>JAIPUX010001232.1:107247816-107264980 GCA_020142125.1 Phrynosoma platyrhinos | reverse complement strand
CCCCCCCCTACTTTAGACAAGCATTCTTCTGGGATATATGGAAAAGTTGTCTCCTCAGTGCCCCCACTCCCCATCACAGTCTACACACTGCTATCTCCATCCATCCATGTTGTGCCTATGCTTCAGACCAGAAGCATCCATGCTGGGAGGAATTTCCCAAAGTTGCTGCTCCCATCCCCAGGATATATGTTCATTCCCACCTCTCTTCTTTGAAGTCATAGGAGTGAATTAGATTTTCTCCTAATTAGCTTTTTACTAACAAATAGCATTGAGATTTTATGGTAAAATGAGTCCTACAAATTACTAGTTTAAATGCTGATATAATGGTCCATTTTCTCTTCACTGTATTGCTCATGACCTGGACTGTTGAATTTAACTTTAAATCCAGATCATGAGTAAGTTAGGGGTTTTTTTTTAGGTTTGTTGTTGTTTTTTTAAGATTTTTTTTTTAATACAACTTCCGGAATCTGGCTGCACTGGCTGGGAGATTCTGGGAATTTAATCAACAAAAGTAACTTTTTTCAACTGCTGCTTAAACCAATGTCCATAAATGAAATATCAATAAATGGAAACCTTCCGACAACTCAGCATCTCATAGGCCACTACAAGGCCAAAGGTGCTTCTTAAGTCCCAGGACAGGTTGGCCTTCTACTTACTTCAGCTGGTGAATAAGAAAAAGAAATTGTTTCTTTCCAGTTAAAGAAGAAAAGAAGAAAAGGTGAACCAAGTGTGGCTTGAATCCCGTACAACCCATACAACTTTGAAGTGGCAAACCCCTCCTACTCTCCTAGAGGTAACACGACTTGGCCACGCACCACTTTATTGTGGCCTAGCAGGAATTTGGCGGTACATCAAGAAATATATATGACTGTGACATTTTCTACCTATTCAATGGTGCCCACACAGGGACATATAAGCACAATTAACTCACTGGCTGCTCTATGCCACTTCGGACAGATACTGTGCAAATGTTCAGGGGTTAAGCATGGGAATATAAAGGAATTCCACTGGAGTCAACAGTCTCAACAAAAGTAGCATTTTCACACATCCTGAGACTTGTGAGAAAAACATGTACCTTGCATTGAACATCTGCACATTTGTGAAGCTTAAAAGGCATTTCTGAGAATCCCTTTTAGGTGCGCACAAAACAGAGTATGCATTATAAAATGTGAATGGCTAAATGCACAAAATTGAAAATATATGGAGAGATATGCTTTAATCAATGGGAGAAAGTTGTGAGGAAATTAAATAATTTCCACAAATAAATGTCTCAGTCTAACCAAGTAATACCCTTGGTCCATCTACCCCAGCTTCATATTTTAAATAATTAATGTTTAATGAAAGTAGATAAAATACCATAAAATTCATTTAAATTCAATCAAATTCATAAAAATCAAACAGAATACTGACAATGTTAATTCTGTTACACTATATTATATTATATTATATTATATTATATTATATTATATTATATTTGAGTCTAAAATATTCTGCACATTATTACATTTTAAAAAAAAACACTCATAAGAAAAGGTCCTTCCATTAATTACTATGTGCTGATGGAGGATAAAAGCCATTCTTATTTTCATTAGCATGATAAATGAAAGGCTGCCATATTTCATAAAAAGAGCAATGAATCTGGTTATTTCTTTCTTCTTTAACTTGGGCTGTCAATTATCCAATAACATCTGTTTTCCTTTACAGACTGCCAGAAATAATGCAGCTTGAGGCCACTCTAACTGCCCTGACTCAGTGTTAGGGAATCATGGGAACTGTAATTTATTGTGGTACCAGAGCTCTCTAACAGAGAAGACGCAATGTCTCAGAAAAAACTACAATCCCCATGATTCCCTAGCATTGAGCCAGGGTAGTTAAAGTGGTCTCAAACTGCATTATTTCTGGCAATCTGTAAAGGCCCTTAATTTGCCAGTCGGATAGCTTGGTTTCATCAATTCTGATTTTCAGGAACCCTCTGAGATTCCAAGCAAGAGTCTTTCCTATTTCTAGCTGGAGCCCCTGGTGGTCTCATATCCAAGCACCAATGCAGCTTGGATTTGAAATCAGGCAAGACTAGGTGTTTTCATGGTGATAAGGGTGCTATCTGTGCTGGCCAGGATGCTCCAAGGGCAGCCTGGATTATCCTGGTCCCAGAGTTGCTCCAACATCCCCCCATTACCTTGGACCTCTGTTCCACCCAAGGTGGCTGTTTGCATGCATCTCCTGTTTTACTGCTCAGCACATCTGATGTTCTGGAGAGTTGCACTTTTAAGGTCAGAACATGCAATTTGTTTCATAAAGATCAAGTAGACAGAACATATTGTAAAGAACAAAAATAACTTTCTGGCCTTGCATCGCACATTTTAGTGCAAATATTAAGACACAAAGAGTGTTCAATTCCTCAAGTATTGCAGAATGTCATGCCACAAGTCCACTTCAAAGAGGGTCATGACATGCAGCTGTTAATAAAATGCTGTAGTATATAAAAAGCCACATGCTAAATTCATAAAATATATAGTGGTTTATTTGGATGATTTTAAAGTGATTTCACTGTGGAATTTATCTCAACTGGGACAAATGTCCAGAGAGTCTTCATATTTGAAAGTCTTCTTCTTAAGCAATGGCTTTGGCTTCAGGTAGGAATGCCTCCCAATATTTTATCAGCTGCTGTTGTGTTTGCACTGTGTTATCACCTGTCTGGGTGCCTTGTTCTGTTACCAGAGCAAAGCATGCCAGTGTGTGGATGATGGGTGTTGCAGTGATGCTCTTTGACACCCAGCAGAATCTCCAAGACAAGCTGGTTGCTGTGATCCACAGCCACTTTGTAACTCTTACCATCAACTGGCTCAGCTTCCCTTCTTCAGGATCCTGTCTTCCTCAGTCAAGAAGACACATTGTAAAGTCCAAAAGCATAGTTTATTAATGTATATAAAAGAAAAAATAAGATAGCTAAATAAAATCCATTGTGATGAACTTGTCCAGTTCAGCCATGAAAGATTGCATCTTTAACAATCCCAAAAGCTTAGGATCCCAACTTGTTGTTGTTGAATGTTAAAAAGAAGTTACAGATCCATGTTTCCATTGTAAAAGCAGTATAAACATGCTAAAAACCATCTCCTAACTCCATGGTTAAAAATCCACTGCCAGACACACACGTGTGCACTCACATCTTGAATTATAAAAATTCTTAAACAACGGCTTTTCTAGGCCCTTCTCATACTCCAACTTCTGGGTGTTAACCTTATGTTGATTGGATAATACCTGTATGATGTATATTAACCCAGCTTCTTGCTGTCCATCATCCACCACGTGACTATTTACTCATGAGTTAATGAAGTTGCTGTATTGTTTACCTTTTTGATATCTCTTGCTTCCCATAACAAAATCTGTGTTTAAGAGTTGTATCTCTGGGAAAGTTCATGTTTATGACTTCATGTCCATCTGGTGTTTGATTCACTTTGTTTTTCTAGATGTTGTTCTCATGAGGAAAATTCCACACACACATCTCTACATTTCACCTTTGACTGTATAACCCATCCATATTCTAACAAAGCAACCTGTGGTAGTGGTCACTGTGCCAGGTGACACAGTGACACACACATGCAAACAGCCACCCAACATCAGAACAGCAAACCAGGCATTTTTAAAATCAGTAGTAAGAAGGGTATACCCTGGATTTGCTGTTAAATGCCCAAACATTGGGGATGTGGCCCTGTGTTGTCCAGACTTCCCACCAAGAAGAGGTGGGGGGACTGGTTTATTTGGCCCATATAGACAGAGCCCAGGTGGGCCTGTTGCTAGCTTACTGCAAAGTTGCTTCTTATTACAAATTTTAAGTTTAATGAAATTGTGTTCTATATTAAACTTACCATATATGCTTGACTATAAGTCGACCTCATGTATGAATTGAAGGCAGGTTTTGAAGCCAAAATTATGGATTTTGCCATGACCTGTGGATAAGTTGGGTAAAATTTGGAGGTCACCCCAAGAAGCTGTGGATTGGGGCTGAGGTAGCCGCACTCCTCGGCCCTGATCCACTTCTTTTGGGGCCCTGGAAGGAGCGCTAAAATAGCATTCCTTCCGCAAGGCATGGAAAGTGCACTGCAAGAGGCGTTGGGCACCTCTTCGGTGTCTCTTCCATCACAACATTTCCAGAGGCTATGGCGGAAGAACATCATCGGAGCACCCGTCAAGGATGCCCCCCCCTTCCTTACCTCCAAAGGGGGTCACTGAGTCTGCAAAGGGGGTCACTGAGGCTTTTTACTTCAGCATTTCAGCCTTCATAACATCCATCACTCCCCAGAAAACAGTGGTGCAGGCAGGAGAGGGAATCTGTTGAACAGCAACCAGTCACCCAGGACTTTTTCTGCTTGGCTCAAGAGAGAAAGAAACTGCTCTCCCCCACTGCATGGGGAAATCTGAAAGAGCTGCTATCACATTACCATACTGACCCATAAATAAGTTGACCTGGGATATTGGGGTCAGTTTTGGGGGCATAATTTTTTAGATTAATACATGACTATATACAGTAGTTGTTGCTTCTTCTCCTCATGTGAGGTGGGGGGTGCCATTTATTCTAAAATTCTGCTTTCCTGTTCATTGTCACTGGCAATCTGTTTATTCTAAAGATAGTCTCAAGAGATGTAGCTCAATGGGTTTTCCCTCTGCATCTTTACAGTCACAAGGCATTCATTATTTGTTCAGAGAATACTGATTGTTAGTATTTAAAGCAGAAGGTGGAGAAGGCTATAGCACAAAATACAGACAGTGCCAAGGGCAGAATAAAAAAATTTGGACTAACTTCTTTGTGTCAGGGGTTTAGTGAAACTTGAAAGCTTGCATATTCTCACATGTACTTACATTGGTTCAAATGATAGCTCTCTTTTTTAAATTTCCTACCTCCTTTGCATATTTGTGGTTATTAAAACTCACATTCCAATGGTTTATATGAAATATTTTTCCTTAAGATGTATCAACTTAAAACCCAAAGTTTTCTGTCTTCTTCAGATCTTATTCTAGTTTTGTAAACATCTTTCCATTCAGAACCAGAAAAAAATGAATGCTCATATTCTCCTAAGCACATGATTAAGTTCTTAAATGAGAGACTCCAAACAAATGCATCCTGTTATGTTGAAGGGCAGTGTAAGTGAATAATATCAAGTGGCAACTATCCTTTGAAGGAAATAAACAAAAATTTGACAGAGTGTTAATTAATTTTTGAGTGACCATGAGCTGCTAAATGAACACAGGTGGTTGTTTCCTCAAGAGAGCTATTTGTAATAGACTTTAAATTAGCAAGAGAGAAGCATCAGTTTTAAATACTTCCGAAATCTCACAACTGTGAAAGACATCATACATCATAACTGAAATAATAGAAGGTGATTAATAATTGTCCTTTGCCTAAATGAGTTGCCAGATGCATTGATTCTCAGGTGCAAAAATAAAATTAATCTAGAAAAACTGAGTATCCCAGATGCACCTTGCTCGTAATTTTATGTTGACCCATGTAAAGCCATGCTGTAAGATGTTTTGTGAAATGCTCTGGTTAGTTTTGGATACCATAAAACCCAAATAACTGCACAGTCATATATAGGCTGTCATTATGTACTGCAGTTATGGATTCATAGAGTTACAGATTTGTAACTGCTCTGTATTCACAAACATTATACAATCATGACTGTGGCACTATAGCCACAATTGTAAATGTCCTCCCAAATGTACTTTATAATGGGAAGCCACATTGAAAGAAGAAAAGTAAAAATAATGTAGTTTAAAACCACTATAAATGACATGGTTCCATCCTACAAAATCCTGGGATTTGAAGTTTTGTGAGGCACCAGGACACTTGGGCAGAGAAGGCTAAATATCTTGTAAAACTAAAAATCCCAAGGTCCCATAGGATGGAGCTACACCACTTAAAGTGGTGACAAACCAGATTATTGCTACAGTATCTGTTCAGCTGGGGATCAGAGTGCAGTTGGATAATGTTTTCACCAACATCCCTTCACCAGTGAGTGAGACTATGACAATCAGAAGCTGTGCCTCAGTCATACTTCCTTGCTGCAGCTCCCTCATTTGCTGATGGGAGAAAACTTTTTTATGCATGTATGCTGGAACAAAATAAGGGAAGATTTGAATTCCCAGTATGTAATAATCTATTGGGGAGGAAATTATGAAAAGACTGATTTTGTTCTGTTCTGTTATGTTTTGAAGACAAGGAGCACATCTCAGATCAATAAGTGTCTTCTCGCTCATGTTCTGTAGCTACTTTTGTCCCAAATGACAGTTTCCAATTTAAGTATGCTTTTTTAAAAATATAAAAACACCTGTTCAAGGATGGTAAGCTGATTCCACTGCAATTTTATACAGAATTATTGAACAGTTCTTACCATGATTTCTTACCCCTATTGAGCTGTGGATTCAGATGACAAGGTGGTGGAGCAAAAGAATATAGGCTAAGGTCAAGACATGTTTCTATGTACAAATGTCGAGCAATGCCCAGAATGTCATTGTAGAAACACTAGAGGATTACATGAAAAGTAATCTTATTTGAATATTATTTAAACCTTATTTTTCATTTACTTCCTTGATCTATCATCTGATTAAAAGTTAACTGCTATTTTATGGCTATTGTTCCTGGCTGCCCTGCACTTTTATTAGCCAGGGTTTTTAATTAAATTTCCTATTACTGCAATATACAAACAGAAAATCTATTAATATGTCTCCATCCCAGGCTGATAAAATGCCCATCTAAAGAGAAAAATTTCTGTGGAAAAAGTATTTGCTGAAGATCTATTGAAAGTTAATACTTTCACTTTCAGAGGGTTTCATTTATCTCTCCAATAAAAGCAGTAGTAAATGAATTATGGTCGAGCTACATTTACATTTAGTTGGGGTGAAAAGGAGAAAGCTATTGAGCCCAGCCCTGATCTTGTGGAAGTCAATGGGAATTGTGCCATTAATTTCAACAACAGCAAGTACCTTGAAGTTATGAGCTGCGGCACCATAAAGTTCAGAGGTACATCTAACTCCAAAAAAATATTAAAAGTGTTATTAAAATGAATAGGTTGAACATAATTATCAGGTCTAGTTAACACACACATCTGGATGCAACAGACCTATTAATATACTACCTTGTGAATTCACAATCTGCAAAGCATGGATTTCCTTCTGCAATTATAATAAACAGGAAACTGCAGACTCTTACAATATCATCAATATTGTTCAGTAAATAAATACATTGTTCTGCTTTCCATTCTGAGGCTCCAAAACCTTTTCTAAAGGTTGTACTTGAAGAATGAGCAAGTTTACTTCATCTGTTTCACTATCCGTTTAAGGACATATTCAATCTGATCAAAACACATAGGATGACCTAGCATACAATATATTCTATATGTTCCTGTATGCTATACCTCCTTCTTGTATTTCAAAAACTGTTACAGAGTTGCTGTTAAGAAATTTACCTGCAAATACCCTTTGCGTTTTCCTCCTCATCAAATATCTCATATTTAAAATGAAACTACACATGTCCAACAATATAGGTTGGAGCCCATTAAAACTTATACTGAATAAAACGTGTTAGTTTTTAGAGTGCCATAAGATTTTTTTTTATTTTTGCTGCAACAAATAAGCATGGCTACTCCCACACACAAAGTGACTGTACTGATGTTTTTCAGACACAGGATGTACATGTTGCTTTAGTATGCCCACAGTAAGTAAATTGTACTGAATACATATTTTTAGATATTTAAATTCCATCTATCCAAGTCCTATAATATATTTGAGACTCTACAAAAGAACAGAATGAGCTGCTTTACTGTTTCTAACCAGTGAAGAGGTTGCTCCTGCATGAAGACACTAAAGCAATTGGCATGTATATGTACTCCATAGATGTAAAGGAAACTACACTAGTCCCCTCTTTTCAGTCATTGTTTTCCTCAGACAATTTCAGGAGTATTCACACATTATAGTGTAGTTATAGTCACATGCATTTGAGATTCACAGTATCCAGGTTCAAAAATCCTCTTAAATCTAGAATAAATCCATAGTACAGGTCAATGAATACATGCATGTTGCGGTGACTTGATGAGCAATGCTTGAAAAAGTGGTGAATAAAACATGCCATGGTGGTCATAAGTGGCTTCCAAGGCTGTGTTTGTGCCCCCAAGCACCTAACTTCTCCCAACTACCTTTTTCTGCACAAAAAAAAAAGTGGGGAAGAGGTGAGTTGCATCTCATGGAAACCTCCAAGAGTGTCAATTCACATTTTAAATTTTTAGGACCTCTGCTGCACTATTTAATATATTTTAAATGCTCATTTTTCAAAACCAGAGGTGCACTTTGGACAACAACTTTTTTATTTGTTTCCTTTTTTGGTAGTTTTGGTACTCTGTGAAACCTCTGGAGGATGCTAGGTCAGAAAACTGACCTCCACCAAACTTCTTTACCTCTGATGTAACATGCAGTTCACTGCAAATTAACATGGAGCAAAATCTTCTTTGTCCTTAAGGAGTTTCCATGGAAATTATGAACGGAAGTGTTTGTGTGTGTGTGTGTGTACAGAAGATCTCAGGACAGAGACTGAAGAGAAAAGTGGATAAAGAGCATCAGGAGCATTCAGAATAAAACAACAGTTTTCTAGCTGGAGGTTTGAAGCCAGAGAGTGGCAGGAGGAGACCTACATTTCAGCCCTAGCAGCAGAGTGTTGAGACCCTAAATGGATATCTTATTAATTGTACTCAATCCATCCTATTTTGAATTCATTTTGAGATTTACAGTATAATCTGGATTGTTCTTATTGTTTTCTTCCCCTCTTTTCCTGCCTATATTACTAAATTCTTGTCAGCAATATTTTTTTCTTTCATTAGAATTTTTTCTTTCATTTTTGAAGCTTGTGGTGGATAGATTAAAAAAAATACTTCATACAATTGAACTACTTGTATTTATAATGTGTTTAGATGGAGCTATTAATTTTTCCACAGAGAGTGAAATCCTATGCATATCCCACTGAAGATCTTAGGATTTATAGCTTTATAGAGTAGAAGCAGTAATTTCATGAATAATTGCTTACATTTTTTAAAAAAGAAATCAATTTATACAATTTATACAAGAGTGTTAATCAAGAAGCTTTCACTCTTAACAATACTGCAAACCCAAAAGTCCTTGTACAAAGGCATGTACATGGCATTACATGTGAATAATTATATGTATGTACAGATCAGCAATCTGTATATAGTTTATACACACTGACCTACATCCTGTTGTTGACCCTGAGTTGATCTATTGAATCAATGGGATTCACTTATGTGTTGATTCAACAATTTATTGAATGGGTCTTCTCTAGTTGGGGCTAATCAAAAGGATGCTACCCATCAAATGTTATATCTGAATAATGATACCAGTTTACAAATCATTAAACTGTGTTGAATGTATGAATATCCCTTTCATTTAACAGACAGGGGCATGGAACAAACATTTAACTCTGAAAATATCTGAACCAAACTATGACAATGTAAGTTTTCTATTCCTTTATGGGAAAGCGTTTCTGGAATTCTCTTGTTGCCTACTGTCCCTTGGGTGCACTGACCCTGATTCTAAGTATCATGTCAATTAACTGAGGGCATGTAGCTTAAGATCACTTCCTGTTTTCTTTTCTGTACTGAAGTTAAGAATGGAATATATTTTCCTCATTAGCTTTTTCTTGGCCACTTGCTTCCACTAAAAGGAGGAGACACATTGGCTCAGTGGTTAAGATGCTGACTCTGATGAATACAAGATCATCAGGTTGGCATTTTGAGTCCCAAACACTGCATGACTGAGTGAGCTCCTGCCACTAAGCCCAGCTTCTGCCAACCTAGGAGTCTGAAAGCATGTAAAAGTGCAAGTAGATAAATAGGTATCACTTTGGTGGAAAGGTAACAGTGTTCTGTACAGTCATGCTGGTCACATGACCATGGAGTCATCTTTGACAACACTGGCTCCCTTGACTTAGTAATGGAATTGAGCACCACCCCCTATAATCACATATGACTTGACAACCTTGTCAAAGGGGAATACCTTTACCTTTAAAAGGATGAGGGCTTGAAACTGAAACCAGTGATAACACAGACTTCTCCCACTGAATATCAAGAGCCTGATCTGGAATGCAGGCATATTCATTTATGTGAATCCAGAAAAGAATGTGACCCTGAACCCTGAATATGACCAGGAAAAAATTGTATACTTAGGCTTGATGTCACTGCCCTCTTCTCTTCTATTCTAAGCCCTTCACAGCATGTTTTAGGGTGGACTGGGAAAGGAGCTGTATGATGAATGAGTAATCACTTTAATGGGGTTAGGATTGCTAGATTTTCCTGGCAATAATATGAGAAAATCTACTTGGTAACCAAGCCAACTCAAGACTGGCAGGGACAAACCTATGAGGCAGACCTATGTAAAGCCTGCTTCAGGTTTGATGGGAGGTGGATTTCTCATGAGGCTTTAGGAAGTCCTTATATTTGCCTACTTCAGGTGTCATTTGCATCAGTCACAAATGCCTGGATTGCTGTGAGCAGGGAAAGTGGGCACCAGATGTTCTCATAACAGATGGAACCATGCAACATTTGGTTATAACTTGAGGCAAATTTCCTGTAGTGCCACTTGTTCAGGGTTGGTCTGTTGTGAATGCAACAGGCACTTGCTATTCCCCACCACATCAAAATAAAAAAGGTCTGGAAATCCCATATTGTCACCATATGGGACAGGGTTTTTAGCTCGAAAATCTGATACATCCTATATAAAATGGGATGTCTGGGAACCCTAAGTGTGATTGAGCTTAATGGTGGTGTGCTGTCCAAGTTGTTAACATAAATTAATAAGCATGGCTTATTAATCTGTATCTTTTGTTGCCTGTTCACACCAAGCAATGTGCAGGGAAGACACCTGATAGCTTTCTCCTACTCTTCCTTGACACCTTTAGATGGAATAGGGTTTCAATAGCCAAAGAATAGCTTTCTTGCTAAATCCTTATGAGACAGACCTCAGTGAGAATTACTTTGGTTAGTATCTTTTCATACTTAATATGCTTCAAGTTACTTGCACATTTTGTTTCAACTTGCTTATAAATCTTGCTTTCCTGACCAACACGGAACTTGCCTATTGTGGCCTAAGGATACTGAACCACAAAAGCAAAATCAGAAATGTTGTAAGCAATAGCTGAGGGAATTAGGAATGTTTAGCCTGGAGAAGACTGAGAGATGATTTTGTAGCCATCTTTAAATAACGGAAGGACTGTCATGTGGAGGATGGAGCAAGTTTGTTTTCTGCTGCTACCCAGTTAATCTTAACTGATTAATTCAAATGACATGAAAGGATATTCTAGGTAAACATTAAGAAGAACTAAAGAGCTATTTTACAGTAGAATAGACTATCTCAAGTGTAGTGCCTCATGGGAGGTCTACCAAAAGTCAGAGATTGGCTGATCACATTTCAGTAATAATTTAGCTGATGATTCTTGCACAGACAGAGGATTGGATTAGGTGACCCTTGGAATCACATCAAACAGCAGTAATTAGGTATTTTTTTCTTGTTAGTCTGGAATGTAGAACTGGTAGAGGGAATGTTAGTCTCTGTACACAATTGTAAGGGCTGAACAATTCTTACTCAGCCCAAAAGGAAAACTGGATAATCCTAGACTTTAAAAGAGTGGACAGAATTCAAAGTGCAAAATGCCAAACAGGTTCCTGACATTTTTGCATTCACTATATTCTTTTGTTGGCCTTTTTTTTGTCTGCATGCAACCTCTGGAAGGTATTGAACATATAAATTGATCCCTGGGCCCATCAGAGTTTGTCCAACTTCTTCATATGGGAAAGAATAGTCAAATCTTTCAGGTACTGACCGCATATGGCAAGGGAAATCAAAGAGTGAATGAATTGTGATCTTATTGAATCATTATTATTCTTCAAATGAGGAACACTGTCCTAATTTTATATGTTTTTACGTATAGAAGAAAAATATATACAATAAAATACTGTTAGAGTACATAAAGTTTGATGTATCAAATACCTCAGAAATTATACATACTTAATAATTCAGCACAGCACAATCTGAAACAAATTGTTTCAGATTAAATAAAGAATTAAATATAGATTGATAAACAGACAGGCAGAGAGATAGATAGATAGATGGATATTCCAAAAAACGAATCTTATTTTAATTTTATCCATATTTTCAAAACATTTCATTATACCTTTTCTGATTCTAATTAGATAAATAACCTTTGGAGAGAAGGTTCAAGATTTTATTTCCAAGAGTACACAGACTGCATTTCTGTTCTCTGAAATAGAGCAAATAAAATGCTAGCAATGTTTAATAGACTTGTTATGATCATTTTATTGACCCATCCTAAATTTTCCAAATAACCCCAAATTAAAGCCAATGAGTCTAAAGAGACTACATTTCTGACTATTCCTGTTGGTGTGTTTGTGTGTGTTTAAAAGTGCATTCAGAGGAAATGAATGAAATATCATCCTTTCACATTCACTGAAGTGTTCCCTAAATGTGTGCCATATCATGACATTTTATTTTGGAAAAAGCAAGCCTTTATTTTTCTGCACATTAAAATTGTCACATAATTATGAAATTAGAAAGGACCTTTTTACTAGTCTGCTCATATCCACTGATCATTGCATGGTCTGAATTGCTGGCAGATGGTCACCTAACTGCTTTTAAAATATCTTCAGCAAAGGTCATGCTGCCATCTTTTGAGGCAATCTGTTTTACATCAAACAGTTCTTTATGTTATGAAGCTTTTCATAATATTTATCAAAATAGAATTTATCTGAATTTCCACATATTTCCATCTAATTATTAGTCATGCTGTCCAGAGCATGAGAAGAAAGAATACTTCATCTCCTGCATGACACCTCTTCATATCTTAGACCTCTATCATGTCTCCTTTTCATTTTTTTCTCTTAAACATAACCTAATGGGAACTGATTTTCTAATCCCTCACCATTTTGATCACCATCAGAAAATACTTTTAATATGAACTCTAGATGCTTCTCTCTAGAGATCCTTTCATTACTTCTGGAGGACTCTTCCACTCAAGGAACAGATCACAAAAAGGACTCATACTTATGAGGAACTCTCAGATGAGACCTCCATATTGTCTAATCCAGGAAATAGAAGAGCGAGTAAGAAATGAAGACATCTTACATTTTTAATCAATTCCTGTATTTTTTAATTATTTTTGTTGTTTTTCTTACCACAGAATGGCACTGAGAAGAGAAAGTCAGAATATGTGCACAACATTTTTTGATCATATGCATCTTGATGCATTCTTGAAATAAGCACTATATCCTTATTGCTGACTGATTTCATTATCCCACTTCTGTTTAAAAAAAAAGGAGGGAGGCAGGGACTACAGAATTATTACTATCTCTGTGCCTTCTTTTGAATGGCAAAATAATAAGCAAGGTAAAACTGGTAGATTAATAATTATAAGTGGCTTTTGAGCTGATCACAAAAGAGTGCCCCACCCCCCAAAAAATGTTGGACTGAGGCATTCACCGCTCATTCTATGAACTGTCCATTGTAACAGTCACCTCCTGTATGCTGTGTTTTACTTCATGCAACTCTGTTAAAAGATGTCACCAAGAAAGCTATCAGAAATACTTTCCAGAAGCTTCTGTAAGAAAGTAATGATGAACTTCTTTGTGAACAAGAAAGGATATGTGGGGATAACTTTGCTGTCTAAGATCTTCAGGATGGTTCTTGACTTTGATGGAAAAGGGCAAGAAGACAGCTGCTGGATAAAATGAGCTAAATGAGTACAGCAAGACGTAAGGTCAAGAGGAACCCTTCTTGAAATTGTTCCAGAGGTCTGCAGGAACACACACTGTTTTACTTTCAATGCCAGGTGGAAACTAATGGTATCAAGGGGAGACAGTGACATTTGCTTAGCCTGTAGGAAGGTAAAGGAACAGTTCAGTGCTCTTTGCAATAACCTTTGGCAGCCAAATCTTAATTATGTCAGATATCATTTGTTAGAAAAGCCCATGATCTTTCAAGTAGTCCAAAGGACATAAATAATCCAATTGAAACTATTTGAATGACTATATGTTTCCTTGTTTTGAAAAATATCATAGATGGCATGAATAAACATTATTATTTTTACACCTCTCTTAGGGGGAAAATGTCTTAGCATATTTTCATAACAATATTTTTCCCTGCCTTTCTCACACTCTGATGCCTGAATAAAAGCTGAATGTGCAGATTTACTTACCTAAATAAAGGCCAAACAGAACTGTCAATTTGACAGTTCTTGCAGTGAAGGTACTTGTGTCAAAACTGTCTGAACAAATTTGCAATGGAAAATGCTTTGTAAATGCCATTGGATTTTTAAGGTCATAAAGAATTAGGAGCAGTATGGGCATGATCTTCCTTCTCTTCAAACAAAGTGTTTTGTTTTCCTTTAATAGCACTTGAAAAAAGTAGTTGCTCCCATGATGGTGTGCTACCCTTTAGACCAGGCTTCCCCAACCATCTAAATGCATTGTGGTACAATTTCCATCATCCACCACCAGCTTCAGCATGGAACTGTAGTCCAAAACTTCTGGAGGACACAAGGTTGAAGAGACCTGCTTTAGCCTAATCCTAAATGCCAATTTTGCAGTTGTTAATATTATGCAGTTAAAAGTTCACTCATTTACAACCTCTTAAATGTAACATATAGCTCCTCACATAGGCTCTGTCCCATTCTTTCCTGCATCTTGAAATGAAAAGAATTGTGCACTTGAAATGCATAATTAGCATTACTAAGATGCTAATATGAAGAAGAAAACAAAGACTAGGCTGCTCTTTGCTCCAAACCTAGATCAGTTTCCAGTATATCCAGGCAGCTGCTAGGGTCTCGGCAATGACAACTGGTGTTAACAGTTGTGCCTACAATACACTTGCCAGATGACTAGGAGGTATCATTTTAAATTTCCCACAATGCTCCCAGAGTAATGCTGTGTTAGGTTCTTGGGGGCAACTGTGAAGAATTTAAAATGTCCACTTGCAGCTGCCTGCCTCTGCCATCAGGTCAATATATTGCCTTTGCCAAGGGTTCCCTCATACCTGGAATTTTCTAGTGTTCCATTTTATACTACCCTAACACTGAACTGCATATAGAAACCTCTGCACACAGACATATCAACAAAACAACAGGTGTCACTCCTGGTTACCAGCCATCCTCATTCTTTTCTATTCAGTCCTGATATAAAAGTAAGGCAATTCCAGCATTGATAAACCATTATTTTGAAACCTTACAAATATTTTTTTCTCATGACTACCCATGATACAACTGTGGATAAACTCCAATCTGCATGAATTTATCATTCCTTTTGTAGTTTGCAAACCTTCAGGGTATACCACATTACAGAAGAACAGCTGCAAGAATATCACAGTTCTGCACTCTGCACAGACAGGTAAGAGATTACTGGATGAAAGTATTAATAATAAATACAGTGCACACAATATGATCCCCTGTAGTGTATATCTCCTGGGCCATGTTCTGATTGGAGATCTGACATGGTTTTCTAAGACCTTTTATAAAGAAAAAAAGAAACCTAAAATGCTACTGCTAGTATATACAGCTTCTATTGATAATCCCATAAATATAGGCCTCTGTGAAATTTACAAGGGTAAGAGAACAAACATTACAATGTTAGAAATAGTCCATTAGCATAAAAATAAAGTTAAAATTAATTTCATTTCAATGACATGTGCATTTCTCAGTAAAATGCATAATTAGAAGTCATAGAATAAATTATGAAATTTCAGCATTATCAGGGACACCTGTGGTTGAATAAAATGACTAAGCTTTCTAGGGCTGTTAGCAGCCTAAATAGTAGTTCAGCATGTGATATGGGAATATATTACCCTAAATTTCCATACAAACTGTACACATATCCTATGTAATCTACAAACCAATAGGACTGTAGTGCAAATATGGAACACAATTGGAAGCTGACATCTTCGGACTGACCTTTAAAGGACAATTTATTCCACTGAATTAAGCTGGAAAACTGATGTAGATCTTGAAGGGACCATGCTGTTGTTGTTAACTGCCCTCCAGTCAATCTCAATTCATTGTGACTCTGTGGATGAGACTTCTCCTAGGGCTCCTGTCCTCCACTGCTTACTCCACTACTCTGCTTTGCTTCTGTAGGTTCAGACTCATGGCCTCTCCGATTGAATCCATCCATCTAATATATGATCTCCCTCTCTTTCTGCTGTCTTCTGCCTATCCTAGCATTGTTGTCTTTTATAATGATTCATGCCTTCTCATGATGTGGCTAAAATATGATCTACTCAGTTTTACATCTGGTTTCCACAGAAAGTTTGGGCTTGATCTGTTCCAGAATCCATTTGTTTGTTTTCTTGACCATCCTTTTCTTCAAATTCCATTCTATAGAAGGCCTTGTGTTACCATTT
Source organism: Phrynosoma platyrhinos (assembly GCA_020142125.1). Classification (NCBI taxonomy): domain Eukaryota; kingdom Metazoa; phylum Chordata; class Lepidosauria; order Squamata; family Phrynosomatidae; genus Phrynosoma; species Phrynosoma platyrhinos. The sequence continues at coordinate 107,248,522 of JAIPUX010001232.1, read as the reverse complement.
CTATTAAGTTCATAGTGTATGGTTGGTGGTGCATTTCATGAAAGACAACTTTTGCAAGGTTCTACCGAACTGGTAAGGCTTTCAGTACAGCCATCATGGGAGACTGCATTTGTGTCATCTGAAGATGAACCTAACTAAGTACAGAGAGACTTATCACCTGAAGACTAGCTAGCAGGTGACTACTACAGTACAATGATATGTGAAATAGTTGCAAGCTGTATCACAGTCATCAATGAAATGACAGATCATCAAGGTATTTAAGATAAGCCTATTTGTAGCATGCAGACTAGGAGACAATTCATCTTGAATTGCCACCCACTCAGGCAATTACACCTAAATTTACATCAAAAAGTCACTTTCCATTTAAGTATGTAAACATTTTGAATTTTTTTCCCCTGCAGAAAAAGAAATGCTCTGAGTACATACAGAATATAAAAACATAAGACACTGCTGAATTTTTCAAACACATCAACAAACTACAACTACCAGCAAACCAGCAGAAACAAAACTAGCATTCTATAAATAAAACTAAAATCAAATGTTTCTTTATTCTATTGAAGGGTTTAAAGATTCCCTAAAAATCAATCTATAGACATGTCTTTAGGTTCAGAGCTAAAAAAAGGCCATAAAGTACACTTGGAACAAGCACCTTGGAAGAACTGTTAGATTAACTTTAGAGTGTGTTTCAGCATGGGATGGAGGGGGG
>JAIPUX010001232.1:107205877-107229390 GCA_020142125.1 Phrynosoma platyrhinos | reverse complement strand
ACACCGTAGTAACTTAAAACTTCAGTTGAACACTGAGAAGTACAGTTTTGGTATCCACAAAGGAGGGGCAAGCAAAGTTTCCAAGGTAATGTGGACATGGCATATATATATACCAGTTGTAAGTGTGGACAATTTCCAATATTTTGCTTTCTCCAATGCTAGAAATTTGGGGATGGAAGGAAAAATCCATTGGTGTACACAATTCTTATGCACAGAGGGAAATGCCTTCATTTTTTCCCCCTTTCCCCCTCCAGCTACATCTCTAAAGACGACCTATGCCCTTTCTTTGTTTCAAGACTTCTAACTGATATTTAGAGGCATCCTGGAACTGATGAGGCTGATTTTTGCTTCCAGGGTTCTGCCAAAGTCAAATTCATTCTCAGTGATAAGATTTCCCTAGGATTAGCTAGGCCTTTCCAGAGTCAATGGGCCCTTGAGGCAGGCAGAAGCATCATGAGAGACATAGTTGGGAGGCATGGCATGACCCAGCACTTGAAAGAGTTACTTTTTCATGATAGTTAGCAACATCCTAGGCTGGGACTCTGTGGGATTTAAGGTTGAAACTGGAGTGAAAACTGGAGATGTCTCCTCTACCTTTAGTGGTTGTGTAGAAGAAGTGAATTGCAGCTGGTGTTTTCACTCTAGCAACCCTATTTTAATCCAAAAAGTAATTGTTCTGAGCTTTGGACTAGCCACTCCTTTCACTTCCCATGGCACCACCAAAGAAGAATACACCAAAGCTTTGTGGGGAAATTGAAATGGCGACAATCCATCTATCTCTGGTATTTTTTTTAATGAGCCAAGCCAGAAACTTCTTAAAGAGGGATCAGGCAGGAATTGTTGTCTTGGCAGCTGATCGGGTATTGACACATTCTCTGTTTCACAGTTGTGAACTAAATACTTAGCAGGAATTCTCATTTTATTCCATCTCTAAAACACTAAACACTAAACAGAATTATTCAAAACCTGCTGATGTGTACATTCCCAAGTGAACTATCTCTCAAAGCATTCATTTCACACAGAACTAGAATGAATGAGTACATTTTAAATACAGCTTTAAATGCAGTCTAGAAGTAACTGTGTGCACCATCACAACAGTACAAAAGTATCTACCCAGTCCTCTGTGCACATGTAAAGTTACCCTTTCATTTTTAGCCCTAGTGTCAATTAAGAAATGCTGTCTTGTCTGCTCAGCAAAAAGTCCATTGCTGCATGTCCCAACTTCATTATAATCATTACCTTTCCATTGTAAAATAATAATGTTAATTTCTTTTGAAAAAAAGTCTTACACAGAGCCCATTTCTGTTAAATCAACATTTTTGTTTGTTTTATATGCTTTGCCTCTAGAATGGTAATGGCCTGATTTTCTATTCAAAACAGTAAGGTTCAAGAAGTCACACTGATCATGTAGTAAAATCCTTTTTGTAACATTTCACTGATTATTTTACTTATCCTTACACTAATGTGCTTGCCATTTTAATTTTGATATTTGGATGCATGGTTAATGTGCTTTATAATAAAAGGCCTCATCATTCACTGAAACAGACTAATGCCCAAGCCATTTGCAGTTTTATTTATACTAGGGAATAGTTTTTGTTTTGTATTTAGTAAAGCCTGTATTCCTTTGAGAACATTTCATAGCTCAGTCATTAGCATTTATTTAGCTTTTGTGAGTAATGATATAAAAACTTCAGGCTTAAATCCAAGGCAATGGTAAATGGAAGAAAACGCAAAGGAAAACAGTGTCCCTGATTTTCCAGTTGCACAAACAAGCACATTGGTTCGTGAGAGCCCTGGGCTAAGGATATAAAGAATAGCCATATTTTTTCTCAACATTGACAAGACTTATCACAACAGCCTACTAAAAGGCTTTATTTATTTATTTAATATCCTACTTTTCTCCTTTGTAGAATCCAAAGCTCCTCATGGAATACAATAAAATAATACAGCTGAAACAGTCATAAATACAAAAAAAAAAATCCAGCTTTAAACATAATCCACTTTTTAAAATTACATTAACACTTACCTGTTCTGATTATTATATTATATTATATTATATTATATTATATTATATTATATTATATTATTTGTTTGTTTTTGGTCCTTGAGTGAGGACCAAATTATCCAGCCTCTTCACTCTTTTCATATTTTGCAGAAAAGGGTTTTGGTTTTTTTGCACAGAGTTCAATTTTCTTTTTTAAAAAAAGTTTTGCACACAAATAATTTTATACAGAAACAGAATTTTCTCAGAGAAGTTCAAAAATGTGAAATCTCACTTTTTAGAAATGCACAAAATGTCATGTCATCAAATTCAGCAGGAAGAAGACTTTTGAGAGTTTTCATCCTCAATGCAAGAACTAAAAATTTTTTTACATCTCTACCCTAGGCACTATGACTTGTGCAAATGATTGTGCAGCCAGCTGTATAACTGAAAATTGTGTTGGGTCTTTCCTTTGCACTTAGTGCAGTGCTAGTGTCAGTAAGTACATCATTTGCACTAGTAGAATGGCATCATTGATTTTAGTATTAAAGGTTTACTACCATACCAGAAAGATCCTTTCCATATTTGTTTCATTCATGTATCCATGCACTTTGCATAACAAGTTTTTTTTAAAAAAACCCTCTTTTTATATTGTTTTCAACATCATACTTAAAATTTTCCATATAAATGTCTTACTTTGTGACATTTACTATATTAAACTTTTTAATATATGAATGCCTTAATTAATATAGTAATTAATTAATATATTATTATATTAAATATATATCTATGTATCTATATTTGTGAGCCCATTAGAGCTCTGAGATCTTCTGGACAGGCCCTTCTTTCTGTCCTACAAAATTCTCAAACTTGTTTGGTTGGAACAACCTTCTTGGCTGCTCCCAAACTTTAGAATGCCTTCCATAGGATAATTCCATTCTTGCTCTCCTTCTTCCAATAAATTAAAACATCTTGTATCATTAGGCTTTTAGAAACTTCATGAGATGGGGGTTTAATTATGTGCTATGGTCTTTTATTGTTGTAGAGCCAATGTGGTGTAATGGGTTGAGCATTGGATTACAACTGGGATCAGGGCTCAAATCCCCATTTGACCATGGAAATCCCTGGCTGACCTTTGGCAAATCAAATTCTCTCAGCCTCAAAGGAAAGCAAAAGCAATCCCCTCCTAAACAAATCTTGCCAAGAAAACCCCATGATAGGATTGCCATAAGACAGAAATGACTTGTAGGAACATAGCAATAACAACAACGGGTTTTTAAGTGAATTTTAATGCTTTTAAATTTGTAAATAAATTGTCTTCTCAATACCATTTATATTCATACCATTTATACTCACTGAAGTCTTTGCATCTTTTTTTAATATGCATTGTTTTTAAATGTGTCGTTAGTCTTCTTGATTCCTTTTATTGGGAGAAAGGTGGGATAAAAATAAAATGAAGTAAAATAAAATAATAAAATGTTTGGAATACCAGCGTTCAGACCAAATTATTTCACTCTGTAATGTTTTGCAATTTTAACAAAAAAAAAAAAAAGAGAGGCCAGAATCTTGTATGATCTTTTACTCAACATTAATTTGCTTGCACTTAAGTAAGCAGAAGAGGCACTAAGAAAACCAGTTACTGAATTGCAAAGATGCACAATTGAACACTGCCAAGAATGCCCAATGTGTATCAGGGTGTTCTATGAGCACTGTGGGCCTGTAGAATTCTGGTATTTGTGTTTGCATGGAGAATTCTAAATTTTCTATTACACTCACTTGAACTCCCTTGAAATCCCAAGCCCTTTCAAAATTGCATATACCAGTTTTTCACAGGATGAAACCATGACAGTTAAAGTATCAAAATGTTATAACAGTGCAGTGTGGACATTGTCAGGACATGTATGATCTGGGATCAACATGCAGAAAACTTACACCAGCAACAAAATGCCACAGAAAAGTCTCAACTGTGAAGTTTAGTGCAGGCTGCAGAGAAAAAAAATCCTCACACGCAGAAGCTGCTGGCAAGACAAAAACTTCTGGACTGCTGAGTTCTCACGTAGAGGCCTTTATTCTTGAATACAGCTATATACATCAGACTGACAAAGTGCTACGCCAGGCTCCCATAGACAAAGCAACCACACTGTGCATTCACCTCACTCGCTTATATACAATATTGCCCCCTGGGATTTGAGTCCAGCCCGCTACTAGTTTGTCACCCAGTTTCCTATCACCTGATAGCTATGACTCTGATGAAGTGAAGTTTGCTGACTTCATCTCTTGCCCTTCTTTCATCAGCTTCCTGTGACTCAGTACTCTTCAAATGATGAGTCATCATGTCTCCCAACTGAACTCAGGTTACCTTTCTACCTTTGCTCCAGTTTCATGCCATAGCCACATCTATGACATTTTCTACCCAGAGTGCAATTTACTCTGACAGATATATCTGATGTGACTAAGACACTAACACCAAAATCTTGCATATGTCATTGTCAACTTAAATGTATGTCCTATACGGTTCAATTAAGCCTACTCTCAGGTAAGTGGATATAGGACTCTAGCTTCTAGATTACCTCCTTTTATTATTTGTCCAGCCTCAAGAATATATATGTAAATTTCTTCAAATATCAAAGCATGCTGTCTTGTCAGAATACTTCTGCTTCTTCAGGAACAGCTGAGAATTTTTTTTCCTAATTTGGAATGACTGAACCAGGTATACAAGATGTGAACATAGGAAGCAGGTTGGTGAATCATATTTTCAAACTTTTACATAGGAAGAATGAAAATATGTACTTGGCTGAAGTTAGTCCTGGTACCACATTAAAATATCTGGGTATTTTTATCAGTTGTAAAGGACTTATTCAACCATTGATCAAGGTTGATATATTCTATGTTTCTGAGGCATAATTCAGGTATATGATATATTTTCAATAGTGTATTGATCTGCCATCTTCAACCACATGAATGTTCTATGCAAATATTCATATTTCCTATCAATATAATATTTATTGACTGTTGACATTTATTATATATTTGATTTGTTTATCTTTTGTGTGTGTGTTTTGGACTTGTGGTTGAGACCCTGCCCCTTAGTTGTTAGTTGTGGCTGAATATGACTGGAATGTAAACTAGTTATACTCTATCATTGTTGATTTTAAAAACCTGGTTTATGTTGATTAAAAAAAAAATCCTAGGCTTCAATATCATACAAAGCTCTCACCTTCCTGAAATGTTTATCTGTTCAACTAATGTGAAGATTAAAGTGGGAGAGAACAGGGTGTTTACACTAGCACACAATTAAAGCACCCTTTGTTTCAACAAAGCTTGTTTTTATGTGTGAATGTGGCAAGATAAGTTCACACCTAGTGGCAAACATGGGTCTAGGAATCTCCAACAGCCACTTCTCCAAGGCAAAAGAATATGAGACAGAGTGATATGATATCATTAGAGAACAGGTGGGTGATACATGAATTGGCAAATCTGTCCAGTTCATTCAACAGATGACACACACACAAACATGTATCCCTCTCCAACAACAACACTTTGAATTTGTTGCCCAGTGGTTTTTTAACAGAGAGGCACGATATACAGTCTCTACCCTTATATTTGTTGCTAATCATGTAATTTTGTATTTACATAAAAGAGAGCCAAATACAGCTCTCCCTTATGGAACCAAATGACTAGAATTATTTGATGAAGTCTGATTGCTCTTGACTAAGAAATTATAACAATTAACTTTTTGGACTGCAACTTCTAAATAACATGACTCCTAACAATGCTGGCTGGAATATTCTGGAAGTTGTAGTTTAAAAACAAACTTTTTGAAGTTCTGCCTTTAAGTTTATTGAGAGTTTTGGTTCATCATACCTCACAACAGTGTCTGTAAAAAGAATTTACTCCTATGCTAATTGATAAAAATAAGTCTTAATATTGCATCTGGCCTTTTTGTATTATTTTTGCCTGTTCTCTCCTTCTTCTACATCATGAGATGAGCTTGAGGGTACTATTCTTGTCCTTTATAAATAGATCCCTCACTTAGCATACCTCCTGCTTATCTCTGCCTTCAACAGAAAGTAAACAGTCAAGAAAAAAATAACCTTAAATTAGTTGCAAAGCAAATAGAGAAATGAGAAATATTATCTCCCTATTTTCTGCATTGGAAATGGAGGCATTGGAAATAATAAGGAGATTATAGAGTTATTTCAGGATGTGCAATTTATAATCAAAATGTGCTTAATCCTCTTTTGCTACTTCAGATCTCAGTACTAGAAATCCTTTTACTATTTCCCATATGACTAGAATGATAATTATATATTTGCATACAGTTTACATCTGAATTAAATAAAATGTTGAATTTACACTCAGAAACTTTAAATGGAATAAAGCTTGTTGAACTTTACAAAGGAATGTTCTCATAAATTGATCTTCTTTGTATCCCTCTTAAAATGTTTGGACTCTCCACCCATACCACTTTAATCTCTAGGAAGCGTACCCTAAAAGCTGTTTAGCATAGGCACTATACAGAGGGAAGAAATAAAATCAGCATTAAACAAAAGTCCACAGCCTGTTTTTTGGCACTATGGTAATCAAGTGGATTAGCCCACTGTTTTGTCAAATGCTATGGTGTATGAAAGCTAACTGTTAGTCCTACCTAGACTAGATCCATTGAAGCAATGGGATTGACATAAGATTTTAATTCAATTGTCTGCTGTAGTTGAAACTAGAGTATCTTTCACACAATTATACAACTGTAACAGGACTTTAACTGCTACTTTTGATTTTGTTTTGGATTTTTTTATGGTAGTTTGGGACTGTTTGGCAAACTTTAAGGGGGATTTCTCCCTCAAAAAAAAAAATGCTGGTTTGGATCTAATTTTCATGGAAGTTGATGTAAAACCAATTTTGAGGGTTGAAGAGGCTACCAATCAAATATTTATGCCACTCAATTCATAAACTCAGGCAACACAGGCTAAAAGTTGTAGTCTTAGAGGGGATGCAGATGGGTGGCCCTGAGCCACCCTGGGAAACAGTGGATCGAGGCCAAGGTTGCCAGATGCATCAGCCCCAATCCTCCCTTTTACTGCCTCAGAAAGGAACTCCAAAATGACACTCCTTTCAGAGGCGGCAAATAGGTGGCCCCAAGAGCTGCTCTGAGGCTCTTCTGCACCTCTTCCAGTGCAGTGCATCAAGATGCTGCACCATTATGACATCCTGATGGCACTTGCCATGCATAATGGTGCACACTGTGATTACATCTTCAGTGTGGGGTTTGGGCACCCAGCATGTGGCTGCCCCTCCCCTTCCCTGCGTCCACGATGGTGTGAAGCACCATCTGTAGAGCTCCTTTGTAAAATGAAGCTAGTCTTAAATTCTTTGTAGCAGAAACAGAAAGGGAACTATAGTGACAGCATCATAGAAAGAGCTTGTGATTCCCACATAGGTCATTTAAATGCAAATAGGTTGATCACAGTTCTGCAGGGGGCACATCTCCCTCAAGCTATGGGTTCTTGCTGTTATTGTGTTCCTTCATTTAACTCCAGCAATCTTATTACAGGGTTGTTGTTTCTTTTAAAAAATAGTTTTATTTGGAGGAGGTTTATCATTGCCTTCCTCTAAGGGTAGGGGAATATGATTTGCTTGAGCTCATTCAGTGGGTCTTCATGGATAAGCAGGTATTGAAACTATGTTCTCCCAGAGTCCCCATCCAAAATTCAATCCATACCATGTTGGTTACTGGACTGAATATTTGGGACAGATGATCACTGCTGCAAATCAAGGCAAGTCTAGAAGGAGAAGAATATAAAAGTCAACAAAGCAGACATATGCCCCCAACCCTTTTCCAGTTTTCCATACATTATAACAATGGCTGCCCTTGTCCATTGAACAGAAAATGATATGTTTGTGTATTCTTCTCTCAGAATATACTGCCCCATCAGTTTCTTTCCATCTGACTTGCCTTTTATACCCTTCAAAATCCTTGGCCATCTTATTCTTTTAATATTTGTCAGCACAGAATACTGGAGTGGGGGGTGGATGATTACAGGTTAATTAATTATATTAGTGACAATAGCCTGCAATGCACCACAAGTTCTTTTCTAAAAGCTCATTGAAGCCCTGAGAACCATGCATAACACACACTTACAAATTTAAATAATTGATTATAACACCCCTTTCTCCAACTCTTTGTGTCCACATACTTCCTAGGAGGATCCCAGGAGTTTATTGCATTGACTTTGCTCCCACGATAGATGCAGGACATAACTTTAGGTATGTGGCTCTTATCATATCTCCCCATCACCAGGCAGTACACAGCCCATTTTCAACCCAAGTTTCTGCCTCATTTTTTTCAAGAATAGGAAAATCCATTCTTGAAAAAATGTGAGAGGAGCCCAGAGAAGCCCAGGTAGCAAACAGGCTGCATACTCCCTGGTGACAGGGAAATGTGATGAGATCCACCTTCTTAAAGTTGCGTTCTGTGTCTATCATGGGAGGAAAGCCAATGTGATAAATCCCTAATCTTAAGGCTCTGTGGTTATGTACTGAATTCATACTGCTACTACCAAAAGATGTGTTTTTGGCCACCAACTTAGGACAGCTTTAAAAGAGAATTAGATGAATTTAAGGAAGCTGGGGCTATCAGTGGCTGGGTCACAATGGCAAAATGCTATCTTGAGTGTTAGAGTCATTGTGCTTTTAAATATTGTTTCCTGGGGATGATGCTGTTGTGCTCATGCCCTGCTTATATGTTTCCTGTTGGCATCTGACTAGCCAGCATGAGAACAGAATGTTGTACTAAATAGGACTTAAATGTGATCCAGTATGGGTCTTGTTTTAAATTAGAGAGTCACATTTCTTCAGAATGATTGCATAACTTTAGAAGGATGCATTAGAAGCATTAGAGTAGCAAAGCTACCTAAGTGATAAAATACATGACACAAGGGCTTGAATGTCTCCAAATAGGATATAAAAAGAGCCCTGCTGCCACTTAGTATAGACAATACTGAGGAAGATAAACCAGTGGTTTGAGTCAATTTAAGAGAAACCCCTTCATTCCTATCCTAAGCCTGTCATTCTGGATTAAACAAGTTTTTAAATGAGTCATAGCTCAAGGAGAATCCTGCTAGCCACAAATATGTTTTTAGTATATGATCAGACATATCCATGATTTTTCTCTATCCATTGTTGCTGAAGGAAATGTAAAACAATAGCACTGCCTTTCAGCTGGTGTAGCCCACCATTCTGCATAGTAGTAAGTCAAATGCTTCTGTGTGCAAATGCTTTTAAATGAGGTATAAAAAGAATCTCCTGATCCAGAGTCTTTTGTTCACCTAACATGCCCCATAAATGGAGTTTCCATTTAGCTTTGAAAGAGAGTAGAGGTCCACGGAAATGAAACCAACCAAACAACCAAACAACCCCCTGTTATATTTATTTCAGAATATGTCATTTTAAAAGAAATTCTTGGCATTAGTGATTATTGCTATAGATTGCTAAAATGAGTTTCCAGCATTGACAACATGCTACAATAAATGACCCTGGAGATCTCTTCCAAACAGGGTGTAAGTACGAGAGGAGGGGAAATGATGGTATTATCCATCCTTAATTCTGCCTCTCAGTGATTTTCCTCCCTTTCAGTGCAAAATTTCTAGCATTGAAGAGAATGAGGCATTGGAAATCATTCACACTAGAACTCTTACATGTGATTTTTCGGCAATCTCCCAGTAATTTTTTCCTTCTCCTTTTCTTTGGATGCCCAAACTCTATTTATAAATGCTTGACTTAAGTTTTTAATTATGACAATGCTAGAAATTTGCTAGAAGGTAAACTTCATTGAGGGTAGAATTTTTGTGGTGGGGCAATGCTCTCATTTTGCCTCTCCCACCTGGCTACTTCAAAGTATATGTTTCTATGAGATGAGACTGAGAAAGAGAATCTGTACCTATCTGGGATGGTGGTTTAGAATGAAAGGCTTTAAACTCATTTAAAATTGCACCTTAGAGGTCCTTGGCTTACCTTTGTTTAGCCAGTTCCATTGTGATATATGGCCATACTTTGTAAAAATATTTAATAATGTTTACACTTAGATTCAAGCTACTAAGCTTCACATATTTTGTTAAAATGAGCTGATTTTCATTATTAAAGATTCTCAAATAATGAGATTCTCTCTCTGTGTGTATATGTGTGTGTGTGTGTGTGTGTGTGTGCGTGTGTGCATGAATTGAGGAATATAAGGGACTGCAAACCAGACTCACTATTTCCTGTCTGCTGACAGCATAAAAAGTGTCTTATATTTAATTCACAGAGTGCTTCATCTTTATATGTGCTCTTCGTTGTGAAGTTCTTCATTGTATCCATATGTATGGCTGCTTTTTATGATCGGGGGGGGAGAGCTCTTCATTCATATCCATTTTATTTCTAATAACCATTCAGGCAAAAGAAAACTCAGAGTGATGACATTTGAAAGCAGATAAACTTCAAGTGATTTGTAGAAAACCCACTTAGTTTAATGTGACAGGCAGCAATAATGAGGCAATTCTTATTCACTATCAAGACTTCCAAATGTTTCTGTAGAGATCTTAGAAAATGAACATAAAGAAAGCTTTAAGAGCCCACCACTTCAGAGGAAATTACTGGGGAATTTATTGAAAAATTGGAAGTTTTCTGTACTTTGATATGCAATAAGTATCATGTCGGTGCTCCTGAACATCTCTAATACAAATTAATAATACATTGTGCTAGCTATACTCAGGTGCCTCTTTCTCAGCCCAAATCTTTTCTGTTCCTGTTTGGACCAGGTTCAAGGCAGATTGGGTCCATGGCATGTGTTTGCCACAGCCCCAATCCATCTTCAGCCAGGGCTGCCTCTTAGGGACTGTCTGCTGAAGCCCATTGACACCACTTTATGTGCTAGCGCTCCATTGTATGGAATACTGAAGTCTGTAATTTTACAAGGTTTTATAGCCTTCTTTGTCAGTGTGCTCAAAAAACTAAAAAATCCCAGGATTCTGTTGGCTGGAGCCATGGCAGTTGACTGGAGCCATGGCAGTTGAAGGGGGGATGCAGAGAGGGGGGATCCTCCCTCTTACCGGCCCTGAAAGGAGCAGCAAAATGCCGGTCCTTTCAGAACCTGCAAAAAGGGCACCCAAAGAGCCGCCACGTGGCTCTTCTGCACCCTTTCCAGTGTAGCGCATGAAGACACTGCACCATGATGACGTCTTTGAGGAGGGATTGAGGCAGCCACTGTCTCCAGGACAGCCCAAAGGGCCATCTGTAGAGGCCCAAAGTGGTGTCAAGCTGCATTATTTCTATAGAGTGGATACACTTTAAAGGACTGCAAAGGACTTCAAAGTGAACAATTTTTTCACAAAAGTCCCAGAGTCAAAATGAATACTAGGCCATGATGTGTCCAATTTGACTCCTGCAACAAACTTTACTGGCATCATGCAGTAGGAGCTAGTAGCTTTCATGACAGTAAGGTGATTAAATCACACATCTAAATAAATAAATAAATCCAATTTGAACCTAACTTTAGATTCAACTACACTTTTAGCTGAAATGAGGGGCTGGGAAAGATTATCAGGATTGTTATTTGTTCTTTTCTAAAATATAAGATACAATTAGACCCCCTAGTGAGGAAGTGGTTCATTAAAGTACTGTCCTTGGGTCTGGAGTGCCAGGGCTTCATAGGCTGCATCCACACTGTAAAAATAATGCAATTTGACATTACTTTAACTGCCATGTCTCGATGCTATGGTATTCTGGGAATTGTAGTTTTGTGAGAAATTAGGCTTCCCTGTCAGAGAGCTCCCATTATAAGGAATGATGTGGCATGTAAATTAATAAAATAATAATAATAATAATAAATTTAAAATATTTTGTTTATGTGGTGGGCCTTTCAGTGCCTTGGCCAAGGTGACAAGATGACTATGAAGTCTTAGGCAGATGGTTTCTGGTGAGGGTCTAGTCTACAGTGGCATTTGACCATGCTGATAAGTGTCTGAGTGTGTCCAGCCACTGGGTCCTTCTTCCAGTGGTTGTGTTGCTGGAACTGGGGTCTTGAAAAGGGACCAGGCCCAATAGAGTCCTCCTTTTGAGTCAACAGCTTGCTTGACAAGAAAAGTAAGTCACTGGTAGATGAGGTCTTAAATAATGCTAATACTCTTTTATCACTAAATGAAATATAGTCCACCCAGAATTCAGCAGTAAGAATTTAATTATAAATCATATACTGAGTGGGCCAGCCAGACTAAATCATGATTTAGACTACAAATAAAACACTGCTTCTTTTTGTACTGTGTGACTGCAGCAAATCAATAATTGCTTAAAATGCAAAAGAGGTTTGTCAGCCGGCGGCTACTAATTTCACACGGCTGCTTCTTTTTTCCTCTCTGAATTTTAAAATTTATTTTACAACTGCTTCTCTTTGGAAGAAGTACTTTTTGCATTAATTTATATGGAAATCACTTGGCCCTTTGTAAATGGCTTATGTTAACAAGTAATTACAGATTGCATGAACTGGTTTAGAAACCTCAGAACATGGTCTTAGCTGCTTTTAATGGGCCTTTTGGAGACCTGTCAATTATTGCAGGAGAATGAGAGCTCTCTGAACATTCATCTTAACACATCCATGCCATCCATGCTACACTAGCTCATGTGAGACCATCTGTTCACTTCAGTGGTGAAAAAAAAAATAGAATATTATTATTTCAGCATAATTTTCTGGAAATCCAATGTCCCCAACATGCTATAACACTCAGGAGAGTATGAGTGAGGGAAAGGTAATGATGGTATAAAGTTAAAATAATGCTCTCCAGCCAGGGGATACACTATCCACCCACATCAGGAGTGCTGACCTTGAGATTGTCTGGGTAAAATTCATTATTTAGGTTCCCATTTTTGCCAGCTGCTGTATAAGGGTGCTAGAAACAATCAGCTAAAGAATGCTTTCCTATGCTGCAAGCCAATCAAGGGGGGATGCAAACCAGCACTTTAGGCCAGCCTGGGGGTGGAGTTGGGGCGTCCAAAGTCTTAAAAAGACCCAGAGTTGCAGCCAGTTCCTTATCAGAATCTTATATGTAATCTTATGTGTAATCCCAGGAGGGAGATCAATGAAAGTGTGTCATGGCTGTGTAGAGTTGCTATCTCCCCCACTTCTCACACATTCTCAGATATGATGTGCTTGATTTTAATCCAGAAGTCAAAGTTACTACAGACCAATATCAAATGTAGGGCAATAAGTTTGGCTCAATTGAATGAAAAAGTATTTAGTTTATTTCTATAATCAACATTTCCCCCTAACATTAAGCCCAGTTAACATGCATTAAAAAACTTATTGATTAATCATTGCCTTTAAGGCTATCTGTTTGCTAACTAAAATGTAGAGATGAAAATAATATTTTAAAATATTCAAATAAAAAGGGAGAAAAATATATTTCTCAAATGCTGGAAAATCCTGATAGGAGAATCATAGGTTAACAAAAAAAAATTGCAATTGAGACATTCTATTTTTTAAAATCATTATTTTTATGAAAATGCTTAGGGAGTGCTTAAGGGCACTGATAAGCGGTATAGAAAAGTACTTGCTATTGCTATATATTTTCTATTCAAAATTTCTATTTGCTGTGCAGAAAGTGAAGTTTTCTCTTCTGAAAACATGCAAGTTTTATTCATATTCAGTCCCAAACTACAACATTTTCTGAGCAGAAATGTTCTGTGCAGAAAAGCTGTTCCCTGCATAGTTTAAAGGCAAGTGGTATATATTGACTCTCTTTAGTATAAAAATAATGTAAAACATCAGAGTGAAAAGTTTGTGCTTTCTGATAGACATCAGGTGTATGAGTAGTCTATGACATTGTATACTAGGCTATTGGCCCTAGCTATTGAAAATTAAGAGCCAGCATAATGTAGTGGTTTGAGTATTGGACAATGACTCTGGAGAGCAGGGTTCAAATCTCTACTCATCCATGGTAACCCACTGGGTGACATGGACAAGTCACAGTCTCTCAGCCTCAGATGAAGACAAAGGCAAAATCCTTCTGAACAAATCTTGATAAGAAAACCCCATGATAGGGTCACCATAGGGTCATAATGAGTCAGAAACAAGTTGAAGGCACACAACAAACATGGAAAACCTAGATAACAATATTCATCAATGATGGAAAAAATATTTTCCAAAATTGTAACTTGAGATTGCCCATAGTTAATTTTTAGATCATTCTGTAAACAATAACTCAAAAACTTTTTTAGTCAATAATTTAGCCCAAATTTAGAACATGAAAAGATAACTGCATCATCAGCATTAAGTGAAAACTTTCCAGTCTCCATGTTTGGGGAAATTATTGTTGGGGTCCCTTAAGGCAAAATCAAGATAATTTGCAAATAGGTTGGCACAAGAATACAACCTTGTCAGACCCTCTGGTCATAGATATTTCTCCAGAAAGCTACCCCTTGATTTCACTTCTGACTTATGGCTGGTTGTTATGGTATAAATCCTTAATAAGATTTTTTTAAAAGTCCTTTATCAGTCAAAATGTTATCCAGCATCTCCTATTTGATCTAGAAACTGAGGGCCTGACCAGACAGACAGGAAAAAGCTGCTTAAACCTACTTTTTCTAGCCTGACAGCACCTTGAGGTGTCAAGCCATGCTAATGGGCATTTTTGTTGTTATTGCCTGTCCACCATGCATATCCACCAATGCATAACTACACCACTGGTGACACCCAAGTATTTCCCACTGCCTGCTCAAATGCTATTCCATTGAATAGCTGCTCCTTTGATCAGACACACAGTAACACGTGCAATGCTCCACCTGTACAGGACATTGGTGCATCAGTGTGCGAGTGATACATTGGCAAACCACAATCATGGAGGCCCATCAGCCCCCTTCACCCCCTGCCCCCTGTTGGACTGTCTGGTTTGTGTATATTGTAATTACATCCATTGGAGTTCTCATTTTTATTTCTTTGCTTTGCTGTAGTCCTGCACTCACATTGGCATGTTCATATGCAGGGGTGAAGATGCACATTTTCCATGGTAATCCAAACTATCCTGGGTTCTGTTTGCTCCAGTTTTTAGCCCTAGGGCATGGCTTTGGTCAGGTTTTAGCCCACTTTGTAGGTGTTTGTCATCTAAACATCCCGCCTTCAGAGTAATTTCTAGTGCAACAAATTTCAGCCAAGGTCAGAAGTATTTCTTATGGATGATGATATTTCCTCATTTTATACACAAAATAATCTAATCTTAATCTATTTGGGAATAATTCCTAGTGCAACAACTTTGAGTTTTATCATGCCTGAAAGTTGTTGCACTGGGAACAACTACTACTCAGGAGTAAGCAGTACATTGGCTTTGTAGACTAGAAAGCATAGTTCAGCTCCACATATCAGCTTTGTGTGTTGCAAAGCACAGTTCAGCTTTATGCAATCAATACCTGGGCCTCAAACATGAGCTGAGTACCCCACAACAACCTGCAAGAGTTCTGTTACATGCTACAGCTTCTGGATATTTAAATAGCCTCTTTTATCTATATTAATTCATTGGGAATAACAGCAGAAGAAAATTAATAAGAAACCACTGGGGCTGTCTCAGGCTGGAGATCAAAGGTTCCCAATACCTGGTATCATCCTCAAAATACCTATTCAATGAATTGCTGCAATTATTATCACAGTCCTTTCCAAATAGATGACTCCTTCTTTCAGAAGCCATCTGGATTTCCTCTTGACAGCTTACACTGCAGATATGTGAAGAAATCCTTTAAATGTTGGATGAGATCATAAGAAAACATGAAGCTAAAATGACACAATGTTAAGCATTAGTATGTATGTTCAATGAACTGGCACTTATCTCCTATCACACATAAAGAACAGGAGGGGTTAGTATTGAGCTCCAAGAAACCAGGGGGATTATAAGAAAAGATAAGACCAAGCAAGACTACTGAACATGTATATATACCAGCCAGATAAAATCAATCACAATGAACAGCTGTGGAGAAAAGATAATCCAAGGATTTATTTGTGTTGAGCCAAAGATGAATTATCATCACAAAAGAGAAAAGTAATGTAACATATAAGAGTTAAATAGAACTGTTAAGTGCTAGGCAGAGGCAGGGATAATCAGATGCATAAGTGACAAATTACAAATCAGAAACATGAACACATGTCCAGTCCTAAGGGGATAACTTGCCCTTGATCAGCAAATGGAACATGACTTTTTGTAGTGCTTCATGATAATAGAGCTGGTAATGTGTAGGATCATTAGTGCAGATGGCAGAACTTCAGAGAAACATATTCAACAAGCACATTTGCTCTTTAATGACAATAATAATGGTAACAATTGTTTATGACACTGTTTGAGTTTTGGTAATTTGGGTGGAAGACCTAGAATCCAGCTACTTTGAAAATAGCCATTTTCTATTATAGCTTAAGCAAGGAGAAAGTAAAATTGAAACAAAATGAAAAGGGAGGATGAAACAGAAGTTCAGATTACAATTTTCTTCATGCTGGTGGAGGACTGCCTGACACTTGACAATGCACATCCCAGATTAATTTCATGGATGGCTACAGATCATTGTGGTGACACTGCTAGCACCATCCCCCTTTGCTATACTGCAAAAATGGGATCCTTTCCTATCTGTCATTCAGCAAAAACATTAGTGCATCACTAGTAACTTCCCTAATTTGGCCTGTTATCATCTCTACTTATTTCTGTCCAGCCAATGATGTAAATCTTCACATTCTTTATCCTCCCATGTGAAATTAAATTGTCCCTGTATTTTTTCTCCTACTATAGTTTTCTGTACAGTATTTGAGAGCTATTTGCACTTTGCAATGTTTTTCAGTGAAATTTGAATGTGTAGAAAAACATAAACTTTAAAGGCCATTGCTGAATATATATTATTGTGCAGAAATACATATGTTGTTGCTTTTTTTTCTGGACAAAACACATGCATGTGCCTGGGTTTATTTGTTTGTTTGGTTTGGTTTTGGTTTGGGGAATTTTTACAGAAAACATATTCTACACAGAAACATGTTGTTTCTTCTTCAAGAGACATGCTTTCTGGAGATAAACTTTTTTGTTTTTCAAAAAGACCATGTGTATTTCTTTGCAGAATAATTTTCCAAGAGATTTTGCAAAGTGTGAAGAATCTCACTGTGGCACTATTTTTTCATGGTGGAGATTTCCTGAGAATTAATACACTCATAGCCCAATGAAGAAATAAATGGTGAATTATTGCCATCCCTATATCTAGAACTGTTGTGCTACAACCATTCCCCTCATCTCATTCATAATCCTTAAATCCTTAGGCTAGTTTTCTGGCTTCTCCAAATAAAACAAAAGGTCCTTGCCTTACTTGCAATCTCCATACATCTACCATCAGGGATGTAGCTATAGGAGGGGGGCAAAATTAGATTATTGCACCCTCCAAAGGAGAATCCAGACCCCATTCTCTAGCATTGCAGGAAGTGAGACCATTCTCACCTATTTGCTGTACTTTCATTCCCTAGATCATTTTGCTTTCCTCTTTGTTTTGAATGCCCAAACTCTATTTCTAAATGCTCACCCAAAAATTTAAGTTATTGAAATGCTAGAAATGTTAGCACTTAAGGAAAACATCATTGAGGAGATCAAAAATTCTTTGTGGGGAGGACAATGATCTCATCTCACCTTCTCCCATAGACACAGCCCTGGAAGCATCCCTTATTGATCTGCCTTTTTAGCCTGATATATCATTGTCAGTTGGGAGCTTTGTCACATTTCTTCCTCCAGTTCCAGCACCCTCAATACTTTGTCAGAAGATGCTAACCCTTCTGCATACAGCCCTTTTGCCACTTTCTTTAAAATCTCTTTTAATTTACAATTTACCCTAATTGCGGCCCTAGTATTATTGACAGCACAGAGAGCCAGGATAATGTTAGATTGGAGCAGTGATTCCCAATGTTTGGTCCTCTAGGTTTGGAGGTGTTTTGGATTTCAAATCCCAGAAGCATAACAGGACTGGCAGAGAGTTTAACAGGAGCAGAGAGTTGGTAGTCAGTACCCACTGATGTCGAGTGAGCTAAGCAGACTGCCAGAAATAGTGCCCATTAAATTGAGGCACTGCCCTGGCTCAGTGCTAGGGAATCATTAGAATTGTATTTTTTTCTGAGACATTGAGCCTTCTCTGTCAGAGAGCTCTGGTGCCACAATAAATTACAGTTCCCATGACTCCTTAGCCCTGAGCCAGGGCAGTGCCTCCATTTAATGTGCACTATTTCTGGCAGTCTGCTTAGGCCCTAAGTCAGGGACTTTTGGCTAAGCAGGATTCAGCCTTGAAAAAAGTGATCATAAACAGTAGTAGGTCTCTTCCTATTTGACGGGACTATTAGTAGGATTAAAGAGAAACAGACTTACAAGTGTCATCAACAAGGATGCTCATTTACAGGGTAATTCATATATTATTCAGTGCAGCAGTTGATGTGAATAAAGGCTTACTCAAACAGTCTATTTGCAGAAACAGAGTAATAGAAAAGAAGGATTGTTATAGAAGTAATGGTTACAGCAGGGTCCTCGGGGACATAGCAACATAAGATTTGGCTGTGCATCTCATGACTAATTGGCTATGATTGTGTTTACAGCACATACACAGGGTGTTTTTTTTTTCTTTCTCAAATCTGTGCTTATATATACAGCACACAATGAGTTATGGGTTTTTTCCCCTTGCATTAATTGTGCTTGAGTCTCCTTAATACAAGTCATTTAATATATATTCAATCATCACAGAAATACCCTGGAAATCCTGGTAACTGTAGACTAGGGGTTTATCTTCTTTACACAGTAAATCAGACTGACACAATTTTAACTGTCTGGGCTCCAGATTACAAAATCCTGATATTTGTAGTTTGATGACGTACTCTTCTTTACATACATTGTGATCTATAGTTAGGGGAATACACTAGAACTTTCTAGCAGAGAATTCTGAGTGCCTCCACAAAATTACAACTGCTAAGATTCCTTAGAATAGAGCCAAAACCATTAAAATAGTATCAAATATATACAACTGTGCAGATAAACTGAGATTATCATCACAGGGCATTAACCTGAGGAAATTCAGTAATACTGCAATATTAATTGTATAAATATACCTGTGGACAATACACTTTCCATTGGGAAATCAATGATTTTTTTTTTTAAAAAAAAAAAACAACCTTTTCATTACTTTACAAGAGCTTTAATTGTTTAGAAGACATTTACAAACTAGAATACATAAAGCAAGATATTTTTTTAAAAAAATGCATAGTGTGGGCTGATCCAAAGTCTTCCAAAAAACCCAAAACAACAATACCCTCCAATCAAAACAACCCCAGGGTTAAAATTAAAAACATTTCCCTACAATGGGATGCAGATAGCTTTGGTCATAGTGCAAGGTCATTGAAATCTTTTCACAGGAAAAAGAAATCCTTTCAATACATAATTATTGATTTATACTGAAAGACCTCTCCTTGCAGGACTTGAATTTCATAAACCCATAACATATTGATCTCATGAGTCCCACATTTTATCAGATGGTCTGTAATTCTGTAATCCCCATGGCATGTTAGAACATTTTGTTGTGCATAGGAGAACTATTTAAAAGAATGTTGTATGCACACATATATAATTGTGCTGAAATCTGGATCCATATTTCTGATAATCATTCAGATATCATGATTTCATTTTACTGATTACAAATAATCATTTAAAATATTACTGTCTTCACTTTCAGCAGATGCCAGCAACTGAAAAATGCAGTAGTTCAGCTGAATCTTTACTTTTAAGGCCAATAAATTAAAAGCGCTATTCTTTAAACACCTGGAATTCTATATACAGAGGAAACCAGAATGCTTTAAAATCACCAGGAAAGAGAAAACTGTGAAATAAACTCATTTTCCAATACATTAAATGCACAGTAATGTCACCTTCAATATAGAAACATATAGAAAGCTTGTTAGTAAAGAAACAGAGCAGTTAAGTTTATCAGAAGGATAAGCCAAATTAAAGTTGTTGTTTCATAGAAAGATAACAGTTTTAATAGTGCAGTTATCATTTCTTATTTTTCTCAAGATTTTGACAGGTTTTAAAGTTCTTGAGGGAGAACTAAGGCTCAGGAGAAGACTGAAAGGTAGTGACCAACTATTTTTTTTATTGTGAAACATAAAGCAGAGTTAATAAAAAAAACAATGAATTTCCATACAAATTTCAGAAAGAAAGCCATAGAAAGAAATATCACTATTCTCGCCAATAAAAATAAGTAGGAAGGCTTGACTTTAATGAGAAAATGCATTTCCAAAATAGATAAGTACAGGCTAGGTGGTAAACTATTAGGTTGATACTGTGAATGTCCATAAGTCTTAGAGAGAGATGCCAAAAATTCTATGTATGCGCAATCTGGATTTGTCCATCCCAATAGATCATTATGGATGTCTAATCCAGTGTTTCTAAAACTTTGATTGCCAAATGTTATTTTACTTCAGTCCTTCCATTTTCTAGGACATGCTGGCTAGGGATTATCAAAGTTGTAGGCCAACAAGTGGATTGATTCAATCAAAGAAGCCACATATATGAGTTTGCAAGACTTCCAGAGCAGTTGATGCTCATACCTTGGAGGGGATCTTGGAGGTCTTTTATTCAAATAGGATTTCCATGCATCAAAATTGAATTGAGAGCAAATCAGAACAAGAGGCTAACAAAACTAGAAAATCAAGATTCATATGGCCAGATGCCAGCAGAGACTATGAACTATTTGATAAGTGTAAATCTACTCTTCTGAATGTTTATACTGATTTTTCTCCCTATGCTATTGTGTTTATTTTGTTGTTAGTTTGTATTGATGTATTGTCAGAGTAGGTTGCACTCTGGGTAGAAAATGACATAGATGTGGCTATGGTATGGAACTAGAGCAAAGGTAAAAAGGTAATCTGAGTTCAGTTCAGAGACATGATGACTCATCATTTGAAGAGTACTGAGTCATGGGAAGCTGATGACAGAAGGGCAGGAGATGAAATCAGCAAACTTCACTTCAGCAGAGTCATGGTTGTCAGGTGACAGGAATCTGGGTGACATACCAGTAGTGGGCTGAACTCAAATACCAGGTGGTTTATAAGTGAGTGAACTGAATGCTTGGTGTGATTGCATTGTAAATAGGAGCCTGGCGTAACACTTTGTCAGTCTGATGTATATAGCTTTACTCAAGAATAAAAGCCTCTTTATGAGAACTCAGCAGTCCAACAGTTTTTTGTCTTTCTGACAGCTTCTGCATGGAAGATTTTTTTTTCTCTGCAGCCTGCACAGAACTTCACAGTAGAGACTCTACTGCAGTGTCTTGTTCCTGGTGTAAGTCTACTGCATGTTGATCCCAGATCACACATGCCCCAACAAGGGTTATGGGCCCAGTGGGTGCAAGGACAGCACTCAGATGGTCACGTGAGTTCTGGAAGTGTGCAAGGTTTGAAAAAGTTCCACTGTGCACTCTGGTGTTTGGCAGTAATTGGGTTAATACCTGAGTGTATTTTTTTACTATTTATTTATATGTTGTCTTCATTGTTTTACTGTCAGAGTAAAATGCCCTCTGAAGAGAAAATGCCATAGATGTGACTGGGGCAAAGAAACTGGGGCAAAGGTGAGAGGGTTACCTTAGTACAGTTGGGAGCCACGATGACTCAACATTTGAACAGTCCTAAGTCACAGTGGGCTGATGCAACACTAGGCAGAGGATTGAGTCAGAAACCTTGATTTCTGCAGAGTCACATCAGTCAGGTGACTGGAAACTGGGTGACTTCCCAGGAGTGGGCTGGACTAATATCCCAGAAGGGAATACTGTATATAAGTGGGTGAGTTAGATACTCATGAGTGGATGACTGTATATAGAGATACTGGTGGAGCACTTTGTTAGTCTGTACATAGCCTGTAATAGAAGAATAAAGAACCTCTTCAGAGACAAGAGAGAGTCCAGCAGTTTTGTGTCTTGTGCACAGCTTCCTGTGTGGGAGATTTTTTCCTTGCAGCATTTGCAGCCTGCATAGAACTTCACAGTGAAGACTAATCGTTGGTGTCTGTTCCAGCATAAGTTTTCTGCACATGTTGAATTTAGTTCACTGCACCCCGACATTTACTACAAATCTTTCAAATAAATAAACCACAATTCATATGCATTAATATGAACTGGACTGCATGTGCACTTGCTTAGCATCTCATAATTCATGTCATGATCTTGAATGAAGAAAACTGGTACCATTCTTACTATTGTATCTCTGTACAATTGACATTCTCTTGGATGATAATGGATCAAAGAATGCAGATTAAATTAGCTCCACGTAGCTATTTGCCACATATTGGTATCAGTGCTTCAGAATCAATTGGCAATATAAAACCTCACAGTAATGCCCTTTACAATTGAATTTGCAGGTGGAAATCAACTCAGCAGATTTTCTGTGAAATACAGTTAATGTGTAGTGTTGTGCCACTGAAGAGAAAAAAAAATAGCATGATGTATAATGAAGCAAGTATAATGCCAAAGTACAAACAATGAAGTATCTCCCATTAATTTTCATTTCTCTTGTTGAAATCCCAGAAGAGCTCATTCAAACTATTACATATCTGGAGTTACATACAGGACAATGCCTGTAGCTACTTTAAGAACAGAAAAATGATGGTGAGGGGAAGTGAAGCTTCAGCAGCAACAGTTTACTCATATTGTCCTGCTTTGTGCTATTTACAAGATGTAGTGGCTATTTTAGCACTGAAACCTACACCTGGGATCTTTTCTTTCTTACTAGATAATTATCTGCTATATACTAAAGTGGTATATTCCTCTTTAACTGCCAGGGCAACATCATATAGGAGATTATTTGCCACCATTGCTGCTCAGCAAGTGCAACCCGGCTGCATCCCAGGTCCCAGATGTGCTTTGGAGGCTCCTTTTCCAAAATGGCAAGCTCCCATCTTGGAAAAGAAGTCTCTAAAGCACTGCTGGGATCCAGGATGCAGTTGGGTTGTAGTTGCCTAGAGGTAGCAGTGGTGAATTACGAGCAATAATACCCAGTAGAAAACTGAATTGCAATTGTATCCCATTGGGAAGCAGTCTCATGAATAGTTAGTATGATAATCTCCTTAGAATTTTCTGGTTTGTAGTTTAGTAAGACAATAGAGCTCTCTGGATGAGAATTTATAAATATTTCTGCAAACTGCAAATCCCAGGATTCTATAGGATATAGTCATGGCAATTGAAGTAGCATCATAACTCTATAATTATGTAATGTAAAAGGGCCCTTGATCCTGTAGCAGCAGCTAGGGATCTGGATGTATCCTCACAAACAGCTCTGTATCTGTGACTAGATGAGCACACTATCATACAGTAATGACATCTGTAGAATCACACAGCAAGAAAAAGGATAAGATGATTTTTGGGAAAACAAGGTCATTCCATATGCCTACAATATCCTGCATGTACTTACAATGTCCAGTATTGGGCATCTATCCTGTATGGAAAGATCTGAGGTGGTCAAGGTGAAGCCTATGAG
>JAIPUX010001232.1:107195571-107205777 GCA_020142125.1 Phrynosoma platyrhinos | reverse complement strand
CCCCCAACTTTGGAGAAAATTTTCCAGGGCAAAAAAGTAGTCTTATATGCCAGAAAATAAGGTACTATTTCAGAGGTGGTACATCATGTGGTAGGTAACCCAAAGATAACCAAAGTCAAGAAAACTATCCATCCTGGGGAAAACAAAGGTCAGAGCAGATTTTTCCTACTTCTTTTACCTTCTCAGCCCTACTTTATGAGTTTCAGATTACACATTTCTGATTAGTAGAGCTTTCTCACCTTTATCTTCACCTTTTCTTCCTTGTTTAAGCCTATGAAGAAGTACGGTTCTGTTTGGTTTGTTGTTCGAGGATGTTTGCCCACCCAGGTCACATTTTTTTCAATGTATGATAAATTTCACTCTCTGAAAGAGATCATCACACCCTAAACCAGCAGAAAGCTGAGGGACATATCCTAAGGGTTGCTGTGACACATCCTATCAAGATAACATTTGGTGACCCAATAGAAGAATTTCTGAATTTGAACTTGTAATTGGATTTCCTAGCATGTGATTGTTACAAACCTAAAAGCTTTTTACACCTCATATTTAATTACTGTCATAACTTCATAAATCTTCTGATAAATGTTTTGAAGGGCAGCAACAAGAAAATAGACAGTTTATCATGCTGGTGTTGAGGTATGAATGTGATTTTCAGTAACTCTGCTAGATCTTGAGATACTCTTTGAAATCAGGAAGCAGAACCGGACAACTCAAGGTGAAGGGTTTATTTACAGATGATAAGGAATCACAGTTTACCGATGCAGAACAGAGTTCAAGGGTGGAAGCAAACATTCTCTTCCTCCTAAGCAGCTCACAGCAACACAGAGATATACAAGAACTCTCTGGGATACTCACTAACAAAAACTAACTGCATTGATTCTCCATGATTTCACAACTACAATGACCCACTACATCACTGATTCAAGGTGCAAGCATGATTTGAGATCTGTTCAGAATGCATTTTGCTCATCTTGACTTGGATGAAAGAATAGGGAGCATGCTTATCAAATTTGCAGATGACACCAAATTAGGAGGAATAGCTAATACCCCAGAGGACAGAATGAAAATTCAAAATAACCTTAATAGATTAGAAAGCTGGGCCAAAGCTAACAAAATGAATTTCAACATGGAGAAATGTAAGGTACTGCACTTAGGGCAACAAAAAAAAAATGAAATGCATAGATATAGGATGGGGGACACCTGGCTTAATGAGATCTGTGTGAAAGGGATCTTAGGAGTCCTAAGAGACCACAAGTTAAACATGAGTCAACAGTGTGATGCAGCAGTGTCCTGTTTACCTCTCTGGAGGACCGCACAACAGTGGAAAAGGCAAAGGAGTAGTCAAAAGTCCAGTCCAAATGTCACATGATAACAATCCAGAAGGTCACAATAATGGGCAGAGGTAGATGCATAGTCACAAGGCAATTCCAAAGGTCAAACAACCAGATATCAAGGAACAAGGAGGCTGCAAGACAGATTGTCAGAGGCAAAGAATCTCAGCCCTTTAAAAGGACCTTGTTGTCTCTCAGCTGAAACCTATTAGGTCTCCTCTTGGCTTCTAGCCTGGAAGAATGCCTCAAGGCCTGTCTTTGCTCCACAGGTCCTAGCATCTGCAGCTTAGAGACTGTAGAGTCTGTAGAATCTGTTTATCCCTCTGCAACTTCCTGAGGTGCATCTTTCTGAACCCCTTCTGAGATTGCAGAGCCTCCAGGCAACAGATCTGCAGACTCAGAACCAGAACTCTCAGAGTCACAGTCTGACTGTGCCTGTAAGGACCTTATCCCACGCTGCTCTCAAAAGTGGCAAGAAAGTGATATAAGCATCATTGCAGTACTATAGCACTAGTATAAATATGGCGCTAGCGCTATAATAGCGCTATGGATAAGCTCGCGCTATTGCAATGCCCGCTGAAACCGACATTCAAAAGAATGCGATTGATGTTGCATTCCGAGCGGTTTCTTGCTGGATTCTGAGTGACGTCGTGTAATCACACGGAAAACTATAGCGCTATAGCGCCTGATTCTTAGCGGATTCTGAGCAACGTCGTGTAATCACACGGAAAACTATAGCGCTATAGCGCCTGATTCTTAGCGGATTCTGAGCGACGTCGTGTAATCACACGGAACACTATAGCGCTATAGCGCCTGATTCTTAGTGGATTCTTGCTGCTTTTGGCCCCGTGGGATAAGGTCCTAAGTCAGGTCCAGGGCAGTCTATGACAAGCAGCTAAAAAGACCAATGTGATTCTCAACTGCATCAACAGAAGTATAGTGTCTAGATGAATGGAAGTAATAGTGCCACTGTATTTTGCTTTGGTCAGGCCCCACCTGGAATATTTGTCCAGTCCTGGACACCACAATTCAAAAAGGATATTAAGAAGCTGGAGAGTGTCCAAAGGAGGGCAACAAAAATGGTGACGGGTCTGGAAACCATGCCCTATGAGGAGAGATTTAGGGAGCTGGGTATGTTTAGCCCGGAGAAGATACAGTGACATGATAGCCCAATTTAAATATTTGAAGGGCTATCATATTGAGGATGGAGTAAGTTTGTTTTCTGCTACTCCAGAGAATAGGACCTGTAACAATGGATGGAAGCTACAGGAAAAGAGATTCAAGCTCAACATTAGGAGGAACTTCTTGACAGTAAGAGATGTTCGACAGTGGAACACCCTCCCTCGGAGTGTGATGGAGTCTTCTCTTGGGAGGTCTTTAAACAGAGGCTGGATGGCCATCTGTCAGGGATGCTTTGATTGGGAGTTCCTGCATGGCAGGGGGTTGGACTGGATAGCCCTTGTGGTCTCTT
The DNA here is from genome assembly GCA_020142125.1 of Phrynosoma platyrhinos. NCBI lineage: Eukaryota > Metazoa > Chordata > Lepidosauria > Squamata > Phrynosomatidae > Phrynosoma > Phrynosoma platyrhinos. Next base: position 107,202,975 of record JAIPUX010001232.1, on the reverse strand, counting down.
CAAACTCTATGATTCTATGATCTCACTTGTTTCACTATGATTCTATGATTCTATGATCTCAACAGTGTGGCCATTTAGTCAATACCAGAAACAAAACAAAACCCAAGTACCAAAAAGGACACTGATCTGCATAAAGCTGTAGATTCTAGTTTATATGGCTACTTGTGTAATAAGACTTATATACTTTCAACAGAATCACAATACACCTCACCCAAGTGCAAGAGATTATGATTAAGTGGTCTGTGCACCTGATGAATTGTCTGTTTAGATGTTTACTGTGAATGACCAACTTCAAGGTCTCTGATCTCCCTCCTTATGGTTCTTTAACTTTAAATCAGTCATCAAAAATAAGATTGCCCTCTGTAAAAGATGACACTTAAGGGCCTTTGCAGACTGCCAGAAATAGTGCACATTAAATTGAGGCACTGCCCTGGCTCAGTGCTAGGGAGTCATGGGAATTGTATTTTTTCTGAGATATTGAGCCTTCCTTGTCAGAGAGCGCTGGTGCCACAATAAATTACAGTTCCCATGATTCCCTAGCACTGAGCCAGGGCAGTGCCTCATTTTAATGTGCACTATTTCTGGCAGTCTGCAAAGGCCCTCACTCATCTTATGTGTAGTCTCAAGTAAGGCATGCAGGCAGTAGTTGTGCTCTTGAAACCTGAGGCTGATGCCACACTGCCCTTTGACACTGCTTTAACTGTCATGGCTGAATACTATGGAGTTCTGGGGTTTCTAGTTTTGTGAGATATTTATCCTTCTCTGTCAGAGAGCTCTGATTCCACAACAAACTACAAATCCCAGGATTCCAAATCATGGAGCCATGGCAGTTAAAGAGGTATCAATCTGAGTGGTAGAGGAACCAACTTTCCCAGTTTAGAAATCAGCAAACTATTGATAAGCAGAGACAGAACCTACTCTGAATTCTATCTTATTTTGTAAAGTTTCTGTACCAGCCTTCTAATAGCCAATTTTCCTCTTCCTCATACTTTTCTAGCACCTGAGACTAAAGCTAAAGGCTGTTCTTCTTTTCAACAATAAATTTGGAAAGTGCTATTAATTCATCTTGGTTAACTAACCTTGAAGAGGTTTTAGAAATACTAGGAAGAACTTAAAAAAAATAACAACAACTCCTCACAGAGTTTCTGTTGATCAGTTTGGAGCATGATCAGGTTCATCACCAGGACTTTGAAACATGACATTCAAAAAAGTAACTTTCCCAGGGTGTGATGTCACCACATGCCAAGATCTATGTGGAATCCATTCTAAACAGACAAATTTTAGTGAGTCCTTTAACACCCTTTCATGTGGTGGAATTAGATTGTATGCATGTGATGATGGGAACAAATGCATGTAGTGAACAGAATTAGGCCTAGATTATTATGCCTGGTTGCAATCAAAGCTGCACTCTTCTAATGATTTTTCTGCTTCTATTAATTGTTTCAGTATAACACATATTTTCATTAAAAAACACAGTAGTATGATGTAGTATAATTCCTGTTCATTAAGCTTTATGTTTTGTTAACACTGGAAAAGTTAGTTGTATGTTGCAAATGACTGAATCTATGATATAATACATTAGCCTCACCAGCTATTTGGATGCTGATGATGAGAATGTTGTTGTTGATGGTGATAACATTTATTTGCTTTGTCATACATGCATTTGATTAAATAACTTACTAGTATAGAAATGAAAAGCTCAGAATAACTCAGGTCTTGTTTAAGGTACAAGATCAACTAGCAAAACATCCCAGAAGCATTTCCTAAGAGAAAGCGAGAGTAGTTGTTAAAATATTGAACTGGGATGTTGGTCACATTTTTTAAGCCTGCTCTAATTCACATGTGAGAATGAAATAAGCATGAAGAGGGAGACTTGAGCTTATTGGAGGGGAATCAATTAAATTAACAATTAAATAGCAAAAAGAACATTTCATCATCAGTATTCCCCACTTTACAACACAGACCAAGGCAATAATTCAACAGGGTGTCTTTGAGCATCTGTCAGCAGAAAAGAATTACATTTGCTTTAATTTTTTTAAAATGTAGTGATGATCTACCTTATCTACTAGATCTATGTATAGTTTACAATCTAATTTACATAATTCATGCAAATAGGTTTCTATGTGGACCAGCATCTCCAGCAAATAAGGTTTACTTTGAAATGTCAGCATTAGAAATCCACAATTCCCAACACTTAAGGCACAACCTAAAGGTTCATAATATAATGGGCATTTATATTTGTTTTCTATTTTCATGATTAGATTAAGCAAAACATTATGTTTTCAGGTACTTTGTGGAAGATAAAGGAGATTTGCACACACACACACACACACACACATATATATATATATAGAGAGAGAGAGAGAGAGAGAGAGAGAGAGAGAGAGAGAGAGAGAGAGAGAGAGAGAGAGAGAGAGAGTTCAGAGCACTAACTGAAATCAAAACACAATTGTTCTTTATTGTAGTTTTACCAGTTCCTTCCTCTGAAATATAGCCTACAGCACCTGGTATTGGTTGATGGTCTCCCATCCAAATGCTAACTAGGGCTGAACCTGCTTAGCTTCCAAGATCAGATAGGATTTGGTGCCTTTACAGTATTTATGTGTAGGTGTACATTTAGCACTCCAAAATTTTTGACAGTGAAGCTGAGCTTTCTACACTGAAATCAGTGGTGCCATCTTGGAGTAACAGCAAATTTCATTGATTATTGTCCTTTTCTTTGAGCCTACTAGTTGTCTGGATAGTTGACACAGCATTGTGAAAATTCACCATTAGCCTGCACTTATCCAGAATTCTAAAATCCAGAATAGTCAAACATCCCAAACTGTCCACATCAATTGCTGAGATTGCATCACTTTTGTGTTCTGAGGGTTCAGTGTACACAAACTTTGTTTTATGCATAACATAGTGTTTTTAATAAACACTGTTTAAAATTACCTTCAGGCTATATATATGAAGTGTATATAAAACATAAATAAATTTCATGTTTAGATTTGGGTCCCATCTCCATTTCATATATATATATATATATGCAAATATTCCAAAATCCAAAAAAATTCAAAATCCAAAACACTTCTGGTCCCAAGCATTCTGGATAAAGGAGACTCAATCAGTATCTATATAGCCCCATAACATGTAATGAAGGTTTGAACCTCAGAAATGACATTAAAATTTTAAGCTAAATAAGACAATGCCTTTACGCTCTTTTTCATGGTTTACTTTGCATTCCCATAGCTGTGTTTTTCATTCATGCAGTCTTCTAATTGTGCATTCAATCAGCTACTACAGTATTTCCTTGTGGTTTCTCAGACACACAAACAAATATTGCCTTCTACAGTATAATCAAAACACAGCTGCTAAGGCCATTGTACTTGTCTGTCAAATTGATCATAACATCTAAGTGCTTCAATTCCTTTGTTGGCTCATGCTTCCAATACATTTGACCTTCTTGTTAACTTTTTAAATGTATGTTTTACTATGCTTTAAAAATTTCGGGTGACTTCTGACCCAAAAAAATCTCCCACCAATGCTTCCCTTGTCTGCTTGCTTACTAGCATATTACACAGTTGCCTTAATAGCATCTCTCAGGTACTGAGTACAATGGAACTGGATACTTCTGAGCTTCTGCACAAAGCCTTTAAGCTATCCACTTGACTAGTCTTCCTTTGCCAACACTGAATCGAGGTGACAAGTATATAAACCTGAGCTTTTTGACAAATTTTTGTCAAGGTGTTTATTAAGCCATAACATTTATTTATCAACTTACATGATGCAATAACCTTAAAGTAGCTTTCATCTTCCTCAGTTTATCCTCACAGCAACCTTGTGAGATCGATCATGCTCATAGGGAAGGGCTAATTTAAGACATCCCCCCCCCGTAAGTTTCATGGCTTATGATTGGAACTCAAGTCTCTCAAATCCCAGCCCAGTACCTCAACTAGGATTTCTGTATAGCTCTTTAAATGATGACTACCTCAAGAACATTAGTGAAATACCTCTACAATGCTCATGTTACTATAAAAACTGGACTGTACTTCAATGGTTTATATATGTGTTGCAGACAGAAGCCTTCAGCTAGGTGGGATATTTGAAAGATTTATGTGAGACTTGGAGAGATATTTTCAGGTAGTGTAAACAATACAACACAACATCGGGGGGGGGGTAGTATGCCCTAATGCCCCACAATAATATCTTTGTTGGCCATGACCTTTTCCCAATTTTTTTTAAATGTGTGGATTGCTGCTCCTGGAAGCCTCCAAATACAGCAATTTACTTTTTAAATAGGTTTTAAGACCTGCCTGTACTAACATTTAAAAAAATATTCTTGAGAACCAGACAAGGACTTCAATTTCCTTTGGTTCTCTCTTTTATTTTCCAGCAGTCTATGGCCCCTGGAGGATCCTGAAACATAAATGTGGCTTCAACATTGACATAGTTGACCACCCCTGACTAGGTGCAGTAGTGTCAATGGAGGGTGTGGGAGGTGTGGACCACACCAGGTGACACCCCAGAGGAGGGACAACATCCAGTTGTTCCCTCCTCCCCCTTTGGTACAGAAGGGGTGAACACGTGCCCTTTCTGGTTGCTCCATCACTGGGCTTTCTACTGGGGAGGAAGCCTGGCAACAAAGGAACAAGAGGGAGAAATGCACACCCATCCCAGATGGCACTTGCAAATCCCAGGCTGTAGTCAGTGGCATTACTAGATAAATTTATCTGGGCAGGGAACAGCACTACCCAGCCTCCCCAAGCCTGCGAATGCAAAGAAAACACTATGAGCCAGAAACATGTGGAAATGTTTGACTTATTGTCACCCTCCCTACAGGGAGAATGCTCCTTTCTCAGCTGGGCTGCTGCCAGGGCACCAGCCCCCCTGCCGGCTCCCCTCATAGCCTGACTCTAGAGCCAGCCTCCTGTACACAGGCACCATCACCACTGTCCAGTATGTTAAGCTGATCTGATCTCTCGCTGATTTTTTCTTCATTTCATTGCCTAGAGTTTGAAAGCTTCCTCACTTCACTCAAGAGATGCAGGTGTGCACAGAAGGAAGAGCCAGAGGGAAGGGAAGTCTGAGTGCCTCCTAAGAAGAAAAGGTGGATGGGAAAGCTCATATTCTTTTTTAGAGGGGGGAAGCATGTCTGTCAGGAAAAACTATGCAGGTGAAAAAGTTGACTTTTTCAAATCTCTGGGCTAAACCAGTTTGGAGAGGAAAAGCAGTGGCAATGGTGGAGGGAGGGGTAAGAGGAGGAGAAGGAGGAAGACCGTAAGCAGAAATGGGGGGAAGAGGAAGAGGAGGAGGGAGGAAAAGAAGAGGAGGGAGGAGGAAGAGGAGGAAGTGCAGAGGTGGGTGGCAGGGAGGAGAGGAACAGGAGAAAGAGGAGCAGGAGGAGGAGGCAGTGAAGAAGAGGAGGACGCAGTCTCCTGCCATGATGGTTGTTGTTGTGTGCTCCTTCAAGTCGTTTCCAATCTTGAGGCTAACCTATCATGGCACTTTCTTGGCAAGGTTTTTTGCCATTGCCTTCCTCTGAGGCTGAGAGAGTGTGACTTGTCCAAGGTTACCCAGTGGGTTTCTGTGGCCAAGCTGGGATTCAAGCCCTAGTCTCCAGAGATGCAGTCCAACACTCAAACCACTACTTATTCTTTTAGCAATGCATCATTCTCTCTGGAGAGGAACCCAGGGCAAAGATTGTTGTTTTGTTGTTGTCATGTGCCTTCAAGTCACTTCTTACTTAGAAGATTATCGCATGGACAAAAAGACCTGAAATAGATTCAGGATTTGTAAGCCAAAATCAGATCTTATCGCATGCACTGGTGGCTGGGTGAGTGCAACCCTATTGCAGCCTGGACCCCAGTCGCACTTATCCAGCTACTTTTCCAAAATGGAAACCTCCAGTTTTTGAAATTCAGTTGGATAAGTGTATCTGGGGTCCAGGCTGCAACCAGGTTGCACTCGCCTGGCCACCAGTGTATGTGTTAACATCTGGTTTTGACTTGCAAATCCTGAATCTATTTCGGGCATTTTGTCCATGTGATAATCTCCTTAATGACAACTCTAAGGTGAACCCATCTGGAAAGTTCTTTGGCAAGATTTGTTCAGAGAAGGTTTGCTGTGACCCTTCCTGAGACTGAGAGAGTGTGACTTTTCCAAAGTCATCCAGTGGATTTCTGTGGATGAGGAGGGATTCAAACCCTGGAATCCAGAGTCGCACACTCAAATCACTGCAACATGCTGACTCTCTGTATTACATTTGTTGTTATTGGAGCTGTAAAGGGTTGTTGTCGTTATGTAACTTTGTGCTGTCAAGTCCTTTCTGACCTATGTGGCAACCCTATAATGGGGTTTTCTTGGCTGTTTTCTTTAGAGGAGGTTTGCCCTTGCCATCCCTTGAGGCTGAGAGAGTGTGACTCACACAAGGTCACCCAGTGGGTTTCGATGGCAGAGCTGGGATTTAAACCTAGGATCCTAGTCCAGTACTCAAACCATTGCGCCACACTGTTGTTGTTGTGTACTTCCTAGTCATTTCTGACTTATTGGGGCTGTACAGACCTTGGGGCGATGACAAACCACCTCTTTGCTCTCCAGATCAGGGCCATGGCAACCACATGCTGTGGCCCCAATCTGGTGCTTTGTCATTCTAAAAAGAGCTGGCAGATGCCACTCTTTTTTAGAGCTGCAAAAAGCTGTCCTTGTCACAGTGGCAGCTTTTCGGTGCTCCTTAGGCACAGTGTGTGTAAACACTGCACCAAGGAAATGCCCTGATGCTTCTTGCCATGAGGTATGGCACGCGGATTGAAGCCAGCATGGGGGCAGAGTTGGTGGCAGCTGGCATGCAGTCACCATGCCCCCACTCTGCCCCCAGGCCAGCTCTTTATACCAGTCTGTTCAGCCCCATTGCCACCATAAAGTGACCCTATTGTGGAGTTTCCGTACCAGTTTTCTTCAGAGGATGGTTGACATGGTCATCTTCTGAGGCTGAGAAAGTGTGACCCAGTGGGTTTCCATGACCAAGCTGAGATGGAAACCTTGGTCTCTAAAGTTGTCCTATGCTCAAACCACTATGCTAGCTCCTTTTTATCATAATCTATTCTGCATTGTAGAAATAATGAAGTTTGACACCACTTTTAAGTTCTGTAGTTCCATCCTATGGAGTCCTGGGATTTGTAGTTTTACTTCAGTCTTCTCTGCCAAAGAGTGCTGGTGCCTCACAGAACTAACAATCCCAGGATGCTGTAGGATGGAGCCATGGCAGTTAAAGTAGTCTCAAACTGCACTACTTCTACATTATTTTCAGGAGGACCCTTTAATAGTGCTGAATCAAACACTGAAGGGGATCTTCTTTGAAGCCCTGCCTGGAGGATTATGAGGAGCATCCTCCATTGAGGAAGAGGCCTCCCTTCTTCTTTT
>JAIPUX010001232.1:107169474-107185217 GCA_020142125.1 Phrynosoma platyrhinos | reverse complement strand
CCACTGATGGGGGGGGGGGAACTGACACAGTCTGACCCCATTGGGCCATCCCTGCATCCCAGAGCTGGAAGGGGGCACCCATGGCAAGAGGCCCGACCAGGAAGCCCATGGTGTGAGGAGGACAGGCCACAGATGATCCCTGGGGTCAAGTGCTGCCCTCCAATCAATGAGGAGGGGGAACAAGGGGGATGATCAGCTGATGCAGCGCATGGCAAACCAAGGATGAGTACTAGCCAAGGCCAATCCTCAAAGCCAAGCAATGTTTCACAGGCAGACCAGGCTGGGACAACCAGCCATACTAGGGAGGGGGAGCAAAAGAGGAGGATCGGTCCAAGCTGACCACTGAGGCCCACTCCCCTAGCAAGCCAGACCAAGGCAGAGGGGATGAAGGAACAACCTCTCCCTCCCACCACCTGAAACAAAGGAGACTTATCAATCAAGGAGTCATCTGTAATCCTTGATTTTGCAAACACACTGAAGCCTTGGGGGGCAGCTGGTAACACAATGACTCAGGCTCCACCCTCAAGGCCTCACACTATGGCACAACTGCTATGGTATGATTTAAAGCAGCCTGTCTCATTTCAGGGGAGGGCATCAAACAGCCCATCCCCACTCCAATTCCTCTGTCATGGAGGGAGGATGGCTAAAGGTGTGGTACCTCAAAAGCAATTTTGAGATCATCAGCACCCCATGTGGAATATCAATTTTTATTTTGCTCCTAGTGTGGATAGTAGCATCCCCAAAGCTTTGGGGGAGGGGAAGCAGCCTACTGGCAATTTTACTATGTACCCCACACTGATTGTTTGACAGAGGGGCAGGGTATAAATAAAACATTATTATTATTATTATTATTATTATTATTATTATTATTATTATTATTATTATTATTATTATGTCTGAGGAACCTTTTAAAAAGATAATTTCCTCATCTATCTGTATGAAGCTCCCCCCCCCCCCCCGCCAGCACCAGGCCTCTAAGATTAAATTCTAGACCATCTGCCAAGAGATGCTAAAGCCACCAATTCTCAAAAAACAAATGTAGCAGTTTGATCTTCCAGATATACAGCTGGAAAATAATTATTAACAGTTGTGCACTTGTTCTTTGTTTGTTTGTTTGTTTACCTGTCTACTCAGCTCCACAGTTCGAGTGACATTCACTTATACAAACACCAACTTGAGGCAGACTCATGGCCCTGAACATTGTTTGCAATATACCTGACAAATAAGACATAACTTATAAGACAAATAAGACAAAAGAATTTTTTCTTTTATTATTTTTTCAACAAATTGAAAATAAAAAAATGAAAGTCAAAAAAACAAAATTAAAAGAGTCATAACAAAAATGACCAGAAACTCAGATTTATAATCCATCTTCAACTGTGGTTTCAGATCCTATTAATAATCCTAACAAAGCCAACATTTTGTGGCCTTGGGAGGTCATGCCAAACAATTATTTAGCTAAATTCGGACTGGGAAACATGTAGTTCTCCAAATATAATAAACATGTAGTTCTTCCTTTGCCATCAAAGGCCATGATAAGCAATGCTGCATGGTTCCCTGAGCTAAACAAGCTGTGGTGTTGTATCACATCTTAACCCAGCCTGTATTCAAAACACAGTTGGCTATTTCCAGATCAAAAAGCAGTATATAACTTTTCATTTATTTATATTTATTACACAATTATCTTTTTGTTTCTCTCCCAAATACACAGCTGAAAATGTCACTACTTTATTCAAAGGGAAAAGGGCCTACTCGTTAACGCTAGCAACTGCCATTCCAGTTCTCAAGTTCCAGTTCTCCCTGTCCTTCTGAACCCCTTCCTTAAAGTTTCAAAACTCACTCAGACCAATACTCATGGGATTACACAAGCGTGGTATAATACAGGGGTAGGCAACCTTTCCCCTTTAAGGGCCGAGGGACTTCAGCTCTCAGAAGCCTCAGGCATGTTGGCCAATAGTCCCATGTTGGCCAATAGCTCCTGGGATTCTGGGAGCTGAAGTCCCTCGGCCCTTAAAGGGGAAAGGTTGCCTACCCCTGGTATAATACTTACAATTGCTGGACTAGAACTGGAGAGACCTGAGTTCAGAATAAGAATTTGCCTATGGCACTGGCTCATCGGGTGACCTTATGCTGATCACTGTCTTTCAGGCCACCTTACCGAAAGCTTGGCATGGGGATAAAGTAGGGAAAAGGCAACCCACATCCACTGAGGAAAGATATGATGGAAATTTAACAAGCCAATGAATAAAACCTATGTGGTGATCCCATCCATGAGTGCAAGCTGGTACTCACAAAATGACACTATGAACAGAGGGCCTGCCTGTGTCATTAGTGGAAACAAAACTTACTAGTATCAAAACTACTTCAGAAATTATATATTTCATTTTGGAGGAGAAAATAAATAATCTCAATGTAATCTGCTAGTATTACCATATTGAAACACAATGACATGGATTAAAGTTTGAAGAAAAATTCTGGACAGTTGAAATAATGTATGCAGGGACAAATAAAATAAGATGCTGTTTCATGAGGTTAAACACTGAATGTAATAAACTAGAAACTGAAAGTTAAAAAAGATATCCTTAAGCAGATTTCTTAAACTACCCTAGATAGAATCAGAGAAACATTCATAACCTTCAACTGTGTGTTGCCTGTGACTGCTCCGTTAGCATGTTCATCAGAGCTTTTGTGTCAACAATCACACAGGGAGTTTTGCAAATGTCAAAAATGCTTAAAGCACACTGGAAATTTTGACAACCCTGAATGAAAAGCAGGTGTGCTTTAAATAATGCAGTTAAACAGAAAGCTTGGAATGGTGATCCTAACATGTATATCAAGAAGAACAGGCAGGCAAAGGATCACCTCTAACCTCTGGTTTCAGTGTGATGACAAGGTTTGGATTTAGCTTTTGCAGGATGGCATCTGGATATCTATACAGCCAAGTACATTTGTCAAGGGATCATCCTTTCATGGATCCCAGGATTCTGACAGGTGTTTAAGCAGCCTGCCTTCTGATTTTGGCATCCCTTAAATCAAAGCACTTTCTGATGACACAAACACGTCCAGTAACTAATTGGATGCTGTCAAGCTGTGATACAGAGCTCTCTCTTTATTTCATTACATGTTTCTGCCACATTCATGGGTTTTGTCCTAAAACAGGGATGTAGAAGTGCAGCTCAGATGCTGGTACAGCAGTTGAAAGAAGGAAGGAGTGGGGGATGGCTGATAAAAACAGACACCAATTGTGACTATACCTTTGTTGCTCTGTGATGACAGTGAACCACTCATTACCTGAAGTGCATCAGAGCCTCACAATAATTCTCACAAAGATGTGTGGTTTTCCTGTCCCAGTCCCCCTCTCTTGTTTTTAATCTCAACCAATCAATTTTTGTTGCATTCCTATGGCCTATTCAGGATGAAACAACAACAAATCCCATTTGATTAATATTGTCAATTGGATGGCTCTTTGGCAGCTCACCTTGGGTAGTGTGGAAGAAGCTTTTAATCTAGTAGTATGCCATGTTCTTATTTATTAGTGTGTTTAAATGTTGTTTTTAAACCTTGCTTAATTTTCCTTGTTTCAATCAACATAATCATAAATTGCCTTGAATACGATTTGGAGGAAAGGAAGGGTACAAATTCACTAATAACACCTGATGGCTTTCCTCTCAGTGAGGTCATGAATCTGGATTTTAGTATGAACATCAAAGTAGCTATCCAAGGGAAGAATCTGTTTGGTGAGCATCTGCAGTCCATGAAAGCTTATGCCAAATAAAACTCATTAGTTATTTAAGGTGTACAAGGCAGTTATTTTTGGTGAAGTGAGTACCCCCTGGGCAGTATTAAAAGGAAGGAAAAATCTTGACCACTTGTATTGCAGAGAAAGGATAGTATCACTTTGTGCTGTGACATGGATTTACTCTGAGCCAGTAGTTCTCAGACTTTGGTCCTCCATGCGTTTTGGACTTCACCTCCCAGAAGCTCCAGACATTTTGCCCAATAGTCAGGAATTATGGGAGCTGAAGTCTAAAACATCTGGAGGACCAAATTTGAGGAACTATTACTCTAAGCAGTTATCGGTGTCAGCCTACTAATGTTGTTGGGGAAATGCAAGAAGTATTAACAGTCTTTTATTTTCTTAATAGTCTTTCCATGGCCGAGGAGGCAGAGAGACACTTTTAGTATATTCTGGAGGCGGCTAGTGAAATTGACATGTTTTCTCAGCATGGGATTACATATTTAAGAATTGGTGATGCCTTCTTCTAACCTCTCTTCCATTTTATTTGTTTCATGTTCCATAGTTCTGAGGCTGCCTGTCCCAGTTTCTAAATTCAACTAAGGATTTGATCAACTCTAGTCCCAGGTCTGCTAAAAAGAATATTCATACCAATGTGTTCTTTATGCTTGACCAGAGAGGAACACACAGCTGGCCTCTGCTGCTTATATATTTCAAGGTGTGTGTAGAAACTATTTGGTCACAGATGTCTGTATCTTCTTTAATTTTATTATAACAAAGTATATTCAGGCTTAGAATTCTGGTCTGAGACTGATGAACCATTATACATGAGCGAATGGAGAATAACTGTCTTATCATTTATTGACACATAATTTACAAGTGCAGGGGTGTATTGAAAACCAAAAACATTGCTGTTGACACTTCTGAATTTTATGGCCAGTAATTTCAGAAAAGTGATGGTTGGCTTCCCCCCACCCCATGTGTCAACCAATCAATTTCAAGTAAATGTGGGTAAAAGTCCCCTAGGGACCATCTTGTTCAATATGGAAAGGGGTAACCCAAGCCTATTCGTTCTATGAGCAGGCCTAATGCCTTCATAGTGCTATTGCCACCTTATATAGATATATCTTGTATGGTAATTTGTTAGTTTAAAACCTGAAATCTGCTGGATTTCAGATTTGCTGGTGTACTGTTTTTCCTCCAAAGCAAAGATATGTGAATGCTGGGCTTTGCATACTCTGTAATAAAAGAAAATCATCCCATTTAAGATCAGAAATGCTTTCATCTCCATATATTCCAGGTCTCATAAGGTCTAAACCTGGTGAGCACTAGCTTATATTCAGCTCAGACATCAATAGGAAAAAGAACATTTCTCTAGTTAATCCTGAAATGACAAATCCTTGTAAGTGAAATACTTCCAAACTGTATCCAGAGATGAAGGGTTTATATACTCTTCTAGTCAGTAGAGTAAAAAAATAGAGAACAGCCAGAACAAAGAGCACCATATACCAGAACAAAGAGAAATATCAGAAGAACAAGAAGAGTCAAGAGAATTATTGCTCATGAAAGAGCAGACATTAAGTGCTGTCTTTCCCTGACATGAACTCATTTAAGTAGTGTTACTTTTACTGTTATCTTTTTTGTGTATGAACTGTTCTAGGCTAGCAGGTGATTTGCATAGATATATAAAGGTAACTACTGTGAGCCAAACATTTATTTTCAAGTAAAATATCATTTAGCTAAGCCTATAATAAAGGCATACATTTATAACAAAAGCTTATTATACAAAGGGAAGCTATAAAAAGATTGTATGTTAAAAGCTAAAAATATTATGCTACTTTGCCTTTCTTTTGTTTGCCTCAGATAAAGGCATATTTGCTAGATAAAGGCATAGTCACCTGGTGGTTAGGAATATAAATTAAACTTTATAATTTTAATTCCAATATTGAGCTGATTAATGGTTTTGTATACTTCACTGTTTTAAGATCTAATCTCTGGATTTCTTATTGCATTGATTTAACTTCTGTACTATAAGATTAGCACTTACAGCCTTTACAGTTTACATACTGTTAGTAAATCACACATACAAACTAATTTTCTTTCCTCTGTATATACCACATAAGGTGAAATATTCAATGTCAAAATTAAAGAAAAGACAGTAATGGAAACTAAAGAAATGGTAACTTGAGTTAAAACCGCTCAAACAACATCAACTCAGAAGAAACTCTATAGAGTTTACAAGCAGACAAGCAGATATAAGTGCAGTTATCTTACAAGAACTACAGGAATTTAAAAAATAAAAAGAGATAAGGGATGAATTAAAACAAACAAGAAATGAAATAAGGGCAGACTTAAAAAATAAATAAAGGGACTGAGCAAAAAAAATAGATAATCTTTCAAAGGAAATGCAATATGAAATAGAAACAGTTAAGAAGCATACTCAGGAACTAAAAATGATATTGAATAAAATACGGAAGGATCAGGAATTGGACTAAAAAAATACTGGCTCAAGAGATCAGGTACAGGGAGAAGTGTGTAAAATTAAGAGGATTGATGGAAACAATAAATGAAAAGTTTTTAGCACATTTGGTACCAGTGTTAGCAAAATTTATTAGCACAACAGAAGACTCACTAGATGCCCAAAGTGATAAAATATTCAGAATTAACTCTTCACATGCAAAATAAAGATACCACGAGACATAATAGTAAGCTTTACTAATTCAAGATTGGGAGAGAGAATTATTCAACTGAACTTTGATGAGAAACTAACCATTGAAAATGCAGAAATCAAAATATTTAAAGATATAATTCAACAAATTCTCAGGAAAAGACAGGACTATAAATGTTTGACATTACTAAAGAAAAGGAATATCAATTTCAGGTGGGAAAAAATAGAAGGAATCTCCTTAACATTTAATCAGAGAAGATACAAGATAAATTCCACCAAAAAGGTGAGAGAATTTTACAATCAAATCAATACATGAACCAAAGAACACAGGAAGAAAGAATCTACATGAAACACTCAAGAAGATTCAGCACCACAACACTCCCACCAAGTACCAGAAAAACAAGACCAGGGCGCTAATGATAATGAAGAGGAAGATAACAATGAGAAAAACTTGAGAGATGAACTACTGGATATAGAAGATCTGAGTGATCTGGGTAAAGAAGATGAAAGTAAGTCAGATGAAGAAGATGAAATACTGAATGAGGAATAAGACACAGAATTCTAACATGGAAATAGCAAAGAAAGAATTAAACAAAGGAAAGCAATCAAATAAAGAAGGGACTTAAAGTGAAAGAAAATGAAACTTACAATTGGTTCTTGGAATATAAAAAGAATTAATACTCTAAACAAAAGGAAGCAAATTTTCCACCTGTTAAAAAAATTATATTATGAAATAATAGCTTTGCAAAAGACAAGAATGAAAAAGAAGGACACTAAAGGCCTAAGCAGACTGCCAGAAATAGTGCACATGAAATTGAGACACTGCCCTGGCTCAGTGCTAGGGAATCATGAGAATTGTATTTTTTTCTGAGACATTGAGCCTTCTCTGTCAGAGAGCTCTGGTGCCACAATAAATTACAGTTCCCATGATTCCCTAGCACTGAGCCAGGACAGTGCCTCAATTTAATGTGCACTATTTCTGGCAGTCTGCTTAGGCCCATCGTTCATGAGAAACCCTAAATTAGGACAATTATTTTACTCCTCAATAGAAAAAAAAGAGAGGTGTAGTGTTATATGTGAACAAAAGAAATCCAGCCAGAGAAAAATTTAAAGATAAAGAGAGACAATATGTAGGGGTTGAATTACAAATAAACTTGTTGATCTTATTAGTGGTTGTAATATATGGTCCACATGAAAAAAAGATTCTTATTATGTAAAACTAAATAAAGATTTGATAGAATATAATAAAAACAATATTTGTTAGATTTTTGTGGGTTTTTTCGGGCTGTGAGGCCATGTTCTAGAAGAATGTATTCCTGACGTTTTGTCTGCATCTGTGGCTGGTATCTTCAGAGAATGGTGGCATGGAGGTGTGTAGTGTATATATACTGTGTGACCCTTGGTTGAGAGGATTGGCATGTAAATCTGTGTATTGTTCTGTTGAGGTAAGGCCTCTGGGTGGAAAGATATGAGAGGAGGATTAGTGTCTATTTAATTAATGTTCCATTGTTAGCTGGGAATCCCTGACTCTGAGTGAAGTTCATTTGTATTTGATGAGTCCTGATTTTGGTGTTTTTGAGGACTGGCAACCAAACTGTGTTTACTTAAAGGATTTCTTCTTTCCTGTTGAAATTGTCCAGGTGTTTGTGGATTTCAATTGCTTCCCTGTGTATTCTGACTCGATGGTTGTTGGCATGGTCCAGAATTTCAGTGTTTTCAAATAGCATTTTTCAAATAGTGTTTTCAAAAACCAGGTTGGTTTATAATGTGTTCTGCTACTGCTGAAAACAAGGGAGATGATTAAGGGTCTAAGCAGACGGCACAAAGCGCTGTCTTCAGGACAAGGAAGGGGAGGGGTAGCCACACGCTGGGCACCCCAACCCCTTCCCTAAGACATTGTCGGAGCGCCAGACCCTACACATGTCCGGCGCTCTGAGGATACCTATCCGCTGCAGCATCCACACATGCTGCAGCAGAAAAGGCACCGAAGGTGCGCCAGCAGCCTTTTTCAGTGCACATTCAGCAATTTGTGGAAGGAGCACTATTTTAGTGTTCCTTCCTGGGGCAGTGAAGCTGCGCCACGGGGCCGAGGAATGCGGATGCCTTGGCCCAGATATGCAGCTTCCTGGGGCAGCCCCATGCCACCCATCTGCTTCCCCCATAAGAAAATTTTTATAGCTTGACAATTAAAGGTTATGTTAGACAAGAAAATAAATACCCATAGATGTTGTAATTATTATTATTCAGGAATTAATGTGAGGCGCATTTACATTTAACAAAACCTTTTTAGTTCATGGGATGACTACAAGGAAGTCTTTTATTTTTTGAAGATTGATAAGATTAGATGATCAGTTGACATCTCTAGACAGCTTTAAAAAAGCTGTCAAGATGGATCTCTTCCAGCAAGCCTTTCGGGAAAAGATAATCCCGGCCTCAGGAACCCTTCCCTCTAGAAGGTCCCCAAATTCCTCCTGGAAGTTTTAATGAGAACTGTTGTTGTAGTCTCAAATCATTGTTAATACTATTGTTGTATTTTAATTGTTGTTTTTAATTTAATTGGTGTTTTAATCTGTAATTGATTTAATAACTTTTTAAGGGGGGGAGTGAATTAGATTTGTTGTATTTGTATTGTATTTTATTGTTGTTAGCCACCCCAATTGAACTCAAAGGGGTGTGATATAAATCATTATTATTATTATTATTATTATTATTATTATTATTATTATTATTATTATTATTTTCTTTTTTGCTGTATTTTAACACTAATAAATAAACATAAAAAAGAGAAAATCAGATTAAGGATATAGATCTAGAATATTCCTTATCAAATGCCAATAAAACCTGCTCACCTCTGTATTTTGGCTTGAATTTTGAATTCCCCAAAAGTGCAAGATATTTGGAAAATTTGACTATTTCAAAATATTGAGGGGTTTTTTTGAGAACCAGATTTAATCGCCTACTGTCTGCAGTTTTAGTGGGCACTATCATGGTGTGGCATTCAAGAATAGACTATTCCCCTGTATTGAAGAAGAAATTGAATCTATTGAGCATGTTCTCATTACATGTAACTTTTATAGGGATGAGCATACCAAACTTCTTGGTCCTGTAATGAGTAACTTTCCTGGCAGGACCTCAGATCAGCACTTAAAACATTTAAGGGGGAGCTGACAAAGGTTCCACCTGCGCCAAACCCCCTGCTTAACCTTACGACGGCCTGCTGTGAGGCATGTAATACTTACTTTGCAGATAAAATCTCTCGGATAAGAGCCGACTTGGACGCCATTGTTTTGGCAGAATCCGTAGACGAGGTATCCAGGAACTCCACTGATGACATTTTACTGGATCAATACCTATCTGTGAGTACCGATGACGTGGACAAACTGCTTGGAAGGGTGAGGAAGGTGACTTGCCCCTTCGATCCTTGTCCATCTTGGCTGGTCGTCTGGGGGGGGACTCGTTGAAAGTGTTCCTTCGGGACACAATCAACGCGTCTTTCAGGGAAGGTAGTATTCCATATTGTCTAAAGGATGCAGCAGTTAAGCCACTCCTAAAAAAACCTTCCCTGGATCCCCTGGATAGAAACAACTATAGACCAGTCTCCTTGCTCCCTTTCTGGAGCAAGGTGATCGAGAGGGCAGTTGCTTCCCAACTCCAGGCAGTCTTGGATGAAACCGATTATCTTGATCCATTTCAAACTGGTTTCAGGACAGGATTTGGAGTGGAGACTGCCATGGTTCCTCTGACCGATGACCTCCACCTGGGTATCGACAGGGGTAGTGTGACCCTGCTGGTGCTCTTGGATCTCTCAGCGGCTTTTGATACTATAGATCATGCCATCCTCCTGGATCGCCTGAGAGAGTTAGGAATTGGAGGCACTGCTTTGCAGTGGTTCCGTTCCTTCCTCTCGGGCAGATCTCAGAGGGTGAAGCTTGGGGACAGTTGCTCTTCCATAACTGAGCTTAATTGTGGCATCCCTCAGGGCGACATCCTGTCCCCGATGTTGTTTAACATTTATATGAAGCCGCTGAGTGAGATCATTCGGAAGCATGGAGCTCGGTGTCTTCAGTACGCTGACGACACCCAGATATATCTCTCCATGACCAGATCATCGGTTCAGACTTCAGATGGCATCTCTCCTCTTAATGACTGTCTCAGAGTGGTAATGGATTGGATGAGGAAAAACAGATTGAAGTTGAATCCAGACAAAATGGAGGTACTTACAGTTACAGGCCCGAAACCAGTTTTGGGAATACAGTCTCCAGTTCTGGATGGAGTCACACTCTCTTCCAAGGACTGTGTTCGCAGTCTGGGGGTACTCCTTGATTTGTCGCTTTACATGACTAGTCAGGTGAATGCGGTGGTCAGAAGTGCCTGTTATCAGCTTCGGCTGATACGCCAACTGCGCCCTTACCTGGATATTAGGAACTTGGAAACTGTGGTACATGCCCTGGTAAGCTCACGTCTGGATTGCTGCAACACACTCTACATGGGGCTACCCTTGTGCCTAACCCGGAAACTTCAATTGGTACAGAATATGGCAGCCAGGTTGATCACAGGAACATCTATGAGGGAGCACATAACTCCTGTGCTTAAATCCCTCCATAGGCTGCCCATTAGTTTCCGGGCATGGTACAAGGTGTTGGTTTTGACCTTTAAAGCCCTACATGGCTTGGGTCCATCTTATCTTAGGGACCGCCTCTACCCGTATGATCGCCCCCCCGCACCCTTCGGTCCTCTGGGAGGAACCTGTTACAGCCAATAAAAACTAGGCTGTCTCAGACCTCCCAGAGGGCCTTTTCTGCAACTGCTCTCAGACTGTGGAATGGCCTGCCGGATGAGATCCATCTCATTACTACATTCACTGCCTTTAAAAAGGCAGTAAAGACGGATCTCTTCTGGCAGGCCTTCTCAGAATAACATCTGCTTTAGGGAGATGTGATTTCAGCTTTTATTATTATTATTATGTTCTCACTGTAGTTTGTTTTTATTGTACTGTTTTTAATGGAAAAGTGTATTTTAATCTTTCTAGTTTAATCCTGTTTTAAGGGGTTTGGGAGGGCAGGATTAGGGATTGAGGGGATGTTTTAATTCATTGTTTGTTTTAATGTTGTAACCCACCTCGATTGTTGAGCAGAGGGGTGGGCTATAAATAAAAATTATTATTATTATTATTATTATTATTATTATTATTATTATTATTATTTACCAGAACATCCAGGAGGGAGCACATAACTCCAGTGCTTAAATCCCTCCACTGGCTGCTAATTAGTTTCCGGGCACAGTACAAGGTGTTGGTTCTAACCTTTAAAGCCCTACATGGCTTGGGTCCATCTTATCTTAGGGACCACCTCTTCCCATATGATCCCCCCTGTGCCCTTTGGTCCTCTGTGAGGAATCTGCTACAGCCAATAAAAACTAGGCTGTCTCAGACCTCCCAGAGGGCCTTCTCTGTGGCTGCTCCCAGGCTATGGAATGGCCTGCCAGACGAGATCCGTCTTATTACCACACTAACTGCCTTTAAAAAGGCAGTGAAGATGGATCTCTTCTGGCGGGCCTTCTCAGAATAACATCTGCCCTAGGGAGATGAGCTTTTAGTTTCCAGTTTTATTATGTCCTTATTGTGCTTGATCTTTTATTGATTAATTGTTGTTTTTACTGTGTTAAACATTTCAATCCTTTTCTAGTTTAAACCTGTTTTAAGGGGTTGGGAGGGTTGGATTGGGGGATGAGGGAATGTTTTAAATTTGCCTGATTTAAATGTTGCAACCCACCTCGATTGTTGTGCAGAGGGGCAGGCTATAAATAAAAATTATTATTATTATTATTATTATTATTATTATTATTATTATTATTATTATTTCCTACAGGATATAAACAAGTCCATTACAAAGCTAGTGGCTAAGTTTCTTTTTTTCTGCACAAAGAATGTGCAAGTCAATTCTTTCCCTTGTTCCATAAAATTAATTTGATGTTTTTAAGGTATATTTTGTAAATTTTAAATGTTTTAGACTGCTTGTATATGTTTTACGAGTTTTGTTGGGTCTTCCCTGCCCCATAATGCCCAAGGCCTCTGGAAGTTGTTCCAAAGTCCAACCATTCACCAAAAGTGTGCCAAGATGTACACTGAGCTCTGGTATCCTCCCACCAATTGCCGGCCAATGACAACCTATCAATAAACACCACTGATGCCAATTGAGAAACTGTCAAACAGAGTGTGTGTGTGGTGGGGGGGGGGAGACCTCATATAAAAAGGACAAAATTCCTACACAGACCTGAACTGACCAGAAACTCGCACTGAGGGCATGAGAGTGGGTCCCAGAATGATGATTATAGAAGGTTTATGAGGGGCTCAACTCCCTGTATGTGACAACTTGGCCCCTAGTGGCAAGCTGAATTAACTCTTGCCTCTAGTCCTGGAAACAATCAAACCACACCCTCCCTACAACATCATTCAATGCCAAGATTCAAGTATACATTTCAACCAAACTTAAGTGTGATAGTATATACAGATAGTGGCACACAGTTGTTGTGCCATTCTAATGAAGACCCCCCCCCCCAAAAAAAATGTACCTTAGAAGTCAGGCATCCCCACCAACATAGAAATTTCTGAGGCACTGGGTTGTGGGGCAGTGAGTGAAGAATCATCCAGCCCTGTCCTGTTAGATAAGCAAATTACTTTGAAACTGTTGGAAAATTTATGTTTGCATTCTCCTGTCCCTTCTTAGTTAGACAGGGATGCCCTCTCTCTTTCTCATTCTAACTGTCATGTAACTTTGGTCACTCTTGCAGACTGTTTAACAGCTCTCTCTCAAGATTCTAAACTGCTTCAAGCAGTTAGTTGTTGTAGTTTCTTCCTGCTATCTAAAAGATGGTGAGATTTATTTCTATTAACCTAAATCTAATCAAAACCAAGATGTTTATCAAGATTTATATGCAAAAGAAGCAAATAACAAGAATGTTGCAGCAGTCTGTCACAAAGTGCCTCACTGCCAGGAGAGGGCTGGATGCTTTTTCACTTGCTCTCCCAGTTCTCAGTGCCTTGGAAATCTTTTTATTGATAGTGCTGCATGGCCTCTAAAGTAGTTTGTGTGAGAGAGAGATGGGGGAGGGGGTTATTGCCTCAAGAAACACAGCTGCAATGACAGAAGTATGTTATCATAGCTATGGTTTTGAATTTTGAATGAATGGTCTTAGGTAACAACAGTCTGAGGCTAGATTGGAAGATACTTATTGTGGCTTCTGCCCTTTTTGGAAGGTCAGATCAAAAAGTTGGTGCTGGTGGACTCTTGTTCCATCTCAAGGGCATTGGTGTTTGGCATGCATCAAGGTTATATTTCATCTTCCATGCCTTTTCACACTGGAATAATGACTAATGTGATTGCTACTATTTTAACTGTATAATCTCTCTGTGTATTTTATTTTTGTAATTGATTAAGGTTTTAACTTGTAAATGTCTTATAGGAGGGTTGTAATCTATACATTTATTTTGTGGTATATAAATACTTTAATTAATAATTGATATAAATTAATTAGTAAAAACTAATAAATCTGTTTTGCTGCAATTAATCAGTTAGTAAACAATAATAAATATATTTTGTGTTATAAAAATACATTGGACAGAATCCTGTTTGTCCTTTCATGCAAGGTGCTTAGAACTGTGGTGACTGAATTGCAAAGATACATAGCCAATGTACATAAGAAGTGCCTAATGCACACCAGAACCTCCCCATTGTTGCCCCATTACATATCAGTCACTTTGCCAGTTCTGCTACATAGTTACAAGGCAACAGCGCTTTATTGAATTCAGACGTTGCCCATCTTTGTAAATCTGTTCTCATATACATATGTTCACTTATGAGCATGCAACACCCCCAACAGGATCCTGGCCAGTGTTCCTATCTGTTGGATGCCAAGACATTTTATGCAAACAATATAATAATCAGTTCCATATTTCACATACGGAATAGAGAATAAGGATATATGGGTGCATGTACAGAGGATTTTCTAGAATTCTCCACAGCCACTCATACTCAACAGAAACCAATGAGCCAATATCTGATGTCTGGTTAGCATTTCAAATTCTTAGACTTCAGTCCAAAATACACTGAAGAAATTATCCAGTTTGAGACCTCTTTAACTGCCCTGGCTCAGTGCTAGGGATCCTAGGAATTGTAATTTATTGTGATGTTAGAGCTCTCTGACAGAGAAGGCTAAATGTCTCACAAAACTACAGTTCCCAGAATTCCCTAGCATTGAGCCAGGCCAATTAATCTCAAACTGGATTATTTCTGCAGTGTGTTTTGTCATTTTCTGAGAGATTGTTTAAAGATCTTTGTGGGAATCCTAGATCAGCTACTTTGGACTCTTGTAGAATTTTGGGATTTATAGTTTATTGAAGTCTAAGAGTTCTCTGCATGAGAATCTAAATGCTCCTTCCTAAACTGCAAGTCCCAGGATTCTACAGCCAATGTAATGCAGGGGATGGGTCAGCTATGGACCAGGGTATTCCTGGAGCATCCTGGCCAGTGCAGACAAGACCTAAGGTGCACTTATTCCTTGTACTGACTTCAGGAAGCAAAACTGGGACAGTTGGAGGGTAGAAGAAACAAAAATCTTTTTGCTCTTTCAATCCCAGAAGAGAAAGAAAAGGAGGGAGTACACCCCTTTTCAAACCTGTGAGAGTCACTGTAGCTTCTAGAATGCCAGTCCTCTAGAGGGTATAACACACAGCCCTGTGCAAGTTTTCCTTTGTCCCAGTGTCAGAAAGAGGAACATCAGAACCTTGTCTGAGAACATGAAAGGTCCATTGAAAGCTAATGACATTTGAGCAACACAGTTTGAAGACCTACCTGCATCTGAGAGTTCAGCTGAAAAGATTTGAAAATGCTTTCTTTGGTTCTATTTTCTGTTACTGAACCCCCTTTTCAGTCTACAGTATTTGCCATTGATAAAATTATAATTTGTACTCTTCGTGACTTTTGCTTCAGTGTATCCCTTGAGCCTAATGTGAGTGGAATTAGGCTCTCCTGATCACTATACATGCTTCTCATGGAATAGATTCCATGAGACTCATCAAGGCAGAAAGTGCATGTCATGCACTCTGTACTGGAATAGCAAACTAAGGGCCAAAACAGATGGCTCTTTAAAGCCACTTCGAAGTATCTGGGGAGTGAGGTGTTTATACACTGCATGTTCCAAAGACATATGGAATCCAGGTGACTGCCCAGACATGAGCAGCTTTAAGACACTCTTGTGGTGCAGCATGTACATGCCTCATGCCGCCAGAGGCCCGCTGGGCCAAAGCTAACAAAATGAAATTTAACACAGAGAAATGTAAAG
>JAIPUX010001232.1:107143511-107153570 GCA_020142125.1 Phrynosoma platyrhinos | reverse complement strand
TGACTATTCTTTGTATTCCTAGGCATAAAACTGAAAGCCTGTTTGTCTCAAATATCAACCAAAATGCTTGCCTTGTCATATCCTAGTGTTCTCTAGCTGACATATTGAGTCTATATGGCTGGTTAACAAAGTGTGAGACCTTCTAACTAGTTCATTGGTCATGTGGCACCTCTGGCAAACACATTTTAACAAGATCAATTTGTTTAAAATGATATAAAAGATATCTCCCAAAATCTAAATAGTGGTGATATATAAATAATAATTTGATATATATGTATGTGTGTAGTTCTTCATCTTTTCATTGGGCTTGCTGCTAGCATTCAGTCAGTCATTGTGAATTGCTTAGCACTGTCAAAATTCCAATAAAGGTTGTCAGTCCGTGATAAAGAAGAGGTGTGTATTGTCAGAGCCAGTGGTGATTTAACTTGGCTACTGGATTTCAAGGTCCACTTTTGTACCAACATGTCAATAAGCCTGTTCCTGTGACATTTATAGCAATGTCAGTATTGTTCCTGAAGGTCAAAACCTGCCTCTTAATCTACGTGGAACAAAGCAAGAGCAAATTGTTTGAAGGCATTCTACAACATGTAAGGTGTTAGTACACAGGCAAAATATCTAAATAAGAGGGGAAGCCAATACTCTTATTCTTGAGATATGTATCTTAGGTGAATGACAAAAATGATAGATGATATAGGCTTACAGGGAAGTCTGAAAAATGCCTGTGCATAGCAGGATTTATACTGCTTAGGAGTTTGAAAGTCTCCCGTGCTTGCAACATTAATATCACAACTCAGATAATATGCAGTATACCACATTGATGCCATAAACACATTTTCCTGTTTGTTGTAATGTTATATTTTTCTGTTGTAATGTTATATTTTTCTCTGTAATTTGTTTATTTAATTCCACTCCAGTAAAAAAATAAACATTTCCTTTTTTTTAAAAAAAAATCTCATTGGGCCATATTAGAAGAGGTTTTGTCTATTTTTATTTTCAGTTCCCCCACCTCTACTTGCATTTGGGACTTCATTAAAACTTCACAAAGGTGTTTTTTGATTTGTTTTTTCTCAAATTGCCTTTTCCACAAATTGTATTTTTTTGCATAAACTAATGTGTTTTTTTCTATTGCTAATGCTAACACAAAACTGTTGTTGCACATGAGCAAAAAATCTCACAGTGGTTAGCAATTTTGTTTTGTTTTGGTCATGTGTTCTGATTTTCCAAGACTTGCTGTCTCAGTAAGGAAAAAAAATTGTAAATATTATTCTTATCCCATTAATCAATATATTTTGAATCAACATAATTTTAAGTTTAAAAAATAATATAAATGCCTCTATAAGATAAGCATAGAGACTCATTTTCACTCAAAGCCATTAACAAAATCCAGCCAAAATCCTTTTTTCTGTTTTGATTTGTTTTAATATTTTGCATTCATGGAATAGAGAATACATGGAAAAGTGTCACAAACTAAAACACATTATATTGATTTTTTTTTGTATATATAATAATGAGCTAATACCACAACTTTGTTGGTGTACTGATTGCAGCCTAATGTGAGAAGGCAAAAATTGTATTCAGAATTACCAACCACAATCAGTGGCAAGCCTTAGTAGATAAGAACATTTCTTTTTTTATTATTAATTTTTTATTGTTCAAATAAAAACAACAACACAACAATACATACATACACACAAATATTCAAACATATAATGAAACATAAATCATAATTTTCCATTTACACATCACCTATATCCAGTAGTAGGTTAAAAAGTAATAGAGTGAGGGTATATATATAAAGGGGGAGCATCTCATCTTCTTTATTTGTAATTCTTTTAAATTAAGAATCATATATTTCTTAAATTCCCCCAACTCTTTCCTCCAACTCTTCATTCAATCCATCAACTCATTTCTTTCCCACCTTATCTATTATCTCACCTAAATCCTTCCACTATTGTGTTCTTCCTTAATCTTCCTTTTCCCACTTTCTTCTCTATTCCTTTTCTGTCCCTTAGTTTAATTCCTCAAACCATTCTCCATCATTTTCCTGTTCTTCCTACCTTACTCTCTTAATCCCTTTTCTCTTCCACCTTCTTTGATCTACCTATCTTGCTTCTCAACCTCTTTAAGAACATGTCTTATACACAATAAACCTCCAAAATCTGGGAGAGATTTTTAAATGTGCATATACATACTTATGCACTCCTAATCTACATTTTTTTTTAATTACAGATTGACTCTCCCTTATCCAAAATCCTTGGGACCAACAGTTTATGTACATTGAACCATCAGGAAGCAAAGGTGTCAGCCACCCATGAAAAAGTTTTGCGTTTTACAATATTTTGGATTTCAGAATTCCAGATGAGACTCAATCTCTATAATTATTTTTTTTCATGAGAATAGTACAGTATTTGAAGGAGTTGCATGAATATATACAGAAGTGTTTAAAATTAAAAAAAGTATTAATATAATTTTAACCAATTACAAGGGAAAATTATACAGGTTCAGTATCCCTTATCTGTAATGCTTGAGATCAGAAGTGTTTGGGAGTTTGCGGTTTTTTGGTTTGCTTGTTTCTGTTGTTTTTTGTTTTGTTTTGTTTTTTGGATTTTGGAATATTGATATATATACATAAAGATATCTTGAAGATGAGACCCAAATCTAAACATGAAATTCATTTACATTTTGTATACACCTTATATACACAGTATACCCCTTCTATACACCTTGTATACATAGATAGCCTGAAGATAATTTTATACATAATATTTATATATGAAACACTATTTGTGTACATTGTACCATTAAGAAAGCAAATGTGTCACTATCTCAGCCATCCAGGTGGACAACTTTAGAGTTTAGAATATTTTGGATTTTGGAATTCCAGATAAGGGAGACTTAACCTGTAATGTGTTTTAACCAAAAATTAGATTAACACAATTAATGTGTCATAAGCTTTTGTGGGACAGAATGGTATTCTATAATTGTTTAGTTAGCCTTTTGAGTAGGTATAAGACCTTTCTTCTCCTGTAACAAAGCTAGACTTCTACAGTTGGTTTAGAATTCTAATTATTTGATTTACCCTAATTCTATTAACAAACAATAAAAAGCAACCCATATTCAGCATCCTAAAGCTGCTTTCATTTGATAATTGCATTTGGCCTCTCTTACAAAAGTATTTAATTCAATTAATTTTCAAGGGGTGGAGGTTGCTTACAAAAGTACACAGTTGAGTTACTGCCACTGGGCTGTGAATGTCTCTGTTACCAAGGTAACCTGGCTGAGTGTTGCTTTGGAAACTGGATTTTTGATGACAAGCCAAAAATATTATTTGCATTTCATGGAACCATCAAGATCAGACATTTAATAGATTTTGTGTAGTTTCGTCTAGAGATGGTGTCTAAGTTCAGAAATGGGCTGTAATGACAAATTTACAAAGGCTGCATCCACGCTGCAGAAATAATCCAGTTTGACTCTGTGTTAAATGTCATGCCTTAATGCTATGGAATTCTGGGAACAGTGCATTTAGCATTCTCTGTCAGAGGGCTCTGGTGCCACAACAAACATCAGATCCCAAATTTCACAGCACTCAGCTACAGCAGTTAAACTGATGTCAAACTGGATTATTTCTGAAGTGCAGATGCAGCCAAAGTGATCCTACATTCCATACCTGATTGTAAACCAAGCTCCATAAGGCCCAGGTCCAAGTTAATTCTTCAGTAATAATCTCAATGCTTTCTTGTCATGGCTGCTCTCTTAGCACTAACTTTGTTGTAGTGTCAGCAATGGGCAGTTCTCACAGGAGGCCACTTTGTGGCATTTACATTTCTCCATCTTCCAGAGCAACTTGAATGCTATTGTGGCATCATTATGCATCTGTTGGTATAAATTTTGTAGTAGCTGCCATTTCACACTTTCCATCCAAAATTACACTAGGATGATGCAACTAGGGGTAGATATACACTGGGAGCAGCCTAAAGTATTCTGGCCTGAATTTGGGCTGAATTCCTCCCATTACTTGAGTATTCTGGAGCAACATTGGGTCACTATTTACACAGCCAGCACACCACCAGCATGAGATGCCCAGTATAGTTCACATGGCTGGGTGCATCATTCTGACCTCAGAAGGAAAAAAAGCACACAGATGGCAGCGGCAGGTAACACAGCTGGATGCTATGTTAACAGCTACCCAGTACCACTCCAGAGTGCTCTGGATTTTTTGGGAAGATCTAGAACAAAAGGTAAGTTTTTAAAATGTGGATTAAGGGAAGGATAGCCCAGTTTTGCTGTGTGACTAGCCTTCTCTGATGAAGATACTCACAACTGAATCAGGACCATCTTTAAATATACAGAGAGAGAGAGAGAGAGAGAGAGAGAGGTCAGATCATACAAGTAGGCATCCAATTTGTAGATTTTTACATATTTGTATGTTTCATATTTTTTTCTAAAATAAACACAGTGAAACACATTCCTACGTTTTTCAGTCATCCATGTTCCAGAAATACAAAAGTTTTTGTTTTTATTCGGTAAAATCAATCATTCAAAGGGAACCTGATATTGATTTCCAACTGGGCTATTAAAATGAGAAGGGTTCTTTTCAGATAGAAACTGTTTCAAAGTTGTGGAGTAAAAATGATATATAGAGATAAATGTTCTTAAAGTGCTTTTTTCCATGTATAAATTTCAACCAAGAGGTTTAGACATGTTAAGAAAGGAATAAACTGTTAGAATGGAGTAGAATAAAAGTGTAACTTTTATTCTGTATAATCATAGATTTTGTATAATTTAAAGTAAATGTGCTTGATAATTGTGTTCTTTGCAAAAAGTGTACTGAATTTGCTGCTAATGGAAAAACCTTTAGGTAATATACAGTGAATGTCTGTTTACCTGATATTTTGCTATTTTGCAAAAAAAAAAAAAGTTTATATATATAAAGAAATAATCTTCATATTTCCTTTCTCTATTCATCCACAGTTTGCATTCACTTTCCCTCTTATGTTCCTGCATATTTCAGGCCTTTCCTGAGTTGGTAACTGAACTCCAAAAATAGTTATGCCTATCCCTGATTTCCATTCTAGCTATTTTAAATTATTTGTTATTTGTAATTTTGAAGTATGTTTTTATATTTTGTCTGTTTAATTGTATTTTAGGGAGGGTGGTGCTATTGGGAGATGAAATTGTTTGTTTTATCTTGTAAGCCACCTCAGTTGTATTTTACAGAGAGGAGGGATATAAATTATTATTATTATTATTATTATTATTATTATTATTATTATTATAGCAAATTAAAGTAAATTAAATATAAAATGCCATTAAATAATACAAGTAGGACAAAAGTCAGAAAAGCTAAAGCACATGATGAGCTCAGGCTTGCTCAAGAGGTTAAAAATAACATGGGAGGGAGATAAGCTACATCAGGGGTAGGCAACCTTTTCTCTTTAAGGGCCAAGGGACTTCAGCTCCCAGAATCCCAGGAGCTATTGGCCGACATGGGACTATTGGCCAACATGGCTGAGGCTTCTGGGAGCTGAAGTCCCTCGGCCCTTAAAGGGGAAAGGTTGCCTACCCCTGAGCTACATACAGGTTAAAAAACAAGATATGGTCAGAGCAAGGGGAAGAACAAGAAAATGGCAGGGTCATATGTAGAAGGCTGAGCTGTTTAATATAATATTTTCCTCAGTTATCTCCCAAAAGGAAAACAGTGCTCTAACTGGGGAGAAATAGAATACATCCTGCAGTAAAAGATTTACAACACAGAATAGGTAAAGAGATATTAAAGAATATTTGGCTACTATGAATGAATACAGTTCATTCGAAGCTGGATGAACTGAATTCAGGCGTGCTAAAGGAACTTGCAGGGGTACTTTCAGAGCCACTGTCAATACTCTTCATGAATTCATGAAACAATAGGATAGGTCCTAGGAGATTGGACAAGGACAAATGTTCCAATCTTCAAAAAAGGCAAAAAAGAAAACCCAAAAAACTACAAACCAATCAACACAAAGAAAGGTTCTAGAACACATCCTTAAGCAGTCAATCAATGCACATTTTGAACAATGTCCTATTTATTAAGGACATTGCCACATGAGTCCCATTCTAAAGCCATTGAGTCAGTTTAAAAAAAAAAAGACGGAAACATACTCGGTTCAGTGCAGCCAATATTGCACATCTTTGCTATTGTGTGACTGGGGCTGTTGCACTCTCTTCCAGACTCCCCCTTAATCCCACCTCCTGACTATTGGGAAACAAGCCTAATTTTGGGGAATTTATAATTAGCTCAAATGTGAGAGTGAAGTGCCCAACTTCGCTTTGGAGATCTTATCCAGGTGTATACCAGAAGTATAAGAGTTCTGGCAAGGAATGACACTGAAACGGACCAAACTCCAATTAAAGTCTAAAATATTTATTAACACAATAAGCAAGCATCCAAATATGGCACGCACACACACACACACACACTAGAAGAATAAGCAGAAAAGAGCGAGAGCAGGGGAGGCAGAGAGGGAAACCAGGATAGAGAGGGATATACTTACGCCCAAGAGGCTCCTCAGGACTTCTGGCAGCAAATGCAGATGGGTTCAGTGGAAGGGGCATGACCGACAAGAGAGGGGGTCATGGAAACTATCTCAGAGTGCAGACCGACAGAGATTCAGCATGCATTTCCAAGGTAGCACATGGTCTGCCAAAATCCAGGGGTTCTTATAGGGAATTTCTGCCTTCTAGCTATGAGTCTAACAATAGGAAGACAAAGGCTTGATGGGTTTACCATTATTTATCTAAGTCTGGGCATAGTCTAAACCAGGGGTAGGCAACCTTTCCCCTTTAAGGGCCGAAGGACTTCAGCTCCCAGAAACCTCAGCCATGTTGGCCAATAGTCCCATGTTGGCCAATAGCTCCTAGGATTCTGGGAGCTGAAGTCCCTCGGCCCTTAAAGGGGAATGGTTGCCTACCCCTGGTCTAAACAGTGCATTTGGTTTCAAAACTATCAAGGAAAGGAAGCAAGAGAAAGGGGTGCAATCAAATCTGATCACTGTCCCATTAAGTGTGAGACTAAGACTGACAAACTCCATTATGTATCTTTTCCAGTAGAATATGATATTCCCTAGGGCAACTCCCAAACCTGTCTGTCCAGGAAATCTTTAGTGGTCTTGAGCAACTTCAACAGTGCCTACCTGACCTTACATTTAGGGGATTATGGCTGCCATCTCCCAAGGGTCAGGCTGGGGCCATAGGGAACTCCACATGGCTAAAATATACAAGAAAAATGGAGCACATCTGCTAGCATGACATATGCCCTACCTAGCATGCATTGTAGTTTGTAAATTTTATTTTAATTTATCTTTTTCATGTAATTTCAGAGCTTGCTGCTGAGATGTAAGGTTTTTTTAAAAAGTAGAAAAATAAAGGGAATCAGTCTGCTTGAGCATAGTGAGAAAGAGGATAGGGAGGAAAAGTCTGTGACACCACATGACTGCTAATATCACAACTGTCTTGGCAATGACATTTTGCACCTTGGGACTAGCACAATTGGGAGGGTACTGATAGGTTTTCCCTGTCAGGAAAAGGGATGCAGCAGCTATGGGTCAGGGACACAATAGTTACAGGTCAGAGATGCTGTTTAGTGTTAAGTATCACCAAAGCTGCTTTTTTCCCAGATCTAATTATGGCTTAAAAGTGTGTGTGGTATCTCCTAAGAGCCAGAATGGATTTCTCAAAAGCAAATCATGCCAAACCAATCTTATACGTTACAAGCTTGATAGATGAGGGAAGTTATATGAATGTTTTATATCTTCATTTCAGTAAGGCTTTTCACTGGTCTCCCCCTTCCCCTTGCAAACAAACTGGTGAAATATGGGTTAAACAGTGCTATGGTTAAGAGCAGGGGCCACCAACCTACTGCCCGCGGGCCAGTTCTGGCCCAGGTCCCTGCACTTACCAGCCCAGGCAGACCCCTGCCATCACTACTGCCGTACGTTTTGGCCACTGTGCAGCTGCCATTTTGATTTCCAAAATGGCGGCCGCAACATACATGGAGGTGGCTGCGGCCATGCGCACCCTGGTGGCAGTGGCGGTGGCGGCAGCGCATGCGGGAGGGGTCACGCATGGCAGCTGGGGGTGCGTGCATGCACGTGAACACACATGCCACCATCCCCCCCCTCGGCCCGGCAGAGGGGAGGACTTCGGAGGTCCGCCCCTAGCTCAAAAAGGTTGCCTTTTTAAAGAGTGTCTATGCTAGATTGACAGTCTGAGCCCAGAGAGTGCTCACCAATGGTTGTTCCGACAGTCCTTCCAGGAATAATGCTCTAGAGGGATGAGTTTTAACTAATTTTAATTAAGTTTTAATTTGTCCCTGATCTTCTTGCCGAATTTTAGCACTTAGTATTCTATTGTTATTATTGTTGCTATTTTATTGTATTTTAACTCTTTCTATGTTTAATTTAGTTTTAAGGGGGGGAGGGTTCTGGGCTGAGGTAATGTTCTTTACTTTGTTGTTTTAAAATGTTGTAACCCACCCCGATTGCCGCACAGAGGGGCAGGCTATAAATAAAAAATTATTATTATTATTATTATTATTATTATTATTATTATTATTATTATTATTCAACCTGGAAAGAAGTGACAAGTGGAGCACCTCAGGTTCTGTCTTAGGCCCAATATAATATCTTTACAAATTACCTAGATGGTGGAATAGAAGTCATGATTATGAAACTTGTAGTTCATCAAATTAGAAGTGGGTAGCAAATACCCCCGAGGGCATGAACAGAATTCAAAATGATTTTAACAGATTAGAGAGCTGGGTCAAAACTAACAAAATGAGGATAAAAATAAGGTACAAATGGGATGCACAAATATAGACTGGGTGATACCTATCTTCAAAGCAGAATTGATAAAATAATCTAGGGGCCTTAATAGACAACAAGATAAACATAACTAACTTGTGATGTAGTGGGTTAAAAAGCAAATTTAGTTTTGAACTGCATCAGCAGGAGTATATTGTCCAGATTGAGGAGACTAATAGTGTTTTGCTTTGGTCAGATCTCAATTAGAGATCTGTTCTTGGCATCATAGTTCTTGGCATCATAGTTAAAGAAGAATATCAGCAAGCTGGAACATATTCACAGAAGGGTGGCTGAGGTGATAAAAGGTCTAGAAACCAAGGCTTATGAGGTATGACTGAGAGAGATGGATATGTTCAGCTTGAGGAGAGAAGACTGAGAAGTGACATGATATTTATCTTTAAAGATCTGAACAAATGCTCACCTTCTACAGTTTTGGCTTGCCACTGCTGGAAAGAGATAATGGACTAGATAGACATTTCATCCCATCTAGCCAGGCTCTTACCATGTTCCAGCATAGAATCACAGAAGTTGAAGGTATCCCAAAAACCCCACCAGTGCAGGAATCCACATCTAGAGGCCATCCAGCCTCAGTTTAAAGTTTTCCAAAGAAGAGTCCATTTCCCTCCGAGGCAGTCTGTTCAACTCTTGAACAGTGCTTACTATCAGGAAATATTTCCTAACATTTAGGTAGAATCTTTGTGTGTGTGTGGGGGGGGGGGGTAACATGAACTCATTATTTCATATCATAGTTTCTGGAGCTGCAGAAAATGAAGTTGCTCCAATGTCTATGTGATAGCCCTTCAGATATTTAAATATGGTCATGTCTTCTTTTCTTCAGGCTAAACATATTCAGCCCCTCAACTGTGCCCATAGAATAGGGCAGTGGTCCCCAACCCCCGGTCCGCGGCCCAGTACCGGTCCACAGAACAAATGGTACTGGGCCACAAGAGGAAGAGGAGGAGGAGGAGGAGGAGGAGGAGGAGGAGGAGGAGGAGGAGGAGGAGGAGGAGGAGGCGGCAGCCTCGGGAGCGTGTCTCTCATGCCCACTTTCTCTGGCCGCCTCCGAGTGCCAGCCTGAGCGCTTTAGCTGGAGAAGGAGGGAGGAGGCCGAGGCAGGGGCCCTGACAGCCAATCCCCACCAATAGGAGGAGGAGGAGAACCCTCTAGCTCCCTTCCTTCTTCCCTCTCTTTCACCCCCTCTCTCCCCTTCCCTTCCTCTCCT
>JAIPUX010001232.1:107130047-107143411 GCA_020142125.1 Phrynosoma platyrhinos | reverse complement strand
AAAAATTATCAAACGTTGACTGGTCCACGGCAATAAAAAGGTTGAGGACCACTGGAATAGGGCTTCTAGGTCTTCAACCACCTTGGTCATCCTCCTTTGGACATCTGCTAGTTTATTTGTAACCTTCTTAAACTGGGTTGTTCACAGCACTCCAGATAAGGGCTAACTAACTAAAAGAGAATATAATGGTATTATTTCTTCCCTTGATTATAGTTTTGTTCAGTTTCTTTAGTGTAAAACAATCACCTCCAACCTGGTACTTTCCACATGTGTTGGACTACAACTCTCACAGTGCCAAGAAAGCTATCAGGTAGGGTGGTTCTAAATAATCTACATTTGAAGAGACATCTTCAAAAGTCCAAATAGTGTAACTACTGCTCTTTTCTCTCTATGTATTTTAATTTAAAAATTGAGACAATTTTTAATCTGAAGTCTAGATATTTATGTAGTTAAAAGCATAATGATAATTTAAGTGAAATTGAAGAAAATTCTTAGATATCTTGATTTCAGTGAGAAGCTGAGAATACAAGGCAACACAAATGATTCCTTTTTCTTCCAAGGAATCATTTGCCTTTGTGAATCTTCTCATTTTGCCTCTAGTTTTCTTTCCTCCAGCAGGAGTCACTATCGACAAAAGCTATATTTCCTTTTTTCCCCAGTCAGTCTTTTTATAACATATATTTGCAAATACTTTTTGAAGTCCAGGTTTGATAAACTTCAAAGGAGGATTCTGCCTAGTGAAAGAAAGAAATTGCATGTAGAAGAAATAAGGATATCTCAATAAGGTTTGCTGTTAGCCATAAGCCATAAGTACAAAGAGGCACACTCTGCCTAAATGCATAACTTCCAACACTGCCTTAAGTCAAGGTAAGAATTACAGAGAAGACTAAAACAAAACTAGTTCTTGAAAAAAAGTTTTTAAAAATACTGTGACTTCATCAATAAATGAAAATTTTATTGTTTTGAATTGATTTTGCCTCCATTTCCATCAAATACAGTTGGGGTAGAAATCTGTTTGGTTCACCTATTAATGCAAATGTACCAAGTGTGTGCTTCTGAAATCAATACATGACCAAAACATATTAATGTCTACAATTTTTTTCAATGTAGGTCTGTGGTCAAAAGAGTGTATATCCCTCCAATTAAAATACAAGAACAGTGATGTACCATTGGGCATTTTTGTGAGGGGATGGGGGTGTGTGGATAATTTTCTTTAACTTATCATTCTGTACAGTGATCCCATTAATTTCATAGGATTTTCTTAGGCAAAGAATAGAGTGGTTTTGCCAGTTCCTTTCTCTGAAATATAGTCTATAGCTCCTGATATTCATTGGAAGTCTTCTATCCAAGTGCTAAACAAGGCTGACCCTGCTTATCTTTCAAAATCAGACAGGATCTGGTGCCTCCTTCTACTCTTCTATTTCATCTTGTATTGCATTATTGGCTTGCCTCAGTACTAAGTACACTTATAGACTTTAATGCTTCCTAGAAAACACATGATCCATTGAAAGTTAAGCACTTTTTGAGATACTTTTATCTAGGTAACTATCCACGTAGTTCAATCTTCCACTGATTCTATCAGCTATGCTCATCATCGTCCACTTCTACACATGGAAACTATCCCCATGAAATTTGGAGGGTGACAATGCAGTAAATGTTGGCACATTTTCAACCCAAAGTCTAGACATTAAAGCTTGTGCACCAAGAATACATGTCATAGAAAGCTCTGCTGTAGTGCAGGCTGGAGAACTCCTACTCCAACTCACAGAAGCTGCAAACACAACAACAAACAGAGTACTTTCAAGGAGGCTTTTAATCTTCATTCCAATATTTACAATATCTCACACTGACTGACAAAATGCTCCACTCACTATATACATCAAAACCACCACACAGGGTATTGGAGCTCCTTCCTTATATACACATTAATTGCTGGAGCTTTTAGTCTAACCCCTTACTGGTGTGCAACATAATTTCCTGTTCCTCATGTGTCATGACTTTGCAGTATTAAAGCCTGGTGATGCCATGTCCTGCCTGTGTGTCATCATCTTCCTGTGATACAGCACCCTTCCAACTGCATGCTCATCATGACGTACAGTAACCTTTTGCCTTTGTCCCATATTGCTTCATCTAAGACATTTTCCTCTGAATGCATTCATCCTGACATGAAATTTGGAGGGTGACAATGCAGCAAATACTCCGGTGAAGATGTTTCCTCTGTTTAACCTTGTATTATATTACTGGCTAGCCCCAGTATTAAGTATACTTATAAACATGAAAGGTTCCTGGGAAACACATGAGAGAGCTGATTCTGTGTACAGGGGCCCTCATTTCAGTTTGAAATAGCATTTTCAGAAAGATACATTTTGGCTAAAAATCTGTTGATCAGCTGCTCAAGAAGAGAAGTGGGATATTGGAGACAATTTCCACCAAAACTTTTATCAGTGAGATTTTTGCTCATTTGAAAGAGTCCTCTGTGTGTAACCCTAGCTGCTTTACCTCAACTCTGGGACTAAACAAGGCAAGGAAGGGGAGGGGCAGCCACATGCTGGGCACCCCAACCCCTTCCCGAAGATGTTGTTGGAGCAGCCAGCCCTCCACACGGCCGGTGCTCCGATGATGCCTTTCCACTACAGGGTCCACACACGCTGCAGTGAAAGAGTTGCCAAAGGTGCACTGGCAGCCTTTGCAGTGCACCTTCAGCGATTTGTGGAAGGAGCGCTATTTTAGCTCTTCTTCGTGAGGCAGTGAAGCTGCGCCGCAGGGCTGAGGAATGCAGATGCCTCAGCCCCGCTCTGCAGCTTCCTGGGGCAGCCCCGTGCTGCCCATCTGCTTCCCTCCTGAGTTGAATTAGAGTATTTAACTCTGACTGTCTCATACACATTGCTAACAACAACAGCTAGCAACACACAGCAAATATAAAATAGTCTTCAAAGAACCTTAAATCAATTTTGATTGAAGTTCATTCTTGCCAATTCAGGGAGTTACAAATAATTGATGGAATGCATGAACATAGCAGTACTGTTTAGTGAGTTAAAATGGACAGGAATGTGCCACTTTAAATCAGACAACCACACAGTGTTCTTGTCAGGGGATGAAAAGACAAGAAGAAATGGGGTGGCTTTCATACTAAGAAAAGATGTTGCAAAAGCAGTCAGAGGATACAATGCAAAATCAGACCAAATCATCTGAATAAGGCTCCATGGGAAACCCATGAGTATCACCACAATTCAAGTATATGCACCAACCACTGAGGCAGAACAAGAAGAAATTGATAGATTTTATGAAGGAGTACAGGAAGAAATTGACAACACACCAACACAGGATGTCAAGCTGATCATTGGAGATTGGAATGCAAAGGTTGGAATTAACATTAGGAGGAACTTCCTGACAGTAAGGGCGGTTTGACAGTGGAACACACTCCCTTGGAGAGTAGTGGAGTCTCCTTCCTTGGAGGTCTTTAAGCAGAGGCTGGATGGCCATCTGTCAGGGATGCTTTGATTGGGAGTTCCTGCATGGCAGGGGGTTGGACTGGATATCCCTTGTAGTCTCTTCCAACTCTATGATTCTATGATTCTATGATCCTCCCTGCCATAGCAGCTCAACAAACTGAAAATTGTTTATTGATATGAAATACTGACACTGGATTGAAGCACACATGTTAGAGTCTTTCCAACTATTATTTTCATGACTGTATCAGCAAAAAAAATGTCTACAATCAGGGGTAGGCAACCTTTCCCCTTTAAAGACTGAGGGACTTCAGCTCCCAGAATCCCAGGAGCTATTGGCCAACATGGGACTATTGGCCAACATGGCTGAGGCTTCTGGGAGCTGAAGTCCCTCAGCCTTTAAAGGGGAAAGGTTGCCTACCCCTGTTACAGTTCTCATGGGTGGGATATGCATAAGAAGTGGCCTCTCAGTGAAAAGTTACCATGGAGTATTACACCTTCTAGAAACCCCATTGTCAATTGGCCATGTTGACTGCACTATTTTAGGGTGCGAAGTCCAAAAAAAGGTCATTTTCCCATGTTCTGGCATGAGTACCTGTAGGATAGGGATGGGCTTAAGCCCTAAAGCAGGGGTAGGCAACCTTTCCCCTTTAAGGGCTGAGGGACTTCAGCTCCCAGAAGCCTCAGCCATGTTGGCCAATAGTCCCATGTTGGCCAATAGCTCCTGGGATTCTGGGAGCTGAAGTCCCTTGTCCCTTAAAGGGGAAAGGTTGCCTACTCCTGCCCTAAAGGGTGGATTTTCTGCCCCAGGACCATTTGGAAGCTATTTGTGGCTAGAAGACAACTTATTTTTTTGAAAACCAATGATGGTGTTAAATAGTATTGGGGAGGGTGAGAGACTGCAATAGATGAATTGTTACTTCCACAGGCTTATAAGTATCCTCTTCTTTGGCCATAAAAGACTGCTTCTGCAGCAACTCAGGGCTGCAAAATATGGCCCCAATATTCCACTTTATCCACTCCTGCTATTCAATCTTTGTCAGGAGGAGAACTATCCATTACTGAAGCAGTACATTTTTGCCCCATGACAAAAGATGTCACCAAGTGCAACACCTTACTTCTTCTGTGGCCTTTGCTTTCTCTTGTGGGGATGCATGGAAGGAGCAAAGCCATTGGGATTCAAGACCTCTAAGTAGTTTCTATGTCATATAAAGTATAGATAGTAAACTCTTCTCATTCTCCAGATACTGTCAAAGCCAAAATGGCACCATCTATGCAAATGAGTATCAGCAGACTTACAGGGGGGAAAAGAAAACTGAGAAAGACAGGCCCTAAAGATAAAGGAACTCAAGAACAGTTTGATGAGGACTGAACATGCTCGGTAATGAAAAAATGTTGAATGGCTCTTGTGAGAGGAAGCAAATGAGAGAACAGAATGCCATGTGCTAAGAAGAGGCATGACAGTCTGGTTAGAAATCTGAACTGCTGCTGTCCAAATGGCAGCATTTTGTTCTAAGTCTCATGTTTAGTGCCAACATGTTTGGAATTGTTCTTTTTATAGATAGCCATTTCAAGCAAAATCAACCTTTTAAAAACAATGTTACTTCAATCAGGCCA
This sequence comes from Phrynosoma platyrhinos, assembly GCA_020142125.1. NCBI lineage: Eukaryota > Metazoa > Chordata > Lepidosauria > Squamata > Phrynosomatidae > Phrynosoma > Phrynosoma platyrhinos. Next base: position 107,138,345 of record JAIPUX010001232.1, on the reverse strand, counting down.
AATAAAACAACAATATAGGTTCATGCCCATCACATATCCATCTTGGACAACCCTTCTGAAAGTTGTCTATAACCTTCAAGACTTCAGGATGAGATCCAAGAATATCAAATAAAAACCAACAACATTTTGTTTCTCCAGTACTCTTGAGTTATGATATTTACCACTCAGTGATGACATTTATCATTGAACCTGCCACAGGGATAGACTTCTATAAAGTCAATGAATATTGGGAGGGTTTGAAAGACACTGAGAGTCTCCTATTCCCAAAAAAAACAGAACCTGGAAACATAACTTTATAGGACTATGACTCCCATGTTGATATGGACATGTTGGGAGGTGTAGGCCAGCAAATGACATTATCACACTCTAACCAATACAGAACTTGTTCATATACCATGATGAGTCATGAGTCCACATAAGCTCATTCCACTCCACTTTCTCCATATCTAAGATTTCTGCCAGCTTGCTTAGTGTGTGAATCACCTCTGAGTGAATGTCATTCAGAGACAAAAAAGCTAGTTTCTATTCATCTGTAAGAGAGACCAGGGTCAGAAGCAGCCAAATAGATTTGAAAATTGAACATGTGTTTTGAATATAGAAAGTACTTGACTTTAAATTAACTAGCTATTAATTTGTTTCTTTTTCTTTTCTTCTTTTTACTAAAGAAACTCTGAAAGAAATGAAATTACATTCTCTTTTAGCCCACATTTATTTAGATGCCAGATTTTTAAGTGAAATATCTTAAGGCATTTAATCCTTTCTACAAAAGACTTCACTTAGATCACCATTAAATATTCCCATCATTTCTCTAATTAGCTAATTTAATGGAGGAAAAAATATGAATACTTTGCTTTCTATGCAACCCCTTAGAAAAAGGAAAAGCTCAATTTATCTCTGTGCCATGAAAATTCCAGATCATGTCTGAGAGTGTCCTGATTGAAATCCACAGGGCAAAGATGACAGAATGTATGGCTTTGCTGCCAGATGATTCACTCCGCGTCTTTATCAAAGAGACAGAATGGGGGGGAAACTTCACTTCATGTTAGAACTCTAAGTATTGGTCTATGCAAGGACAAACAAGATCTTGCCACTAGTACTTGTGTCTTTCATCACATAAACACAGTGAAAGCTCCTTTTATTCTAATCCTCTCTGAAATGCAAGCTTTACTACTGAATACAAATTATCAATTCTACTTTTCTTTAAAAAGATCAAGAATTTAAAAATGATAGGCACAGAAGAAAATGTGTTTTCAGCTTCATCCCTTCAAATGAGACATCACTGTAAACAATTAAATTGAGTGAAAATGTATAGGTATCTTGGTAGAGGGAGCTGAGAAATCTGGCAATTCAAAGAGTTATGTTTCATAGCATCAGTTTTCACTATAGCTGTTTAAGCAGTCTTTCTCAATAAAGGAAAATAAAATTAACACTCTTTGTATTCAAACAGTTCCATTATTAGCAAGTCTATCCATTGCTGAGCCTTAGATAGTTTCTGGATTACCTTGGAGCTAAAATGTGCAGCATGTTCTCCTTTCAATGCTGCTATTAATTTAACCTGAATTATAAGTGAATGGAAAACTGAGGGTAAACTGGTGGACAGATGGAGCTTTGTGATCTCAGAGGCTTTGTTCTGTTCAACCTTGCTGGGATGTTGCCAACAGTTAGAGATTTAAAATATGAGCTGATTTTTGTCTCATTTCCTCCTCCACAGAATTTGTTTGCAACTTTTCCTCAATTAAAAATAATCATTCCATTACAAGCAATAAAATGAAATGGTGTTAAATGTGCTCTGAAGTGCACATCTATATAAATTTTATTCCACGCTGATCTTCTCCTTCATTGCCCAATGTCATACCCTGAATACACCCCTTTAATCTCATTTGGAAGGCAGACATCTTAGTGGGACACTATAGTGAGGAGACACCATAGTATCTTTTGCAATATTTACTGGACATTACACACTCTTCATTTAGATGCATGGACACTAAAGACAAAGTAAACCTTCCATACTTCAGTAAGGCAGCTGCTGGAAAAGAGGAAATGGAGCTGACCTGTAAAAGACTGACAACCATAGAAACTGATACCAGCAATATTTCAAGTGGGCATTCACAAAGGCAAAATAGTCTGTTATGTCTCCAGCTGGGGCCTTTCCCTGGATAAAAGGCTATTTGAACCAACAGGAGTTTTGAGTGATGGAGTGAGGAAGAAGATTGTCCACACCCACAGCCCCCACCCATCTTGAAATTTCATTCAGGATCTTGAAGGACACTTATGAAATTAATGCAGGACAACTATAGAGGAGAGTAGGAAGTGCTAAATATCACCTCTCATGGGCAAATCCTCTATTGAAACATAGCCTGTCATCACTGAAAGGACAGTAAGTTTGACACCAGCCTTATAATAAAGGTTGACCCTCCCTTATCCAAAATGCTTGGGATCAAAAGTGTTTTGGATTTTGGAATTATTTCCATATACATAATGAGATATCTTTGAGATGGGACCCTCAAGTCTATACGTGAAATTCATTTATATTCCATATACACCTTATATAGATAATTTTGTACACAATATGTATATGAAACAAAGTTTGTGTACACTGAACAATCAGAAAGCAAAGGTGTCACTCTGTCACCCACTCATGTAGACAATTTTGGATTTTGGATTGTTTTAGATTTCAGAGTTCCAGATAAGGGAGACTCAACCTGTAATGCATTTCCAAGGGCATGTGGCAGAAAACAGGGACTGTCATCAGTATATGCTACAGTTGGAGTGTGTGTTTACAATCTGAGACCATGTGTGTCTGTGTGTGTGTGCCTTCAAGTCACCTGTCAATTTATGGCATCCCCATGAAGTTCATAGGATTTTCTTAGGCAAGAAATATGCAGAGATGATTTTGCCACTTCCTTTCTCTGAAATATAGCCTATAGAAACTGGCATTTATTGATGGTCCCTAATCCCAGTACTAACCAGGGCAGACCCTGCTTCACTTCCAAGATAAGATGGGATTTGATGCCTTTAGGGTATTTATGCCTCTGAGAACATAGCCATTAGCATTTTATCCTTGAATCATTTCATTTTCCTTTTCTAAGGTAGCATGTCAAACCTCTGTATTTTTAATAAATCTTAATTACCAGGTTGGAGCTTAGTTGAAGGGCATGCCAAGAAACAATTAAGAAAAACACTTTGAGGATCCAAAGGAGGATCCAAGAAACAGGATGACAAGTGTCCAGTGATTACCTTCCAGTGCTAGCCTACAAAGGAATAATTAACATCTACAACTGAGAATATACCAAATATTTTATGTGAGCATCTTCCTACAGAGAGAAATCCAAGCATTCATGATTTATTCTTGAACAAGGACTAGCAGGACACTTGAGCAATGGGCTTCTTGTCTCCTATAATGTTGTAAATTTACTTAAAGATGACATGCATTTGCTAGGTTTAGATTTTATAATCCTGTTAACTCACACAAATGACAGATACAAATACACAACATAATATCACAGCTTTACTTTACAATTCATCTAACATTGTAGGGTTGAGTAGGGAATTCTTTGTTCCTGTAGACCACCTGTTTTCTAATCTACTGCTTTCTGCCAGACTACTGAAGCCAGATTTATCCACCTTTTGTTCTTTCCTACATGCCAAATCTCTCCATTAATGCCCACTATTGGAGACAAGAGGATCCATTTAATGATTCTCCTTAAGTCAATGCATCTGGGAAAGAGCCTTAGCATTTGTGAGCTGCCATATGTGCTGCCTTTGAATTGGAGTCACCACATAGTTTACAAAACCATTATTATAAAAACAATGGCAGCAAATTTATTTACAAGCCAATTAACAAATTTTCATGACTTAATCATGTCACAACATTGGGAAATTATAATATTTTTACCACTCAATTGTGCAATATGCTGAATTACTAAAGATGGAGGCTATTTTGTTCCAGTAAACCGATATCATACACCTAAATGCCACATGGCATCAAAAATACTCAAAGAGAAGAAAACGGCAATGTAAACTGCAAAGGACAAATCACATCATCACACAATGTCTGGAAATGTGCTGGTGAACTGCACTAGTGGTAGCAGCAGGAAAATGGCCATGGGTGCAACAGTCATGAAACAAGTAGCACACAGCAGAAATAGGCTGCTCAGAGCCAACAAGATGTAGCCAGCCTTCCCTCACCACTGCTGTATGGTGCAACTATTATAGTGTATAGTGTATCAACAGGATTCCATTCCATATGTGATAGAAACATTTTCAGAGTGATCAGTGCCATGACTTCTGGAAGTGTATTTCATATAAATTTATTAGCAAGTTTCTAAAACAAAGATGTAACATTGCTTTGGCAATTGTCTATGTGATTTGAGCCATCAGACAAACCATCTCCGAAAGTCGAGCAACATTCATATGTAGAATGTCTAGCACTCTCCATTTCACATAATGTTCCAAACTGTTGATTTGAATTAGGGATGTTTGTGGACAGATTGAGTTTGGATCCTGATTTGGAACCAACTTGGGATTTTCCACTTTTTATTCTAAATATTTGGGTCAAATACTACTGAATTATCAAGGACTATTTGTTTTGATCATACTTGTTCATATCCCCGAAACACACACACTGCTCTATACTTAGAATGTATGTATGTGTGTATGTATAGTGATTAAAGAATTAAATAGCCACTTGATACATATGTTGTTGTGCACTATGATCCATTAAAGTTTATGTCACAATCAATTTGCTACTTTTTAAGGTACCATAAGAGATTCTATTTCTGCTTTTGCTTCAGTGGACTAATATGACTGCCCCTCTGTCAAACATTGTGTAGCGAAGACCTAACTTAATGAATAGAGATGAGAAATAACCCAGAACTTTTCTTACAAACATCCTATAAAATCCATATCTAACTATGAAATTATTACCAAGAAAAGCCCATAATAGATTCACCTCAGGGTCACCATAAGTCAGAAAAGATTTGAAGGCACACAGCATCAAGCAACAACTATGAAAAACAGTGGGCCCTCCTTATCCACGGACTTGTCTGCAGATTTGAGCATCCATGTATGGCAAACCTAAATTGCCCCCAATGGCAGCATGGAAACAGCCACGCCAACATTGGGGACAAAATTCCCTCACCCCCTTCCCTCCCTCTACCGTCCTCATTCCTTCCCTCCGCTCCTTCCTTACCTGCTTCCTTCTTTCCTCCACCCAGTCTTGGATTTGTGGACAGAGTCTTTGTGATGTCCAGCCTGGACTATTTAAATTCTCCCCTGCATTTTCCTTCATTTTTAGTCAGTTCTTAGTATGTTTGAGCATAGGAATGTTCCACTGTATTAGTTTGTGGGAGGAGCTGTAGGAATCCCCTGCCTTTTTCTAGTTTTTGGTTTGCCCCTTCCCAGCAAGCTCTGATTCAGCTTGGGATTTTTAGTTTTTTCTTAGGCAAGCTTGGCTTTATCTGTTTGATGGCAAAGAGGCACAGACAGAGGGAAAGGGCATTTCTTACACCATTTAGCCAACTTACACCATTCAGACAATTTATTTACCATTTAGCCAATTTATTTACCATTTAGCTAGATTAGTTACCAGAAGCAGTTAATTCTATTAAACATCAACAATAAAGAAGTAAAGAGCACCAGAAGCTGAAAGACCCTGCACCAGCTTCATTGAGAAGGAGATCAAACCAAGATCAAACCCAGAGAGATGACAACACTGAAGATTGCTGAAACTTAAACTGTAAAGTACCTTTTATTTTAAGCCTGTTAGAGCTGGGGAGGAGAAACCTTTTTCTTTTGTTCTTCAAAATAAATTTCCCCCTTTGGGACTTTACATTCAGCATTGGAGCCTTTTTGGGTAAAAGAGTTTGATCTCACCAGGGTACTGGCGTTGCACACCCATATTTGCCACCACCTTTAGTTGGGTGTGTCTTCACAGCCTTACTCCCAGTCTGCTGGGGCTGGAGTCAGGGCCTGGGCTTGGGCAAGGGCTTGAGTCTCAGAGCTTTGTGCCTCAGAAAGCACTCTAACAGAAAAATGAAACAAAAACATTTTTTTCTAGGAGAAGAAATTTATTTTAGAAAAATGGCAGTGTATAAATAAGCATGTATACTCCAGTTATTCTCACTTATTCTTCTAAATCTTTCAAAACATATTAGTCACATGCTACACTGAGAATACTAAGACATATGAATCAATGGGTTTCCCATACATGTGAGATAAATGCCTCAATTGCAACACAATCATCTGCATGTTTATGTCAGTGTAACTAACTTCTCAATTTAGAATAAATTTTTAATATCTCAATCAGAAAATACAATTAAAGTCAAATAGAATAATGAGCAACATTACAGAAAATGCAAAGTAACACCCACTGGGAGTTAGTCAACCATTCTGTATGTAAGATAATTGCACATACACACTAATTTGTCATGGAAGAGTTTGAAAAGAAATAACTGAATATTGTGGAGAAAAAAATAAATGTAAAATGTTTGATGTCAAATGGCAGGACTTTGTAAAGCAGTTAATTGTCAGTTTGCTGTTGTTGTTGTCTTCAAGTCATTTCTGAGTTATGGCTACCCTGAGGTGAACCTGTAAGTAGGATTTTCTTGGCAAGTTTCTTCAGAAGAGGTTTGCCATTGCCAGGATATGATAATGAGAGAGTGTAACTTGTCCAAGGTGGGTTTACATGACCAAGCTGGGATTTGAACTCTGGTCTCCAGAGTCATAGTCGAGTGCTTAAATCACTACACCACATTGGCTCTCAGCATTGCATAATGTTGCCTTGCAGCAGACATAAGACTGTAAAATGTTGCTCATTTCATTATCACATGCAAAAACAAATAATTTCAAAATTTATCCCAACTGAGCAAGTTTTGGGCAAATTTTGATGGGGTTTTTTGCACTTCATTACTTTTTTGAGGAAAAAAATCATGTGCATTAAAAATCATGTTTTGCTCAAAAAACATTGGTGTTGTATGGCAAACAGTATGTTTTCTGCTGAGATGTTTTCCACTTCTTGCAAAAAAAGTACCAACTTATTTTAAAAATTCAGATTTCAATCATTTTTTTCAACATACTTGATGTGATTGAGGTTGGTAGCTTTCATTTCAGTAGAGTTGTGAATCTGTCCTGAGTTGGAATCAAAATTTTGTTTCTGTTCTGAGTATAAGCTTCAGCACATTAGATAGCCCTTTCAAGTTCAAGCAACACCAGTAGATTCAGAGCCCCAATGAAAGTAAATCTACCAGCCTCCAAACAATGGGTGAAGGACGGGGTGGGAAACAACATGGAAAAATTGAGCAGAAAAGAGGAGCCAAAGAGGGGAGGGCCTACAAGGCACCGCTGTTCTTCTGCTCAAAAAGGCCAGGGGAATACTTATCAAGTGCATGTATTACCTAGATTGACCACAAGTTAATCTATATATAGTTTGGGAGATATCATGTCATGTATCTCTCCCATGGGTGATGGCACTTGGGGAAAGATTTCCTTTGAATGACAAAATGCATGGGCATCCTACAGACTTTTGCTTCATGCTTTCCCCAAATAAGTGCTGCACTGAGTATTAGAGAATGAGGCTATTTAGGACTTCATCAGCTGGCTGCAGTATCAAATATCAAGATAATGCAATTCTTTGAGAACTGCACAACATTAGTTCCATTGAGATCTGCCAGACAGAATTGCAGTTACTGTAGAAATTGTGACTTCTAAACCTTGTTCAAGGACAATCCAATGTCCAACAGCAATTCAATGAATCAGTGTATCAAGGAGCGCATCTGCACTGCAGAAATAATCTGGTTTGATACCACTTTAATTGCTCCACAGTTGAGCTCTGATGCCACAACAAACAATTCCCAGAATTCCATAGCTTTGAGCCCTGGAGGTTAAGGTGATATCAAACCAAATTATTTCTACAGTGTGGATGCAACCAAGGTGAACCCTATCCAAGAAAAGGTAAACCTCTGAAGTTGGTAAAAGGAATTCTAAGTCTCAGAGGCCACTTTGGTGTCTAGTAGTGATGCAGGACTAAGATGTACCCCTAAGCTGCATGCTCTCAAATGCTATCACACACAAAAAAAACCCCACAAATCAGATCATAGTGTATATGTGCTAACATCCTTTCCCCAAAGAAGTACTGTACTTTTATTATATTAAATACATGTATGAAACCATAGCTGAGGTTTGGAACTCCCTATTGAGAGAAATTATACTGGCCCCTCCCTATTATCCTTGTGTCTTTTCACACTACACAGTTAAGACGTTATCACATGGGGGCAAATCTGCTGGTTAATCCACACAAAT
>JAIPUX010001232.1:107102660-107112801 GCA_020142125.1 Phrynosoma platyrhinos | reverse complement strand
CTCTTCTCTGGAGCAGCAGAAAACAAGCTAGTGCCCTCCTCAATATGATATTCCTTTAAATATTTAAACAAGGCTATCATATCACCTCTTAACTGTCTCTACTCCAGGTTAAACATACCGAGTTCCCTAAGTCATTCCTTGTAGAGGATGGTTTCCAGACCCTTCACCATTTTAGTCGCCCTCCTCTGGACACACTCCAGTTTTTCAACATCCTTTTTGAATTGTGGTGCCCAGAACTGGACACAGTATTCTAGGTGGGGCCTGACCAAAGCAGAATACAGTGGCGCTATTATTTCCCTTGATCTAGATACTATATCTCTATTAATTCAGCTTAAAATTGCATTGGCCTTTTTAGCTGCGTCATCACACTGTTGACTCATGTTCAACTTGTGGTCTACTAGAACTCCTAGATCTCTTTCACATGTAGTCTTGTTAAGCCAGGTGTCCCCCATCTTATATCTATGCATTTCATTTTTTTTGCCCCAAGTACAGTACCTTACATTTCTCTGTGTTGAAATTCATTTTGTTAGCTTTGGCCCAGCTTTCTAATCTATTAAGGTCATTTTGAATTTTCATCCTGTCTTCTGGAGTATTAGCCATTCCTCCTAATTTGGTATCATCTGCAAATTTGAGAAGCATGTCTCCTATTCCTTCATCCAAATCATTGATAAATATGTTGAATAGAACTGGTCCCAGGACAGAACCCTGTGACACCCCACTGGTCACTTCTCTCCAGGATGAAGAGGAGCCATTGCTGAGCACCCTTTGGGTTTGGTCAGTCAACCAATTACTAATCCACAATCTCTGCACCACATTGCTAATAACTGTGAGGAAAATCCTAATGTTATATTTATTTGCTCAGTCAGATGAAATCATCAAGTTTTTTTTAAACAAAGGCACACTTATATGTCTTCTAAGCACAGTTTTGATTCCTTCATATAAAAACACATGATTGGCTGACTGAGGAGATTAAACCAGTGATAACTAATGATGCAGACCAGCCAAAAGGGCTGGCCTGGGGGTGGAGTTGGGGCAGGGCAACTGCACGTCAGTCACCCTGACTCTGCCCCAATGATGCTATCACACTGAGCGCCCAACCACATGGGGCACAGCATCAGGGCACCCTGTTGGCACAGCATGCAGACAAGCTGTGCCAAAGGGGCGCAAAAGAGCCGTTACCATGGTGCTAAGGGCAGCTTTTTGCTACCCCAAAAAGGAGCGGCATTTGCCAGCTCTTTTTGGAGTGGCAAAAAGCCGGATCAGGGCCACAGCATGTGGTTGCCATGGCCCTGATCCAGTGCTCCCAGGGGCAGCACAGAGCCACCCCTTAGGGGCCATCTGCATCGGTCCTTAAGCAAGTTAGAAACACAGGTAAACAAAAAAATCTATAATATATATGGTCTCCTTTCATTGGCATAAAAAAAGCCTGTGGTGTGGATATAGCTGGATTTCAGTGGGAATTTAATTATGTAAAATAGGATTAAAACTTTCCCATAATGACAGCTTTTTTAAAAAAAAAAAGGCACAAAAGTTTTAAGCCAACACAGTTGATGTAAAGGTCTGGAAATGAATGAATTTTCTTAAAAACAACATGAAAGATGAACTTATCTAATGATTTTCCAAGAGGAACATGTCCTTAGGTAGCAAGTAATACTAAAATTTCTAGCAAATATAGACAGCAGAGAATTACATTGCACCACACCTGAAAAGCAGCATGAAATTTATGCTTTGCTAACTCCTATAGTGCTAAGAAACATGGTTTAAGAAGCAAGTATCTCATGGATATTGGACTGGTGGTTTAACATATATGCAGCTGTGGTGACAGCTGGTAACCAGGTAGATAAAAGTGACACAACACATGCTTCTAAAAGAAAAAAATGTTTTGTTCAAACTTTTTTGAGGCTTCTTTTGTAGACATAACAACTAAACCAACCTCTTATTACCTCAAGAAATCCGTGAGATGGATTATGTCTGGCAACAAATCACCATGGATCATCAATACCAGTTGTGAGAGCTGCAGTGTATGGTGCCTTGAAGACTTGTCTCCCACAGTTTTGTTATTGATTTTTCCATGCACATTAAAGTTCAGGCCTTCTGTGAGGGCCAAACCTAGAAATATATTGACATTTTTTAAAAGCTGTGCATGATTTCTGGATAATTATATTTTCAATCCATTATCTGTGTTCTTAAAATGACCACATATTCCATTCATTCTTTTTTTTTCTGATAGGGAAATACTGATAGGTTTGAATACTGATTATCTGGTTTAAAGTGACAATAAAGATCTGAAGAAGTGGGGGGAAATACTAAAGCAGAGAAATGAAAAATGGCTGCAGTATGTTCAGTGTATGATTTAACATAAGGACAATAAATGATTTATTATCAGTGCTACAGTTTTACAAATTTTACCAGTGCAGACAACAAGCTTAAAATTATATATAAAATGTTCCATTCTGAAACTGATGATGCTTGTTGTCATTGCCTTCTTTTAAACAGACAGATGGACAGACAGACAAAACTACACCTGTCACAACTGAGCTGTAAATAGTTATGGAGTATACTTGAGCAGTTCTGAACCTTTAACAAAGAAAAAGTTAAAGTAAAGGAAAAGTTGTTAAATTCATGGACTGGACATTTTAAGCTTGAGTAGAGTACAAAAGAATAAAAGCTTTCCTGAATATGACCAATTATTGCCTACATCAAACATTGTTGATATAATTGCATAAAATATTGTTTCCTCTTTTTGAACAGGGAATTTGTTTATCATGTCTGCTTGGATCTTCCTCAGAATAGTTACAATTCAGTTGGTAGCATGAACCTAGTCTTAATGAATACCACAGAAAGAATCACATGGATTAATGAGTTCATGGAGATAGAGTGACATTAGATATACCAACTGAAGATAAAGTGTTACCAGAATTGAGAATCATTTATTCTTTCCAAGTTATTCATGAATTTTTGGTAATGGCAGTGATGAAAAACAGTAGAAGTGTCCTGAACTTAATTATTTATTCAGGGTATGAAGGAATTTATTAAAAGAGGGAAGTCTAAGAACATATGTGGTTAATAAATGGAACATGCCCACTGGACTTGTGCTAAGATGTATTTTGTGTCTTAGGTAAAGGTAAAGGTATTCCCTGTTGACAAGGTTGTCAAGTTGTGTCCAACCATAGGGTGCAGTGCTCATCTCCATTACTAAGCCGAAGAGCCAGAGTTGTCAGAAACTACTCTGTGATCATGTGGCCAGCATGATTGCACAGAACTCTGTTTACCTTCCCACTGAAGTGGTACCTATTTATCTACTTGTATTTGCATGCTTTCAAACTGCTAAGTTGACAGAAGCTGGGACTAGTGATAGGAGCTCACCACATCATGCAGCACCTGGGCCTTGAATTGCCAACTTGCCAATCTTGCAATCAACAGTTAACGTCTCAACCACTTGAGCCACCACGTCCCTTATTTTGTGTCTTACACAAACCTTTATCAATTTATAGAAACAAAAAGGAAAGCCTCCATTAAGCTTTAGCCTGGATGAGCACATCCAATTCCTTTCCCTTTTTAAATAATAAATAAGATTTGCATTTTAGGAATCTAATGTATTGATTAAAAATATGATTTTGACAACAGCAATATTTAAATATCATCACAGTCACTGGAAGGAAAAGGAAACAGTGGTATTGTAACTACTTCTTCAGTCTTCCCTAAAGTGTTTCGCTTTGCAGCATATTAACTCACTTTAGTTTTTTTGTGGGTTTTTCAGGCTGTGTGGCCATGTTCTAGAAGAGTTTCTTTCTTATGTTTTATCAGCATCTGTGGCTGGCATCTCCAGCCACAGATGCTGGCGAAACGTCAGAAAGAAACTCTTCTAGAACATGGCCACACAGCCCAAAAAACCCTCAAAAAACTATGGATGCCGGCTATGAAAGCCTACAACTTCACATTAACTCACTTTGTTTAGACTTTACTGTGAAACTGAATTTTTTCTTGCAATGCAGTGCTATTTGTTGTTCCTACTCCCACTGCTACATGTACATTATTTAAATTAGGATAGAGTAGTTAAGGAATGGCATGAGAGTGGCTGCAGTAGTCCCATGTCACCATGTCCAGCCTTACCTGTCTTTTTTTCATGCCATAGGGACATCCTTTTCTACTTCCCACAGTCTCACCCCTGCCTCTTCTTCTCCTTTCAAATCAAACAAAGTAAAACAATGAATTTATGACAACAGAATTCAAATGTCAAACTTTCCCCCTTTGAGAGGAAACAATAAACAGCTTGAACAATTCAAGTAGCTCCTTCTTTACTGTCCTTGAATCTTGTTGTTTGCTGTCAAGTCAGCTTTGACTTATAGTAATCCAATGAATAGGAAACCTCCAAGATCCCCTGCTCAGGACTGTGGCTTCCTTGATTAAATCAATCCAAGTGCAAAAAGCTGATAGGAAGAAAGTTAACTCATATGAAATATGATGCTCCTCTTTTCTTACTGTCTTTCATTTTATCAAATATTATTGTCTTCTGTATCATCTCCTGATATGTCTAAAGTGCAATATCCTCAGTTTAGTAATCTTTGATTACAGGAAGAATTCTGTCTTCATTTACTCTAAGACCCATTCATTTGTCTTTTTACTTGTCCGTGGTATCCATAAAGCTCTCCTCCAGCACCACATTTCAAGTAAGTTGATTTTCTTCCTTTCTTTCTTAACTTTCACATCCATATACTGAAAAAAATACTACAGCCTGGGCGATTCTGAATTTTGGTATTTAATGATACTTCCATACTCCTTTAACACTGCTTTGGTATCATGATGTTCCTTTGTTGGCAAAGCAGTCAGACAAGGGTGCATCCTATCACCTTACCTATTCAACTTATATGCAGAACATATTGTAAGGAAAGCAGGCTTGGACATGGAAGAGGGAAGAGTGAAAATAAGAGGAAGAAATGTCAACAATCTGAGATATTCTGATGACACCATAATAGTAGCAGAAAACCTCACAGATTTTGAACAATTACTAAGGAAGATCAAAGAAGAAAGTGCAAAGGCAAGCTTATTGTTGAACATAAAGAAAACAAATATAATGACCACAGAGAACTTACTAACATCCAACTAGAAAATGTAGAAATAGAAATAGTAAAAAAGTCTCATATCTGGGATCAAACATTGATCAGAATGGGGACTGCAGCCACAAAATCAGGAGAAGATTAAAAATGGGGAAGATGGCTATGGACCTTATCCCATGGGGCCAAAAGCAGCAAGAATCCACTAAGAATCAGGCGCTATAGCGCTATACATTCCCGGGTGATCACACGACGTCGCTCAGAATCGGCTAAGAATCAGGCGCTATAGCACTATAGTTTTCCAGGTGATTACACGACGTCGCTCAGAATCCAACAAGAAACCGCTCGGAATGCAGCATCATTCGGGTTCTTTTGAATGTCGGTTTCAGCGGGCATTGCAATAGCGCTAGCTTATCCATAGCGCTATTATAGCGCTAGCACCATATTTATACTAGCGCTATAGTACTGCAATGATGCTCATATCGCTTTCTTGCCACTTATGAGAGCAGCGTGGGATAAGGTCCTATGAAAGAACTAGAAAAGATCCTAAAATGCAAATACATACAACCTCAGCACAAAAGTCAGAATCATACAAGCCATTGTATTCCCTGTTACCATGTATGGATGTGAGAACTGGACAGTCAAGAATGAAGATAGGAGGAAATCAACACATTTGAGATGTGCTGCTGGAGAAAAGTACTGAGGATTCCATGGACAGCCAAAAGAGCAAACAAATGGGTCCTAGAGCAGATCAAGCCAGAGATTTCCCTAGAAGCCAGAATGACAAGACTTAGGGCAAATGCAGACCAGCACTATAGGCTGGACTGGGGGTGGAGTTGGGGTAAGGCAGGGGTAGGCAACCTTTCCCCTTTAAGGGCCGAGGGACTTCAGCTCCCAGAAGCCTCAGCCATGTTGGCCAATAGTCCCATGTTGGCCAATAGCTTCTGGGATTCTGGGAGCTGAAGTCCCTCGGCCCTTAAAGGGGAAAGGTTGCCTACTCCTGTGGTAAGGCAACTGCATGCCGGCCCCCCTGACTCCACTCCGATGACGCCCTGATGCCACGTGCCCATCGGCATGGCATGCAGCATCAGGACGGCCTTCTGGCACAGCGTGCATACATGCTGCACCAAAAGGACACATAAGAGCCATGGTGGCAGCTCAAAGAGCAGGCTTTTGCCAACCCAAAAAGGAATATCAGGGCCACGGTGTGTGGTTGCTGTGGCCCCAATCCCACCACTCCCAAGGGTAGCCAAGAGCCACCCCAAATGGGCCATCTGCATCAGCCCACAGACTGTTGTACTTTGGATGCATCATGGGAAGGCATGAATCATTGGAAAGGACAATTATGTTACGAAAGGTTGAAGGAAGTAGAATGAGAGGAAGGCCATATGCTAGACCAGGGGTAGACAACCTTTCCCCTTTAAGGGCTGAGGGACTTCAGCTCCCAGAATCCCAGGAGCTATTGGCCAACATGGGACTATTGGCCAACATGGCTGAGGCTTCTGGGAGCTGAAGTCCCTCTGCCCTTAAAGGAGAAAGGTTGCCTACCCCTGTGCTAGATATATGGACTGTATTAAACAGACCACAAATAAGAGTTTGTAGGAGCTGGGCAGATTGGTTTAACAGAGGGGTGGGGTATAAATAAATGTTATTAGTATTAGTAGTAATAGTAGTAGTAGTAGTAGTAGTAGTAGTAGTAGTAGAGGACAAGGAGGCCCAGAGATGTCTCATCCATAAGTTCACCATGGGTCTAGACTGATGTTAAGGCAGTTAACAACAAATCATGTTGTTCAACAAACATATAGTGATGCCATAACCCAATTTCAGAAACAATAATGAAAAACCATGCATGGGTGTCCACTCAAGTACTGTGATCTTCATCCATTCTGTCTCTTAAATCTAGATATGCACATCAAAAATATCAGAAATTGATCTGCCCATAATGAAAAATCAGGGTTGAAGTAAAGACAAAGGTATTTCCAACAGCTAAAGAAACACCCAAACAAATCCTCTCATGAATCCTTCTGCAAGAAGTAGTGATAGAACAAATCCCATATGCAAAAATGTACTATGAAACCCAAAGTTAAATATAATTATTTGGTTAATACTCATGTGAGGAAGCTAATCCTGGTGTTAGAAAAAAAGCCTCATTTGTCCAGAATGAGGAATATGTCATTTGACTAGAAAATAAAAATGTACAAAGAAACAGATGTCAACAGCCTGATTTAGCACAATGGACCTGTTAAATCCAAACACATGCTATATTGTGATCAAGAAGAAAAGTCAGGTAGACATGACATGGATCAATGTGTAATTTGCCAGGAATTACCTATGATTTAACTACTGTAGTTTGATGAAAGATGTTAGCATTTTGGTCTTGGCATTTAGCTAAATCTGACTGGTAATCACAAGGGCTCAAAAAAAAAAAAGGCTTGGGGGGGAAATAGAAATAATTTTCTTTGGACTCAACAATCTCAGTGAAAGAAGCATGTTCTCACCATCCAAGATGTGAATAGAATCTTTATTATGGTCATAGACCAGCACAATCCAAGATGTGCTGTAAGAAAATGCAGAACTTTCCTCAAGTATTCACACATTTGCAAAGCTCTCAAGGTGTTTGTGAGAAATAAACTTTGCATAAGAATGCACATATTTTAGAATGTAAACTGCCTAAGAGGCACACAATTGAGGAAAATACACAGAAATACACTTTTCATCAATAAGAAAAGATTATGTAAATTAGCTAAACTTTGCAAATAAATGTGTAAATCAGAAAAAAAATGAAAAATTGATGTGTGAACATTTCAGTGTGGAAAGAAAAGAACAATTTTTTACAACCTCATACAATACAGGGATGGGAAGAAAAGGCAGGTGGTTAGATAAAGTGAATAAAATGGAAACCAAAAGATTCTTATGTCCCCAGTGTGAATGAAGCCAGTGATGTCCAAGAAAACAAGCCAGTTACTTATCGTAACACTGAGAATAAGCCAGCACCCTCCATCCTCCTGTCATCTCTGAGGCTAATCATGCATTCATTGAAAATTATCTTGATCTTATCATGGAGACAAGGAGATGCTCACAGTGGATTTCTCAGACTGCCTATCTCACTTCAAAAATAAGGCTAGTGGTTGGACTGTGTGGAGACCAGGGTTTGGATTTCCACTCATCCATGGAAACCACCAGGTGACCTTGGCAAGTCAGACTCTTTCAGCCTCAGGGAGAGGCAAAGATAATCTTCCTCAATAAATCTTACCAAGGAAATACCATGATAGGTTCACCTTAGAGTCTCCTAAGTCTTCCAACTTACCTTATCCTCAGCTGCTCTGCTCGGGTCCTATGGATTCATGGCCGTGTCTTTCCTGATTGAGTCTAACCATCTAGAGTGTGGTCTTCCTCGTTTCCTACTACCTTCCACCTTACCAAGCATTATTGTTTTTTCTAGTGAGCTCTGTCTTCTCATGATATGACTAAAGTATGACAGCTTCAGTTTAGAGATTATCACACCAACCTCTTTGTTGCTGCAGTCATGCAAGAAAAATAAAATGGCAACATACCAATTGTAGAGCAGCCATCACTGCATTCTCTCTCATTTGCATGACCAGGGCTGCTGCCTCCATCACACTCTCTTCCTGTCCTCTCCCTTAACTCCACCCTTCATCTCTTGTGCCTTACCCAACATGCCTTTAGGGTGCTTTTTTTTAAAAAAAAAATCAACTTTTTCATGCAATTCTAGAGGTGTGCAGTCCTTTTAACCTTTTTAAAGGATTTTTTAAAAACTTAAAAGGCTGCAGCGCTCCAGAACAGCATGAAAAACTGAAGAAAAAATGTTTAAAAACAGTGAGGAAGAGAGGGGAAAGCAAGGAGGAGGGGACAGTAATACTACAGGACTAGTAATCATGCAAGTGCCCCAGGAATAGCTTTTCACGTCTGGGGTGTTGCATGATTACCATTTCATTCACAGGTTTCTCCCATGAGTGAAAAGAGATGGGTGGGGAACGGGGCAGCCACAGGTCAGAGGCAGTGTCATGTGATCAGCATTACCAAAACAACTTCCTTCCCTTCTCTAGCACCCCAATTCAATTTTATTTTCTTCCTATTAGCTTTTTTCACTGTACAGCTTTCACAGCCCTCTCATACATAGAGATGGGAAATACAATGGCTTGCACCATCCTAATTTTAGTATTCAATGATATATCTTTACATTTCAGAATCTTGTCTAGTTCTTTCATAGCTGCCCTTCTAAGTCCTATTCTTCTAATATCATGATGGCAGTCTCCACTCACCAGCTTGTATATGATTGATATAAGGTATGAAAAATCTGGAACTATTTTCACACCTTCATTGTCTACTTTTTTGTACAAATCTATACAAGTATTCTAATAATGGTACAAGTGAGTACGTGGTAGGCATGGTTACGTGAGACAAGCAATACAGTTTTATTAAATTGTTTTATACCATTAGGTCAACTCTGACTTAATAAATAACACAGATCTTGCTACACTCTTTAGTCTCCGACACATAGATAACAGATCCCTAGCTCTTTCACTCTCTCACATTCTCTCACTCTCATTTTGTACATACATGTACATGATCATATGTGTGTTTGCATGTGCCTTCAAATTGACTGTTGACTTATGGCATCTCAATGAATTTCCTAGGGTTTTCTTAGACAAGAAATACTCTGAGGTGATTTTGTCAGTTGCTTCATCTGAAATTCAGCCTACACCACCTATTGATGGTGTCTCATCCAAGAACTAACCAGGGCTGGCCCTCCTTAGCTTCCAAGATCAGACAGGATCAGACAAGAGTCCCTATTAATAATCAAATACTCCTATGCTAACAGTTTCCCTCTCTCGCCCAGACTCCCCCCCCCCGTTTTCCTCAAACATTGGCTCTTACTGACTCATCCTCCTCACTCTCATTACATCATTTTTTTCAGCATTCTCACTCTCCCTAACTCCATTAGTCACCACCCATGTGTAAATTTATTCCAATATTCTGTCATTCAAGCTTCATACTGTTACCCAAACTGCAGGGGAGGGGGAGGCTGAGACATCAATTACTTCAATGGGGAATTAATTTAGCTC
>JAIPUX010001232.1:107049574-107070879 GCA_020142125.1 Phrynosoma platyrhinos | reverse complement strand
GCCGAGGCAGTTTTGACTCTTATCTTTGTTCCACTCCAGAACAATCCGCAGCCTCTGGCTTAAGGCACTGCCTCACTGTTCCTCTGTCTAAGTCAGATCCAACGGACACTCTCGAAGGTTCCAAGCCTTCTGTTCCACAGTTCCTAACTCCCTAAGTGACTATATCCCTCACCACCTGAGCTATCTATCTCCTTCCAGCTGCTCTCTCATTGGCTGATTCCAGCTGTGTCAGGATTGGTCAGCTGTCTTCTGGTCTTCACAGCTCCCTGCTGTCCCTCTGTTCATCATAGTGGACACTAAGATTTTGAGAGTCAATAAACCATTTTCAAAGTGATGTCTTCATAAACAGGAGCATATATCCACCATACTGAATTAAAATAATAATGATTTGCATCTTCATTTCACCATGAAGAATTATTGCATGGACTAATAAGTGCCTTCCTCATGGGTAAGTATAGCCTTCTTTAAATATTCATCAGAGTCAACATTTCATTATTTCTCTGTGCCAGGTGGTCATTATAGGATATTAAGCAACATGATGACATGTTGGGGTGAATTATAAAATGATAGCTCCTTGCTGCCAATATAAAAAAGATATATCATTATTTTTCCCACTTTAAAAGCCAACATAACTTCCCACAGTGTGTCTGTGCACAGAGGGATGGCTTGTCTCTTTGAAATGACACTATCCAAGCATAAGTTTATTTAGTGAGCAACAAAAGTTTGAGAAGGATGGGGACAGCTCAGGCAATCTTTTATTATATCCAAAGCTGATGATTCAAATGGCTACAAAAATCATTTTTAAAAAATAATGTCAGACCTACACTCCTTGAAAATGGATCACACAGTAGGCTGCATACATTCCAAAATGAATATGAAGCCAAACTATAAAATGGGGGATACAATGGCCTCTGTCTGTTTCATGCCAGCCATCCTTCCTTCTTATGGCTGGAAGGAGCAGGCAGCAGTTCAAGTAACTGCATTCTTTTTAGTCTTTTAACTCCATGAAATGTCCTGAAACTAAATTGCTGTGCACATGAAAAGCTCCACACTTGATGCCGGCATTTAGTACTACAGCATTATTATGTAAAGAGGCTGTAGAAAAATGGAAGACCAGCAGCTTATCCACAAAGTACGTTTCTCCATTACTGACCGGATGCTGTGTAGCATATAACCAGATGCACATAATATGTTCTGGGGAAAGGCAGATATATTTCCAAATGGCCTTATGTTTACTGTGGTAAGCCAGTCGTGCATACTGTGGTCTGGCATAGGGCCATTCAGCTTTTTAATAGGTGGGCTTCAGCATCCCATGGCCTGCCAAGAAAGAACAGGAACTCAAGAATGAAGTCTCACTAATTTCTGCAGAACCACTCCAAATACAGTGCTACAAAAACCAAATCTAACTCCCTATTTTTAATGGAGTTCATTTTTCTCCTATTCTTAGTTTCAGCATTTCTTGAACTGTAAGTTGTTTTAAAGGCCCTTTCTTGGATGGACAGCAATTAAAAAATAATTGTATAAATATCAAGCAATTTTTTTTAAAATATAAAAATCTTTCAACTCATAAGGCACACTTCTCTTCAGCGTAACACCTGAGATTTGCATGCAGGAACATAATATTTGGATATTACATAGGCACATGTGGGTTTTATTCTGGATAAAATTCCTTCTGCAGTTCAATTCTATGTATATAGAATTTTATATTTCTATGCCTAAAAGCATACACTTGGAACTTTTGGCTGTCCAGAAGTTTTGGGCTTCAGTTTCCAAGAGCCTCAGCCAATCATAAAGGATTATGAGAGTTGTAATCCAAAATAGCTGAAAGGCCAAAGATTCACTGCATATGAGAGTGTGGGAGATCAAGGAAGATATGCTCTAATTTTTTCCATCGTGTGGTCAGGAAAGCATATCTTCTGAGCCAACTGATTGACATGTGCATTTGAAATCTGACTATTATTCTTCAATGTGAAGTTGAAAGCTTTCATGGCCAGCATCCATAGTTTTTGTGGGTTTTTCAGGCTGTGTGGACATGTTCTAGAAGAGTTTCTTTCTGATATTTCTCCAGCATCTGTGGTTGGCATCTTCAGAGAGTACTGGAATGGAAAAGAGACCCTGGGTAGGGAGGAGTGATTCCCATGTAAACTGTGTATTGTTCTGTTGTTGATGGAATGATTTCAGAGTGAGAGGATATGCAAATGAGGATTAGTGTCAATGGTGATCATTGTCTGCTGGGAACTCCTTGACCCTGGTTGGTTTCCCATTTGCATTTGCTGAGTGCTGATTTTTCTATTTTGCAGGACTGGTAGCCAAACTTTGTTTACTTTAAGGGTTTCTTCTTTCCTGTTAAAGTTGTCCAAATGTTTGTGGATTTTGATGGCTTCCCTGTGCATTCTGACCTGATAGTTGTGGGCATCTTCCAGAATTTCAGTGTGTTTAAACAGCATTTTATGCCCAGGTTGGTTTATAATGTGTCATGCTACTGCTGATTTTTCTGGCTAGCCAAGTCTGCAGTGTCTCTCATGTTCCTTGATTCATATCTGGATACTACATTTGGTGGTCCCTATATAGATTTGTCCACAGGTGCATGGTATGCAGTAAACTCCTGTGGCTGTGAGAGGGGCTCTCCTGTCCTTTGCTGAGCACAGCATTTGTTGGATTTTCTTGGTCGGTTTGTAAACCATTTGGAGGTTGTGTTTCCTCACCACTTTCCCTATTCTATCTGTAACTCCTTTGATGTATGGTAAAAATACCTTCCCTTTGGGTGATTGCTTGCCGTCACTCCTCTGGGTTTTTCTGGGTCTGGCAGCCCTTCTGATGTCTGAGCTGAAGTAACCATTCGCCTGTAGAGCCCAGTCTAGGTGCTTCAATTCCTCTTCCAAGAAGTGGGGTTCACAGATGCATTTTCCCTGGTCTACCAGTTATTGTGCTTCTTTTTTGTCCTGGGTGACGGTTGGAGTTCTTGTGCAAGCATCTGTCTGTATGTGTTGGTTTTCTGTATATTGTGTGACCCAGACGTTGGTTTGGTTTGCGGATGACTAGGACATCCAGGAATGGCAGTGTTCCCTCCTTTTCATTTTCCACAGTGAATTGGATGTTAGGTGGATGTTGTTCAGGTGGTTCAAGAACACAAGCTGGAAATAGCTTGTGGTGAGGCAATGTTCGAACAGGGCTGTGATGTCCTCTGGAAAAATTTCCTCCACATATGATTTGGCCAAGTTTCCAGCCACACAATTACAAACCCATATAGGGCAAACCCCCCCCCCCCCCCCACTACATCAAGGACTCAGCTCACTTCATAGGAAAAATCCAGAGACATACTAATCAGCTTTGGAATAGGCAAATAATTGAATCCAAAAGTATGGCCTTAAAAACAAAATGAAGTATTTTTAAACAGCATTTTAATCCAATACATCTATAGCTAGTCAAGCTCAGGTCCCATTAAAATCCTTGTGGCTTAAGTTAGGGCTGATACAGTATTTTTTGCACCTTTTTGGTGCAGTGTGTGTGCACACTGGGCCAAAAGGGCGGCCTCACACCACGTGCTGTGTGAACGGGTGCATGGCATCAGGACAGGGTCGGGGTGGAGTCGGGGTGGCCAGCATGTGGCTGCCCTGCCCCAACTACACTCCTAGGCTGTCCCTTTGTGCCAGTCTGCAAAGCCTCTTAGGGGGGAAGCAGACGGAGGCACCGGAGACGCCGCCGGACGGAGCGCCGCGGGAGCGCAGCCTCCGTACCGCTGCGCTCCGGCAGCATCCCTGGAAGGAGCGCTAAATCAGCGCTCCTTCCACAAGACAGGGAAAGTGCGTCCTAAAAGTGTAGGGCGCACTTTTCCTGCCTTTTCTGCCGCAGCGCATGCGGACGCTGTGGCAGGAGGTTGTCCCCAGAGCGCCAGCCGTGCGGAGGGCCGGTGGCTCTGAGGACGCCCCTCCTCTTCCTTGCCTCAAAGACGACTCAATTAGTCATCTGCCGAGGCCTTTAGTCAATGACAACCTTGTACCATTGATCTCAATTACACATTAGCACAACTTGCTTTAACTGGATTAAAGCCCAGTTCTCTTGCACAACATTTTTTTCATTCCAGGGTAGCTGTGTTACATTTAGCAAATTCAAACAAAAATCCATCAGTGATACTTTTATTGGCCAACCAAAATGCACAATATACTTGTGCCTGCAAAAGATATCCTCCCCACCATAAACCATCTTAACCAAAGACTGAAATAATATGTAGGCATCTGACTAATGTCTCCAATTGTTTTTCTCATATTTGGTTTATAACATCTTGCCTGATGAAGAAGCTCATAGAGCTTTGAAAGCTTGCAACAAATATATTGTGCATTTGGGTTGGCCAATAAAGGCATCACTGATGGATTTTTGTTTGAACATTTTTTTCATGTTCTTTCTTCCCTTTTATGGGCTTTGGGGAAATTAAAATATACCATAGCATTAAAAAAAAGTGTGCTTGGAGTCTTGAACTTTAAAGCTCACAAATATAAAATTCAGAAGATTTGTTGGGATTTATTTATCTGATGTTACAGTTAAACAGCATACAATTTTAATGATATTACACAGAGAATCCTGTGAATGTAGAGCACAATGGAGATATTTTAGGTAAGAATGCAACTGTAAATCTAGCCTCTGATTCGTAATCACCTTGAATCACTTATCACTTATATCTGTGTATGTTGATCAGTTGGAAACTACTCTAAAATAATGGAGAATTATTAGATCTGCAATGAAAATATGAGACTGATTTATGTATTACTCAGAATATTCTTTCCCATGTATGGATATGCATAAATACAAGGTCATTGGTATGTGCATGGCCAGATTTTTTTAAAAAAGAATAGTTTTAGGGTCAATGATACTATTGTTGTGTGTCTTCAAGTCATTTCCGACTTATGATAACCCTAATGTGATCCTATCACAGGAGTTTTTTGGCACGTTTCTTCAGAGGTGCATTGTCATTGCAATTCTGTGAGGCTGAAAGACTGTGACTTGCCCAGGACCACCTAATGGGTTTCATGGCCAAGCAGGAAATTGAACCCTTTTCTCCAGAGCCATAGTCCATTGGTCAAATGACTACACCATGCAGGTTCTCTTATCAACAATACTACTGAAGGGGAAGTTGCTACATAAATTTTAATTTGTGCATTGGTCTGACATGTATGTGCAAATCTCTAGATTCTCTCTCATGAAAAGTAGTTATTAATTGCTTTTCTCCCCTATAAAGTCCCCAATACAAATTCTAATGTGTATAATAAATGCACTTAAAAGAACAGATCAATTATCATTTTAAAAGTCAATTTAAAAACCAAAGTCCAGAAGTAATACAGCTTTGGCTACACAGTCAAACTAAGATGAAACTAGCCTGAAGGAAGTTTCATTCAAGTGGTGTTCCTACAGAGAAAGACCTTTCTCATGGACATACTAAACTGGCCCTTCACAGTGGTGGGTCACACAGCCTCTGCTAATGATCACAATTTTGGAAAGGTTCATACAGAAGATGATGTTTCAGATATCCTGGTCCCAAACCAGTACAGAGCTTTGTAAAAGAAAATATGAAGCCCTGTGGTTTGTTATACCCATAACAATATATATGGTTATCTCATCAGCTTTTCTTTAACATGATTTTTTGGAAAAAAACTCAGATCAGATGAATTTGAAAAATATTTGGATTGACTAAGAAGAACACTTATTCTTACTGGACCAGTTTTCTTCCCACAGTTATTGTACACATTTTTAAATGTTCTGATTCCAATGACCCTTAGTTTTCACCACAGAACTACAGTTATTATCATAATCATTTTTTGGTATGCCAAAGAATCAGAAAAATCCAAAAGTGCATGCAGCTTATTGTCAAGCTACTCAGGAAGAAAATTTACTCTTGATTTAATCTTTAAACCCTTCATAATACTATTGAGATAATTAAGCAGTGGGAAGTACTGCAAGCATGCTGTTTACATACAATTTAAATACTAATGTAGTTTCCTGTTTGGCAAAGATATTGTAAAATATGCACTTTTTATGCAAGTATATTTAGATATGGTATCATGAGGAGTGGAAGGATCATGATTAAATATAAGGTACTATGCAACAAGATGCAATACTCATAAACAAACCAGGAGAAACTACCCAATCAAATAAAGTGATTATAAAATAGATATAAACACAAAATTGTTGTTCATTGTATCATAATTCTACAATGTGCCCTTGGTATCTGCTGGAGTTTGATTCCAGGATCCCCCATGAATATCAAAATCCATGGATGCTGAAGTCCCATTAAATGCAGTGGCATAATAAAATGGTACCCCTTATATGAAATGGGAAAATCAAGGTTTGCTTTTTGGAATTTATATTTTTGAATATTTTCAAGCGATGGATAGTTGAATCCTTGGATAAAGAATCCATGGATACAGAAGGCTGACTGTATTCACTTAAACTGACATATGGAATAGGACATGATGAGTTCCACTGCCTAGTTCTCTAGTTTTATCACTGTACACACGGGGAGCAATGAGTCTCTAGACAGAGCTTTGCCTACTGTGTGGAGGCTCTCCATACAGTGTTGTTGTGTGTTTTGGTAGGAATGTATCACACACTCTCAATAGTGGAAAAGCAGCACAATTAGAGAGCATTGATGACAATATCAATAGCAGCTTCATTTATATACCACTTCATACCATGCTAGGCAATCTCTAAGTGGTTTACAACTGTAAGCTAATTGCCCCCAGCAAGCTGGGCATTCATTTTAGCAACTTCAGAAGGATGCAAGCCTGAGTTGAGCCTGAGCCCTGGCTAGTATTGAATTTGCAACCTTGTGGTTTGTGAGTGAGTGGCTGCAGTACAGGCATTTAACCACTGCACCATGAGGGTTCCTGATGCTCATGAGGGTTTTGCTCATCAATTAAAAGGAGCACTTCCACAGTGGATGGACTACAGACCAGCTAGTGGACAGACACAGCATTGTGTGATAAGGTACAGCCACAGATGATACTAGCCTGCTCTAATTCCACTTTTCAAGCCTGGTGTGATGGTTCTCAGTTCATCCTGTAATTCCACCTCATACCTGAGATGTTAGCAAGTGCATTGCTTCTTTTTGCTTGGAACTTGAAGGTTTACATTCTGGACTGTTTAGCTTTGGATTGGCTCACATTGCTCCCCATAAAAAAAAAACTGTTTGAAACTACTTTTGACTTCCTTTCTGTATTCTGCCTTCCTCTCTGCCTTGTCTATTTATGGTGAAATCCTCTTGGACCTAATGTGGGCTTTGCTGTTTGGACCTGGACATCCTGTTGACATTTTGTTTTTCAGTCACCAGTTAGTTCTACAATATTCCTCTTTGATACAGCAGTGCTCTCTTGGACATGGGTTATGAGAATATTTCCAGATTTTTCTACAGCAGAGTTGGAAATTGTGCAGCTCTCTAGATGTTGTAGAACTCAAATATTCTTCACCATCAGCTGTGCTAGCTAAGATGCTGGAAGTTTTAGTATGTCTGGAGGGCCATAGAATTCCTATTCCTGTTCTATAGCAAAGTTTTTACCTTTTAGATTCTTAAAACAATGAATTTCAACTCAGAAAAATCTTACTTCTCAAATTAAAAGGGACCTGGTTAACTTTTAGCTTTTATTGTTGTTAATGGGATGGAGCTGGGCTAGATGAGCTTGGAAGCCAATGTACATACCAAAAATACATACCCAAGGTCAGAGAGATAGGAAGCTAGAAATTTTAGGAACAGAGGTTTGGAAGCTGTTGTTCTACAGCAACAGAATGACCTGATTAAGCTGAGCTAATTTGTAACCATCAGTTAATCTGCCCAGCTCATCTCATTAGCTAATCATATTTGAAGTGGAGCAGGGCATTGCCTAAACGTTTACTCCCTGCACTTTAATTTACATTGCTCAAAAGGGTAAAGACTAGAGCCTCCACTTCTTCATGATCCACTGTTGCTGTTTGGGAAAGACCAGGTCCTGCCTCTGTTAGGAGTTCCAGACTCTTCGAGCTCCAACTAGTGGCTATTACCTTGGTGCTCCTCTGCCTCTTCTTTGTCCAAGGAGGCTTCCTCCAGGAAGACATTACAATAAGCATGTTCTGCTCAATCAAATTTCAGTGGCCCCTTGGCCAAATTTCAAAAATTCCCTGCTAGCAATCAGTTCAGACCTCTAACAAGAATAATATGCTTACAGTTGTAAACTGCTTAGGTGGTATGAAGCAGTATATAAATGAAGCTGCTATTTCTGATGCTAATGTGTCTCTTTTCCAATAACCCAGTGAGTATGGAGAAAGATAGAGTGAACTACATAGTGCGAAGGAGATCAGAAAAGGAAAGCCAATGAAAACCAGGTGGTAACAGAAAAAAAGAGAAAAAGCCAAGGGGAGAAGCTGCCCACTTTTGGTTCTGGTTCCACCCACAACTGGCATGCAGCCTACACAGATTATGCCAGAAGGAATAGCAATAGTAACTTCATTTATATATAGTGCTTCATACCACACTAAGCAGTCTGTAAGTGGTTTACAACTGTAATCTAATTGCCCCCAACAAGCTGAGTACTTATTTTAGTGACCTCGGAAGGATGCTAGACTGAGTCAACCATGAGTCCCTGGCTGAGATTAAACTCACAACCTTGTGGTTTGTGAGTGAGTGGCTGCAGAACAGGCATTCAACCACTGCACCACCCACGCTGCCATTGGCAGAAGAAAGGTTACTCACCCTGCCTGTACAGTAAATCCACCGCCATTAGATACAACTCTGTATGTCTATGGCTGCAGTATGGTGATTTTAGGTTCAAGAGAATGTTAGTTTATGATATCATCTCAGGCCTGAAACCTGTTGATTGGCCCTTCTAGGGCAAACCCAATGAATTAATGAGATTTACCTCTCTGCTCACTTATTATTTAGCAATTGATTCACTGGGGCTGTTCTAGTGGGACCAATCAATGGGATTCAGACCCTCCAGCTTACAGTAAGAGACTCAAGTGGTGTTTAATGGGAAAGCTTTCTGAACAAGGATAAGTATTGTTTCATTTGAGAAGCAGCAGGTCAAGAAATTCTTTTTCAAGAACTATATTTCTTCTTTCTAGGCTCAGGCCAATTTTCTAATGTTTCAGTAAACCACATTTTGGAATAACATTCCATTGTCTCCTGTTTCTCTCTCAGGCACTTAACAAATAAATCCTACTAGTAAAAACAAGTGATTTAGCTGACTGTCCCTATAGAAATCAGGAAGCAGCAACCACCACAGGTAAGAAAGTTCAGTATGGAATGTACATCATCAATATGTGTTTCAATGGAATCAGACCATGCTAACTTTGTAAAGCTTCTTTTTAAAATGCTTTTGTTTTAGCCAAACAGGAACCATCATAAATGTATAATAAATATTCTCCCTTTGGTTTCTGCAAAAACATATTTATACACTTCACCACAATCATCCATCCATTCATCCAGACTCCCAAAATGCATAATGCAATGCCCACACCATGAAATATTTTATGGCTAGCATTATTTACAATCTGATTATATCTATTTTAGAAATCGTCTCCTCAATTACAGGATTACCTGAGACAGTTTTTATGTTTTTGGACATTTGTCTTGTAACATGCCTAAAAAGGAGAAGCATATTCAGTTATTATAATTCCTGTTACTTTAAATGTTTTGTGCTTTTAGTTTAGTGTCCTTTACAAAAACAAATTGCTTTATATTTTCATCTTGCCTTAAAAGTAGTATAAACATATTTTAAGTAAAGTATCAAAAGCATCCCACACAGGTCCAAAACACACTGCAGAAATAATCAAATTTGAGATTGCCTTAACTGCCCTGGCTCAGTGCTAGGGAATCCTGGGAGCTGCAGTTTATTGTGGCACCAGAGCTCTCTGACAGAGAAGGCTAAACATCTCACAAAACTACAATTCCCAGAATTTCTTATCACTGAACCAGAGCAGTTAAAGTCTCAAACTAGATTATTTATGCAGTGTGTTTTGGACCACAGATGATGTTTGGAAAAAAGGGAGAATCTACATAAAATTAAGTTGTGTTAGTTAATGCAGATACTAGAGTGGCCATCATTAGTTAGACCAGGGGTAGGCAACCTTTCCCCTTTAAGGGCCGAGAGACTTCAGCTCCCAGAAGCCTCAGCCATGTTGGCCAATAGCTCCTGGGATTCTGGGAGCTGAAGTCTCTCAGCCCTTAAAGGGGAAAGGTTGCCTACCCCTGAGTTAGACAGTTATGGTCTTTTCAGGATGGGGAACATTAATACCCTAAAGGCACCAAATCCCATGTGGCCTTGGAAGCTAAGCAGAATCAGCTTTGATTAGTACTTGGTTGGGAGATAGTGATCAAATGCCAGTTGCTGTAAGATGTATTTCAGAGGAAGGAAGTGGCAAAACCATCCCTTAGTAGTCATTGTCTAAGAAAACTCTATGAAATTGATGGGGTCACCATAAGATGACATAACTTCAAGGCACATATACACACACAACATGTGGAATTCTGAATTTGTTGAGTTGCAGCTACCAATATGCCTCATAAATGTTTAGGATTATTATGGCTCATGAGATTTGTATCTGAATATATCTAGGTAGTCACACATTCCCTCTTCCTACTTTTAGTCTTTGCAGAATTTCAGAGGGGCTACATGGGATGGGAGAAAACAAGCACCACATATAGAACTCTGCTTCAAATATTGCATCTTATTGTAGTAGTTGTTATGTACTTTTAAGTCAACTCTTACCTATGGTGATCCTATCAAAGGGTAAGATTTGTTTACCAGAGTTTTGCCATTGCCTTTGTCTAAGGCTGACAGAGCATTACTTGTCCATGGTCACCCAGTGGTTTTCTCTGGCTGAGTGGGGACTGGAACCCTCTTGGATTCCAACTACAACACTATGCTGGTTCTCCTGTATTCCACTATACATCATATGAAATACACACTTTGTAACAACTTGCACCACTTTTTACACTAAAAAGAAATCATAAAGGAATAACACCAATCAGGACAGCAATGTGAGAGGTAGGCAGGTTTCATTTTTCTTTCCTACACTATGATCCCAACAAAGATTCTACACACATATGCTAAGCCATGTCATCTCAAACACTCCTTCATACATACTATGTGTTGTTTGAAATGGTCAGTACAGTAATTCAATAAATTGATCTAGCTATCTAAATATTATGTGTCTGGGTTTACAGACTATACCCTATTAAATAAATCCAGAAATGAGTTTAGCAGTCTTTATCTACCACTAAATATTAGAAAGTGTTTATTGATTGTATTGTAGTAACATTTAATATTAGATAATATTTCATTCAAAATATTTTAATATTCTCTTTGTGTACAAAGCTAGAATAACATTTTTACTGATGCCACTTATTCTGAGGTAGAAATATATCTACAGATAATCTTGTTTATTGCTTTATAGCCAAAATTATATTGAAAACCTATTCATTAAAGACCAAAATTATGTATCATTCATGTCAAATCATCCAGCTGCCTAAATCTTTTGGAATGTGCATCATGCTGGGGAAAGGAATGGCTGAATTCCAGTGATAGCAATTAGATTATAGTTTGGAAGAACTCTTTTCAGGATCCTATTGCAACTTTTATGTCAGGAAATGCATGAAATGGAATTCTTTCATTGATCAAATGTTAAGACAGGTGACCAGAAGTTTATTAAGTTAAACTTTGAGACTGAAACCAAAAATGATCCAAGGCATGGCAATAGACTGAAAAAAAAAGAAAATTGGCTACAAAAGAAACACTGCAGAATGAAACAACACAACAAACAAAGCATTCTCCTTGGAATGTTGTTTGTTGTGTTGCAGTTTACAACTGATTTTTAAGCATCCCTTGACTGCCAAGGGAATGCAGCCAGTACTTTATTGGTGTAAACTGTTGTCAGTTCATATGGTGGCCCTATGAATAAAAGACCTCCAAGTCATCCTATCATCAACAGCCCTGCACAGAATTTGCAGAGTCAGGGCTATGGCTTCCATTGTCTCTTCATCTTTTTTCCTCCTCCTCTTTTCCCACTGCCATCTACATTACTAAACATTATTGTCTTTTCTAGTGAGTCATGATATGTCCAAAATATGGCATTCTCAATTTATTTACCTTGGCTTCTAGGGAGAGTTCAGCCTTGATTTGCTGTGGAAGCCATTTATTTGTCTTTATAACAGTCCATGTATCTGTTGAATTCTTCTCCAGCACTATATTTCAAATGAGCTGGTTTTATCCCAATCAGCTTTCATCACCATCCATCTTTCACAACTATATATAGACATTTGAAATGTGATGGTATGGACAATTCTAACTTTAGTATTCAATGATAGCTTATACTTCAGGATGTTGTCTAGTTTCTTCACAGCTTTACTTTGAACCCTAACTAGCACCATCCCCTTACCACATAGGACATAAAGCAGGTGAATATTGCATTATGAAAATTATATAGGCTGGGTTTCTAGTTCAGGTATTTAGTTAATTCTCCTGACCCTATGTTCGCTCCATTACTGACTTACCTAACAGCTACTGCTGCAAGTAATTGGAGAGATCCTGTTTCTGATTTGTCACACCAGAAATCACTCATGGGAGGGGGCAGAAGTATCAGTCTTCTGTGTTCCAATCAAAAGGATAACAGATGGCCCATCACTTGCAGCAGCTGTTATTTAATATATAGGGGTTGTGAATATGAATAGATTTGTTGTTGTTATTGTTGTTGTTAACTGCCCTCAAGTCACCTTCAACTCATGGTGGATGAGACATCTCCAAGACTCCTTGTCCTCCTCTGCTCTGCTCATTTCCTGCAGATTCATGCCTGTGGCCTCCCTAATTGAGTCTAGCTATCTAGTGTGCAGTCTTCCTCTCTTTCTTTTCCCTTCAACCTTTCCCAGAATTGTCTTTTCTAATGAGTTGTGTCTTCTCATGTGGCCAAAGTACAATGGCTTCAATTTAATCATCTTGGTCTCTGGGGGTATTTCTGGCTTGATCTGTTCAAGGACCCATTTGTTTGTCTTTTTGGTGTCCACTGTATCCTAAGCATGCTTCTCTAGCACCACATCTCAAATGAATTGATTTTTTTTATATTCTTTTTTCACTGTCCAGCTCTCACATCCATTCATAGTGATTGAGAATACCATGGCTTGGATGATTCTAACTTTAGTGCTCAGTTGTCTATCTTTACTCTTTAGAATCTTCTCTACCTCTTTCATGGCTGCCTTTCCCATTCCTAGTTTTCTTCTTATCTCTTGACTGCACTCTCCATTCTGGGTGGTGTTTGATCCCAGGAACAACAAATCTTTAACTATTTCAATGTCTTCATTGTCTAATTTGAGTTAATAGATTACAGATGTATAATTACAGATTATTCATCCATATCTGTAATTATGAATTCCAGCCAATCTTTTCAATATGGTGATATGATAAGGAAGGAGGAGGAAAAATGCATTGGTGTCACCTCATAGGCTTATCTTTCACACAGGAAAGTTATGTTATATGACACATTCTTGAAAAGTGACATGACACCAAAATAAGTGTTTCCAAGATATCAGTACAAAGAAGCCCATCCTCAACATCATAAGCTTCTCAGCAGCATCACTATAAATGCAAACACTGAGATGTCTGCTAGCATAAGCTTCCATAAGAAAACACTTCACACAGGATTGCAGCAAGCTATTTCAACTCAAAGAGAGGCAGCAACATTAAGACTATCTTGTACAAGTATGGAAATATGGTAGTTGGCTGTGGATAGACTGGATATTCTAACCCCAATCCTTTTTTCTATTTTACCTTTCTACCTGCAACCCTAATCCATCTCCAACAGCCATTTTATTGTATTTACTTCTCTGTGTGTGTCATATGTCAAATTGAATAGCTGGCTAACATTTTCTGCTGTTAGCACAAGAATAGAAAAGATTATCCTGCCACCTAAACCAAGAAGCATATTAGATAGCTAAAACGCTTTCATTTCCAGAGGTTTAGCATGAGGCTTTGGACTTTGTCAGCTCTATAAACAGGCAGTAATCTCAAGCAAGCTAAGCTTTAGGTTTTACTATTTGATGCTGACCTTGCAACAGTAAGTGAGATTTGCTACCATTTCTTATTTTAAGATAATTTAATCTCCTTGCATGGGTCAGGTGATACCACTGAGGACTAACACATGACAGATATAAATGCAGTTTGCATATTACCCAAATCATTTTAAAACTGATAATATTGTGATAATTTGTAATATAAACAATATATATATATATATATATAGAGAGAGAGAGAGAGAGAGAGAGAGACCCACAATATTATAATATTAAGAATTTGCTGCTGGCCTGTTCTCAGCTAGTGGCTACTGATAACAAAATGTCTTTAAAAATCAGCTGTAATCATAGTGAAATGTGTGTCTTATAATCCATGAAGGTTTTTGAAAGGAAGATACCCAGGTTTCAAGGATGTTATATCAGGCCTTCAAAAGGCAAAAAAGCCAATTGTTACACCACAAACCAACAATAGGTTGAATTCAGTTACGGATATTTTGAGATAGGCAGATGTGCAAGGAAAGAGATAAAAGCTGAATTAAAGGGGGAAACATCACTGCTTATTTTGAGGCAAAAAAGTAATTCAAGGAATAAAAATCAGTTCCTCAGCTCTTTTTTTTTTTTTTGTCAGACAGCATTCCCAACTTTTTCTCATTATTATTTTTCATCAGGATTTAACAAATTGGTTAGTGTATACCACTGTGAGTCAGAACTACATAATACATCACTGTTGATACTGTGCAGCTGAAAATATAAAACCTCTGCATAATTCATCACCGTCAAGTTTTCTTATTTAGAGAGCTGGCATTCTACAAGAATCAAATAATAAAATCAATGAAAAAAAGTTTTCATTTGACTTGGGCAGAAATAGCTCTATGAATTCCACAATGGAGGGGGAAGATAATGGACAGATAACTGGTTTTAGTATCTCTTACTATAATGTTCATATATAAGCCAGTATTAATTACCTATTGTAATATATACGTTATTGTTTACCATAGTCATTCTAGACCTGTACCCTGTACATGCTTAAATGTACAGCTCATTTGCCTGCAAGAGTTGACAAGGGACAAGGAGCACCATATACATTGTCTTGTGCACAATGAGTTACCCTTTCCATTAACTTCCAAATTCATACATTAGCCTCATCTTTGGGGCTAAGAAGCTCTGTGGGCCTACAGGTTTAGAGTTTTTCTCCATCAGCTGCAAAATACCTTTTCCCTGGAGTTGACTGAGGGAGCAAACACCTAAACCCATAAAGATGAACTGGCTTTCATAGCCTGTATGATGTATGTCTATGTTTCACAGGTTGCTTACCTATTGAGAGTAAGATGTACATGACAGAGATTGGGGAAATAGTTTTCAAGGTTGATTCCCTGTTTCCTGGATCCACATGAATCCCCCCCCCCTTATTTGCTGTGGGTTTTAAATGAGCAATGGGTGGCTGCCTTCCCACGTTCTCCCTATGAACTGATCTGCACTGCTGTTGAAGGGCAGAGTCACTCTGAGGTCAGAATGAGGTACCCAGCCTCATTCTGACCTCAGAACAACTTGCACCCACAGAGCAACTTGACAGGGACTCTCGTGGGGACTGTGTGCTTTCTGGAAAACCCAGAACAAAGGTAAATATTTTAAATGCTGCACAAGGGGTGGAAATTCAGAATTGGGTCCAGCCATTGTGTAAACAGCTAGGACCTGATTCTGGGTTTGGGGGCTACATCATGTAAACAACACACAGCCAGCCAGGGGAGAATTCAGGGTTTGTAGGTAGTGTAGACAAGGCCATAAATGTTATTTGTGAGAATAGTAATATTTGGACACAAAATAGGATCTTATAGAATGTCTTTTCATATAAGGATTCAGTTTAAAAATTGTGAGAGCATGAACAGTGTAGTGGTTTGAGTATAGGACTATGACTCTACAGACCAGGTACCTACTTAGCCACAGAAGCCTATTCAATTTCCTTGGACAAGTCACACTTTTCAGCGCTTCAGAGGAAAGCAAAGGCAAACTCCCTCTGAACAAATCTTGCCAAGAAAATCCTGTGATAGGTTTGCCTTGGGGATCACCATAAGTCAGAAACAACTTGAAAGCACACAATGACAAGAACAACCAGAAAAAGCCAGTGTGGTGTAGTAGTTTGGGTGTTGGACTAGGGAGCTTATAGCACCACTAAATAAACCTTCTTATCTCTCCTGAATTCAGTTTTAATTCAGACAGCATCTAGATACTATCACAGGGATTTTGCCACCAAATCCACTGTCCACGTCCAGCACAAGTACCAAGGGTGCTCCGGAGACCATTTTCTTAAGTCAGAAAACTCCTGGTTTCAAAAACAGGCATGCTGAGCACCCCTGGACCCAGGCTCGACCCAGGCTGGATGCAGGTGGTAGATTCAGTGGCAAAATCCCTGTGATAGTATCCAGAAGCTGCCCAAATTAAGATTGAAGTTGGGAGAGGTAAGAAGGTTTGTTTTAGCAGAGCAATAAGCTCCTAGGACTCTGAAAGCCCAGATTCAAATCCCAACTCGTCTTTGGAAGCCCACGAAATGTCCTTGGCAAATCTCCTCTCAGCCTCAGAAGAAGGCAAGGGCAAACCCTCTCTGAAAAATTTTGCCAAGCAAACCTTATGAGTGGTTCATCTTAGGATCTCAATAAGTCAGAAATTATTGTTGTATGTTCCTACAAACTTTGTTAACAGAAAAATGAATCCTTACTCTCTTTTATAAGAATCTCATTTATTTAAAAAAGGAGATAGTACAAATCAGGCAATACTGTAATTCCCAAAAGTTTCTGCAAGGTCTATGAACACATGTTCTTTAATATTCTCTGTGTGTGCATGCACCTCTACACACACACACACACACACACGTCATGACTGCAAAGCATTAGAATACTAAAATGCTAAGATTTAACACTATTTAAACTATCTCCAGTCAGAAATGGGAGAGAAAAAGACATCCATTATTCATGAGCAACATAACAAGTTCTGGTTCAAAAATATACCAGGAACATGGGAAGAAATTTGAGACCTAAGGCATCAAATAAGTGGAACTCCTTTAACAGTGAAGTCTACAGCAATCCTACAGAGCAGCATGTATGAATGCCATAATATAATTACCAGCTGACAGCAAGTCCACTCTCCATAAAGAAAAATCTTATGGCTGTACATGAAATAACAGCTTGACAATCACCCTCTCATAGTCACTCTTGAGTGCTACATGCTGGTAAAATAATGAGTTGTTCTACTGAATCTTAGGGTACAAGAGAAGTAACATCTCTTCTCTCACACTCACAATTTTTATGATGAGAATAGAAAACAATCTGTAAAGTTGGTTTAAGAAAGACCTCAAAATGGTACTAAAATATGAAATTTAATAAAATAGTAAATTGCTCAACACATATCAGTGAATAACTTTTTCTTTTTACTGGAGCACTGAATGCTTGTGTCCTTGGAGAAATTTGTCATTGAAATGCACTGGGCATTTTGCTGTTTTATTACATTTCATTTTTTCTCTCAGGGCTTTACATCTTTTCTTTTCTTTTCATTCTCAGTTCTGATGCCACCCACTTTTCATTTGTGAAATGAATGTTTTGTAGTGTCAATCAACAGGTGAAAATAGAAACTGTCCAGATAAATAAAAATATTAAATCTCCCTTTTAAAGTTATATACCTGAATTCTTGTGTTAGTGCCACCTAGAGTAAACCTATTAAATGAATGGAACATATTTAAGCTTTAATTTACCGTGTTACCTGTCATTCAATGGGTCTGTTCTGGTTAAGATTAACAATAGGATTTAGACCATAGAGAGAATCTGAAATTATTAACTAAAGTTAACAATAATACTTAAGTCCCACTGAACTCACAGGGACAATTGTATCATGACTCATTTATGTCCCACTAATTTTAATAGACTACTATAATCTGTATCAAACACAATCAAATCAAACATCTCCAAAGGGACATGTTAAGATCTATGCCAGTTCATCTGTTTAATCCTGATAATTTCAACAGTGGCTATTTCATAACATGCAAAAGCAATAAATAAGGAACAATGAAATGATCAGACAGCTGCACTCATCTCCTGAAGGGACTTTAGACAGTTTTGATTGCCTTTCCATGACATCAGATTATCTTTAATAACAATCCAACCAAACTGATTTAATTACACATGTAAACAAATAAAGAATCTGCCTCTATGCTTGCTTGCTCCTGGATGTAGTTACATATATTTATCATACATATGTTAAACATATTTAAATATGATAGTTTTTCTTGTTAATTGGATTATTTGCCTACTGAAATGTACAGATGTACCTTATTAAACAAGTGAGGGAAGTAAGCTAATTATTCAGGATAGATATAAAATGGAAATAATGGGGCTGGTTAGTTTTAGAACTGAGGCTCAGAACCCATCAAGACAACCCCTTTTAAGAGCTTATTTCAAAGTATATTGACCTATTAGCACTTCCCCCTCCTATTTCTGGAATAGCCTATTTTCCATTTTGTTATGCCTTCTCTATTCAATTCAATTTGTCCAATTCTGTTGCTTCCCAAATATGCTAGGTGGGTACTTCATTATCTGGATGAAATGGCCTGAAGTTAGCCATGCTGTGTTACTTTCCATTTGGGAAATGGGCTAGTTTTTAGGCCACTCCTACCAGATGGACAGCAACCTGTCCTCCAGCAGAATAGACTGGTTCACAGTGGGGAACAGTTCCCTGAGCAAATTTGAGCTAACTCTCCCAGCCATCTGTACTTCCAAAAAGTTTATTCCCTGGCTATGGAGAGATTATTTGCTCTAAAGGCTCCAGACCCTGTCTGATTGTGAAAACTAGGTAGGGACAGCTCTTTTTAGTACTTGGATGACACACTACCAATTTCAGAGAAAGGAACTGGCAAAACCATCTCTGAGGATACTTTGCCTTAAGAAAATCCTATGAAATTCATGTGGTTGCCAAAGATAGACAGGCAATTTGAAGACACATATACACACGCATGTTCTGAGTATGTATGACAACAGATCTTTAGGTAGAGTAATGTGAATGATCCCATGTCTTGGCCTCAGGCATTCTCATGAAGATTACTCTTGAAACCAGCACTGCAGAGTGAAAGACTTAACATGGCATAAATGTAAGTGAAATTTGAAAATGCATTCCAAATAATTCATCACCTGCACAGGTGACTAACACTTCTCCCACTTGAGCTTGGACATTCTTACAGTAAAGAGAGCAGCTGAGATATAACACAATCTGGCAGCATCAGCTAGACCATGAGTTCCTTCATTTACAATGTGTGTACATGCACAATAAATTCATTTGAAATGTGCTGCTGGAACAGAGTTTTACAAATACCATAGAATGCCAAAAAGGCAACTGAAGAGCTTATTGCTAACTGTTTTAAATTGGCTTACCTCTCACGGCTTAAAATTTAATTTGTGTGGAATCCTGATATTATTGCAGCAATTTTGTCACTGAATCTGATGCCTGGATCCATCCTGGGTCCATCCCCACTCCCAGGAGTGCTCTGGAAGCCATTTTTTAAAGCTGGAAAACATCTGGCTTCAAAAAGAGGCACGCTGAATGCCACTGGAAACAGGAATGGACCCAGGATGGACCCAGGCAGCAGTTTCAGCAGCAAAAACACTGTGATAATATCAGGATATTGCCTGAATTAAATTTTAATCCAGAAGAGGTAAGCCGATTTAAAAAGGTGAATGAACGGGTTCTAAAGCAAATCAAATCTGAACCCTCCTAGAAGCTAAAATGACTAATACTAAGGTTATTGTGCTTTGGACGTATCATGAAACAACATGAGTCATTAGAAAAGATGGTGACGCTAGGTAAAATTAAAGATACTAGGAAAAGTTGAAGACCATAACACCTGTAGAGAGACTTAAGGAATCCACAGCCTTCACTTTGCAAGACCTTAGCAGGTCTGTTAGTGACAGGATGCCCTGGATATCTTTCATTCATAAGGTCACAATAAGTGAAAACTGATACCAATTATCAACAACAAATGTGTGTACTGAAAGTGACACACAGATACACATATGTTTAGGCATCATTCTTGCAGGAAACCTGGAAATAAGGGATAATGTGGATCAAGGCAATATTTATTTATTTTACTTATTTATTAAAATATTTCTGTTTTGCCCTATATCAAAATATCTCAGTGCAGCATGGCAAATAAAATCACTGTAAACCATTTAAAACAAATACTATAAATAGACTTAAAACACATTAGCAATAACAATTGTATATATCCCCTTGTTGTCTCCCTTCTTATTCTCCTTGCATTGATCATTCCTGCAAAGCAGCCTATTTGCTATCTGGTCAATTTATTTCTGCCAGAAATATGGCTGTTTTCTATGGGTCAATGATCCTGGGCAGCCCCTCTTGTCAACCAGATGTAACACTGCATTAGGCACAATGAAAGTTAGGAGTTGAGGATCATTTCAACTTTTTTGTTATTATCCAAACACTTCCATATCTTTTCTATTACATGCAAACAAACCTCTCAGAATGAAATCAAACACATTTACCCTTATAGTAAAGTTGATGGGAAATATAATGACAGTAATATAATATACGCATGTAAATGACTCCATTGCATCTGCAGCTCTGTTGGGTATTGCTGCTGCTGTTGTTGTTGTGCTCTGTTATGAGACCCAAATAAATTCTTTTTCTCTCTCTCTTATGTTCATAAGCAATTTCCCCTGCAGAACATTTAGTCTTTATTTTACTTCAACAAACATAGCTTAAGTTTAGCCTCAGGGGAAGCTATAAGTGGCTAAGTTTTCAAAAATCTTAAATCTTGAAAACATTCGAGATAGAAAAAATGATTTGTCTTAGATCCCTTCTGCTTATCCAAAATACCATTCAATGTATTCTGCTTGAAATAATTGTTTTGTGGTTTTGTGATTAATATGAAGCTATGTTGAGCAAAGGACCATTTATCTTTACTTTACTTGAGATTGGAAAGTAAAAGAAGAATATTGGAACATACCAATATGTTGGGCTGGGCTGTAGTGGTAGATATTGATGTATAGGTATTAATCACTGCAGGGTTTTTTTTGTTTGTTTGTTTGTTTTTATACATATTAAAACAGCATATAATATCAACAAATACAAATGTAAATCTAATTACAAACATAACATTTACTAACAATAACACTAACATCTAACTCAAACTTACATAAAACGACTTCCCTCCTTTACTCGGAATATTTATCCTTTATACAGTCAACTCTTAGATTTTCCCCTTTATCTTCTTTTATTTTTT
>JAIPUX010001232.1:107030746-107045617 GCA_020142125.1 Phrynosoma platyrhinos | reverse complement strand
CCTCCCTGAGAACAAATAACGTTAGTTAGGGTGTGGAATATAATTGCAGAAACGTTAGTAATATCATTCTGTATTTGTTGGATAACATAATTTGTGATGGTTGATTGAAAATGATGGTTTATCAAAGTTTAAGTCGCAACTTAGATTATGGGTCGTGTGTAATTGGTAAATGTGGTATATTTGGCGGGCAGGGACCCCTCCCTCTCAGGGATGGAAATAGGTTAATCTGGAATGTAATATGCATAGGATTTGAATAAAGTTGAATAATACATGATGTCATTGGTTGTAATTAAATTGAATGATGTAATAGTGAAATTTAATGACGTCATTTGATAATGAGTTATATTATGACATCATATCTGGTTGGGGGGAGGGGGTTAGAATTGTTAAGAGATATGTAAGAAAGTTTTAACTTAGCGCATGCTAGAATAAGATGTTTTAAAACAATGGCGAGTAGCTTAATCGCAGGTACGCATGCGCCAAATAATATTTGATATGGTTGTTTACTAATATTCATAGAATGAAATTGGTTAATTTGTTACAACCCTGTACAAATAAAGTTGTGGCCTACAGTGTTTTACCCATAACAATGCGTACGAGTCCTTTGTGCCGATGCAAAATATCTATTACCAAAGCTTTATGTGCTACTGATGTTTCAAGTGTTGGTGTTTGAAGGTTCCTTGGGGCCCATGGGACAATGCATACATGAACCTGAGCATCAAATGATGCTGCATTGCAGGGTGTAGTTTGATGGCCTCCATAATTTGAGGCCAGAATTAATTGGGCTTGATAAAAGGTGCCAAGCTATCATATGCAGGGAGCAGAACCAGAGTTTATTTAAGCCCAGCCTGCCTTCTCACAAACCTTCTGTGATCTTTGTTTTGGGATCCACCCTTTCTTTTTTAGTGCAGTGTGAGCTTTGCTGGTCCCTTTGGGACAAGGTTGGAATCTTCTCCCTTTTACATTTTTTTTTTTTTTGGTTCATTAGCATTGGTGGTGTCCATAGATTAGGTTATCATTGGAAAGTAAGGGGGATGGAAATTTCAGAGATCAGTGTACACCTTGGCACACTTTTGGTGAAGGGTTGGACTCTGGAATGGCATCCACAGTTCTGGGGAACTCCATGGGGCTGACCAGGGGTTGCTCTCTCCAGTTATGTCTCCAGACCTGAGAGGGAGTTCCTGGGTTTTGCCTTCCAGTAAGCAGGGAACAATCCATGATATTAGATTGCCTTCAGGATCAAGTGTCTTGCCCAAGGGAGGGCTAAGGAGGTGATCACAGGCTGACACCTCACCTCACCTGGACAAGAACCACGTTGCTCCTCCCACTCATCCTCATATTCAATTTGTTAAGTAGGCTTTAGGTAAAATAAATTGGCCCTTGTTTAACCCAGTGCTTTGTGTCTGGTCTTTTTATTTCATGGTTAATCATCAAATAGACAACCTCCCAGCTGAGTACTACTTACAACCAGGACCAAGCATCAGATACTTTTGTCCCTGGGAGAAAAAGGCATTTCCTCACTCAGAAGAGCTGCAGCTAGACAGTCTCCATCTCCTGACAAATTGTGGTGTCATCACTGTGAGAATGAACCCTAGGGCTTAGATCACTAGTTTTCAACTTGAGGGGGGTATGCCTTAAAGTGATGGGGGTGTTGTTGGACTTCAGCTCCCAGAGATCCCAGCCAGCATGGCCAACCTGAGGAATTATGGGAGCTGAAATCCAGCAATATCTGGAGCCTGCCTGGTTGAGAATCACTGCTTTAGGTGTTGTTCATCATGTAGTATGTATTGACACAGATGCCGACACACAACTAACATATAGGGAATATCCATGTGAATTTCCCTTTCAGGATTTATATTAGCTTAAAATGAGAATCTTTTATCTGCACTGCTGAGGAGACAAAAAAGTATTAAAAAAAACTATTCCTTGTAACTTTCAGTCCTGATCTTATCTACCCTCTCCTCATAGCAGCTTTAAAAATAAATAAATAAAATAAAATAAACATGTTAATTGCTCACACACAATTAATGGAACACATAGGTCAAACCACAGAGTATGTTCTGGATCTCTAGTTTGGAAGAAGCTTTATTCCTTAGCTTACTAAGCCAAATGGTTAAACCAGCTTCAACTATATGGTTTTCTATTCTTGGTTTCTAACTGCAAAGAAAAAAGCAAGAGCACTCAGTTTTGTCCAGCTGCCTATTTAGTTTTGCTTGACCCAGTATCTGCCCTCCATTTTCATTTGGTTGTAAAATATGAGCTGTTTGTTTACAAGTGATTGCTGCAGCATGCTGACATTCAAATATGCTGTAAACTGCACACTTTTTTGAACTGAAGGCTTTGCATAAAATTGGTACGATGAACTGAGCCAAGGGGACTTAAAATAAGAGATACACAGTGGAATATAATTTTGAAGGCTAATTCTGCCTTTCAGTCAGGGGAATCTAAAACAAAACCAGAACAAACATTGTGTTTGTAAAGGATGATGTAATATTTTAGATAGTTTTTTTTTCCACAAAAAGAAAAATTGCTCCTCATGTTATAGGAGAACATACAACCATTCTCTTTATTTCATGACATTTCATGAGTCTGTCATACTTACTTGGCAGTCATTGTTCAAAACTCAGGATTAGAAGGAAAGGATTGTGTCATTTAAATCTAATTAAGCTTTTAATAAATTCAATTTCTCTTTGCTAATCATGATATATCCCTATTATGTTCCCACATCATTGGCAGATTCAAGCAAAGAAATATATTTAGAAAAAGGAGATTGAGGGCATGACACTATAAAAATGAGATATGGTACAAATGTGAGACAAGTTACAGAAGCAGTGCATGCTTAGAATGTGTGCCATACAAATATTATATAAAGTAAAGCTCATTTCTACCAGTTGGTATTTTTATATCAAAATTGTCACTGTTTTATCTGACAGTTAATATCAGTAGCAGCTGCCGGCTCCCATGTCAGTGGGATATTGAATGCCTCTGGCTTTTATTTTAAATGTGAAAGGAGCTGTCCAAGGTGGTGAACCTATTTTAGGAATAGGAATAGTTAGGAATATTTTAGGAATCACCTTAGCTAGCTCCTTTAAAGTCCAGTGTAAACCCAGTAGTTTCACTACCCCTGTGACATGGAAGCCATCAGCAATCACTGAGTTTACATGAAACAGAGAGAAGAAATCAGCAATCACTGAGTTTACATGAAACAGAGAGAAGAAATTAGC
The DNA here is from genome assembly GCA_020142125.1 of Phrynosoma platyrhinos. Lineage (NCBI taxonomy): Eukaryota > Metazoa > Chordata > Lepidosauria > Squamata > Phrynosomatidae > Phrynosoma > Phrynosoma platyrhinos. The sequence continues at coordinate 107,042,393 of JAIPUX010001232.1, read as the reverse complement.
AATCACTGAGTTTACATGAAACAGAAAGAAGAAATATCAGTTGGAGCTATCATTTTTTTAAAAAATGCATCTGATGACACAGTCTATGAAAGCTCATGTCAACAACTTCCATTTCTCAATTGGTATCAAAGGTGCTGTCAGATCCCTTTGCATGCAATTCTAATTGGTTAAGTTTCTGTGATGTCACATAAACTTTTATGGTAATCATCAAACTAAACAAGCAAATGAATGTATAAAAACAGGTAGCTAGGCAGTGTGTGTACATTTTTGTTGAGGATGGATGGATATTTGGACCGTGTGTTGTGGTCTCTGAATCAGACATATGACTCAAGATAGTTTTATTCAGATCCTTCAGTTTTGACTAGAAAATCCCTTCATGGTATCTTCTCTAACAGCTAGTGGTAGAAAAGACTGGATATTGTGCCTTTTGGGTTTATTCTGAAGCAGGTAATTTAGGTTTCAAATGTACCATACAAAAAGGCTACATTGTTGAAATGCATCTGGTAAATAATAGTGTTCTCCATTGGAGATTGTTCTTGAAATTGAAAATGTTAGTTTTCCATAAAAGGATGCAATTTCATTCTGTTTTTCTTCCTTGCAATATTTACTGTAAGTAATTATGGTCTTTGGAAGTTTGTGTTTGGCAAGTGAACAGTGTGCATGCATTTTACTGCAAATTTCTACTCTGATTATTATAATCATTAAATAATAACCATTTGCTTTTAAGGATATTTTTAGTAGAATTTGCAGATTTCTTTTGTTCAGACTTTTCTTAATATTACCCTTTCCTATGTTATTGCAGAAATTTCCGCCTCCACCCCATAGTTGCAAACTCTCCTCCCATCAGTCCTCAAAATAGATTTTCATGTTTAAAAATATATAAGGCAATGAATGAATAAATCTTCATGGATTGCTTTCAAAAAGGTGCATAGCCCACCTATGTCATAGAGATGACAACACCACTGATGGATTATTGTTCTGCTTTCCAGTATTCACTTCTGTCATTTCAGTGATGAAACCAGGAGGAAGTGAGGATCCCACTGTTGCACAGGGATACATCATGAGCTCTCTTGTTATGTTACAGCTGCCTTTATTCTAAGAGTTGATTATCATTCCAGAAAACCACTGGAGTGAAGAAAGAGATGGAAAACATATACAGAAGAATTTGGGAATTGAGAATGAAGAGTCCTTTAATTCTCTTCCTTCTGACTCTCTGTTGCTTTGATAAGAAGATAACAGATTCATTGCTGAAGGCAAGAGCCTGACATTTTCAGAGGAGAAGACTAAATTTTGAACCATCTGGAGAACCCAAAGGCCTTCATGAAGACTGCAAACTCCCCAGTGCATTTAAAACTTGTTCTGTTTATTCACAGTAATTCTCATTCTCATACCTACAAGCATCAAAGAGAATCAGCCCTGGTGGCATGGTGGTTAAATGCCTGTTCTGCAGCCACTCACTTATAGACCACAAGGTTGCAAGTTCAATACCATCCAGGGCTGAGGCTCGACTCAGGCCTGAATCCTTCCAAGGTCGCTAAAATAAGTACCCAACTGTTGGGGGGCAATGAGCTCACAGTTGTAAACCACTTAGACATCCCATAGCGCAATATGAAGCGGTATATAAATGAAGCTGCTTTGCTTTGCTTTGCTTTGCTCATGGTGGCTCATCAGGGCTCATTTCCTCTCAGAAATGATCAAATAAATGAGGGATTAGGAATTTATTTTCTGTTAAGGGCTGCTATTTTCTAGGCCAAGCCCTAAGGGGCTGAATACTGCTGGTAAACAGGACTAAAGCCAGTTATGGCCAGGGTTAGAGTCAAAACTGAGTGGGACATGATTTTTTCCTTTCTTCCTACCTCCTGACCTAGTGGACTGATGGAACAGGGAAAGATAGCTCTTGCCAAATGCAGAGGTCTTCTGAAATTAAGAAAAGGGACCACATCAAAGTAGGCTGTAAGTTTCTCAGTCTTACGAGGTATACTCCCAGATGAACTGTATGAATTCATATATACTTTGAACATACAAACCTGTAAGGCATCTTTTAACCTGGTCAGTAATACAGCTTAGGCAGGTTAAAGCCAATAACCAACATCCATACAAGGCTATCCAAAGGGGAATTTTACTGAATACAGAAGAATAAAAATAAAGACAATGATTGCACTAGGAATACAAAAAAATTATGGCAGAGGTTCATTAATGACAGCAAATAAATGGATTCCAGAAAGTATCATTGGATTCCTGCTCAGCCCCATAACAATTAAGTTATGAAGCTTCAGGGTTCCATCTTTTCCCCCAATGCTGTTCAATATCTATATGAAGCTGCTGGTGATAACTTCTCTTTGTCATTAATCAAGTGTTTGCATGTGCTGAACCAGTGTATGAATGCTGTAACTGGCCAGATGAAGACCATAAAGTAAGGCTAAATCCCAAGAAGACAAATGCTATGCAGATTGGCGGGTTTTATCTTGTTTAAATAAATTTTATTTTCTTAATTCCTGAACTGCTTTAATTTATATTGCTTTTCTTATATATCATCCTGAGATATCACCAATAAAAGGAGAGGTGGGATATAAATATTACATAGCTCAGTTGCTCCAGAATGATGAAATATTAACTCAAATAAGCAAATGCAAAGGCTGAGGGAATTTTAAGATCCAGGCTGCCATTGCAAGCTCTTGGGATGCTATAGGGCACTGTATTCAGACAGAAAAGCATGGTAGCATTTGAGGCTAAACAATATGATGGTTCAAGGTCTACTAAAAGGAGAAGGGAGAACAGAAGAGATTTGCCAAAGAGGAGGGGCAGCCGTCAAGGTCTGACCTTTACCTACAAGCATGTACACAAAAGAAGTAGGGCAGAAGTGGAGAAAGGTGCCAATATGTAGAGAATATGCTGCCTAGAAAAAGAGAGAGAAAAAAACTAGAGAGAAAAAGAGAGAGAAGTGACAGTAGATTATCCTTCTGGAGCCTTGCTAGACTTTCCTGAGAAGTAAGCATTGTAATTTGAGCATCAAAGAGAGAAAAAAGACAAAGAAGCCATAAACAGGACCTGAAGAAGCAGAATAAAATAATGATACTAGCTGGCTAAAAAGTTTACAAAAGGAGAGGGGGAGAAAATCTTGAGATTGTGAGATTTTATGCCTCGAATTCCAGGCTTCAGTGACTTCAGCTTAAAAGTAGCTAAGAAAGCCTAGCCAAGGATTTTTAGTCACAGAGTCATAGAATTATAGAATTGGAAGGGACCACATGGGCCAACAGCTTCAATCCGAGTTCAGTTCAGGATCTCCAGCTAAAGCTTCCCTAGCAGGTAGCTGCCCAAACTCTTTTTGAAGACATCCAGAGAAGGAGACCACTCTAGACAATTTGTTCCATTGTCAAACTGCTCTTTCAAGAAGGTCCTTCCAATTTTCTGTCAAAATCTACCTTCTTGTAACTTCAAACCATTGGACTCAGTCCTACCCTCTGGGACAGCAGAGAACAGGCCTGCCCCCTCCTCTCTGTGATGAGAATCCTTAAAGTATTTGAAGAGTACAATCATGTCACCACTCAATTTTCTCTTCACTAAGCTGATCATGTTCAGTTTTTCAACTTTACCTCATATGTTTAGTTCTCCAGAAGTCTTATCACCCCCCTTTCCCTTCTCTGAATCTGATCTAATTTAACTATATCCTTCTTAAAATGAGATGCCCAGAAATGAGCACAGTACTCCAGATAAGGCTTAACTGCCACAGAATACAGGACTATTATTTACCTCAGCTAGGAAACTATACTTCTATTAATGCCTTCTAAAGTAGCATTTGCCTTATTTGCTACATGATTACACTGCTGGCTCATGTTCAAAGATATAGCAGTGTTAGTCTGTAGAATCAGCATATAGAGAGATCTTGTAGCACCCTTGAGACTTTTGTAGACTTCAGTCTACTTCCATTTGAAGAAGTTATATTTCTGTAATTTTGCCTTTACTTGATGAGAGGAGGGAGAATTCTTCCCAGTTGTTGGTTTCATCCTTGCTGTTCTGGGTCAGACAAGTTACCAGTTTAATCAGAGGTTTCCATAAAACATACTGCACACATATACAAGTTTTTGGTCTTGTTCCCACTATGACTTAAAGTGAATTGCTGATTGAGTTATATGACTGTTGTTCCCACTTGAAACCAGTTCCAATCCTATTGAGCTCAGTTTCAATCATGATGAAGTGAGGCAAACACACACACAAAAAAAATGCTGTTTCCTGACACTAGTTTTTTGGTGGTTCTTTTGAAAAGAATATGTGTTCCATTGTATTTGCAACTACTTGCAGTTATGGGCAGACTGCAGCTCAGTGAGGCAAGTAGTTGCAGAACCAATGGATCACATATCCTGTCAAATATATATATATATATATATATATATATATATATATATATATATATATATATATATATATATATATATATATATATATATATGGCTGCTCAAAGGGGAAATGGTGTGCTTGAGCAGTCTGGGTTGCTGAAGGGGAGAGGAAGGTAGTTGCTAAAATCGCCCCTCTCAGTACCTGAAACAGCCCCGTCCTCGCTGTGTTTCCACTTGCATCGCTGATGATGCGCAAATGCTTGGCATGCATTTTGAAGCAACACAAACTAGTGGGAATGACAATCATACTAAAAAAGAAACGATTACAAGGGAATAATGAAAAGATCCACTTTCATAGTGGGAATGACGGACCTTTTGGAATCGATTCACCAACATGGAGTGAAGGTAAATCACAAACAGGTTAAAGTAAATGGGAACGAGGCCTTGGTAAGGCAACTGTGAACATAGAGGCAACTTGACAACATTACTTTATATAAACTCACACTAATTTCAATACATTGTAAAGTACTGGTCAATTTGCAGTGTGTACAACCTGAAATATCATGCATGTTAAACAAAATGAGTTTCATTTGCAGTTTTAAACACCTATCTGTTATATGTAAGAAAATAAATTATGACACACTCCATTACATTTTCATCCAAAGCACATCAGTGCATATGAAGGCTTCCTTTCTAGTTCTGTCACCTTTAATTTCACTGGTAATTTAACAATGAAAACAAAAGGTAAGCTTTAATTTACTCACTTGATATGCTTATTTGAAAATTAAATCATTTGGGAGTCAATGTCTACATAAGAGAATTTACTGTCTGTAATTAACTGACCTTTAGAAAAGCCCCTTTTTAATTTCCTCCTGACAACATATCTGAAAAATGAGTCCTTAATAAGTATTGGCACAAAAGTGACTATATTAGTGTGGAAACTATAGCATATATTAAATAAATGTTAAATTAAATTGAGTTTCATATAAATGAAAGTTTAGTCATACTACTAACCTCTATTTGAACTTAATTGGAGAATTTATTTTTATGTATCAGCCATATCCTGCAATAAAATAAATCAACTTTATGTCATTAATGTTGTTGATTGGGAGATTTAAACCTCTCAAAACTCTGCAAGAGTATTTGCCAAAATTTGTTTAAAAAGTGAAAGAATGGAAAAGATATCTAGTAATTCCCAAAGTCATTCTTCCCCACATTTTCTCTTTTTCTTTACAGTATGGTTCTATGCCTGTCTGCTCAAAAGCAAGGCCCATATACATAAATGTGTTTAGTATTGCTGATTTAGTGTTATCAGGGTTTATTTTTAAAAATAGTAACATAAAAACTTTGTGGGCAATCACCAATCTCATTATCTTCATTTAAAGAGTCAATAAAGCAAAAATAATCTTCTAAAATGTAGATTACCAACATGTAGCTCTGAGATACAACTAATACTGTGAGTGGGAAGGAAGATCCCTGTATGTAAGGACAAATACAGAAAGTTGTGATGACATTAATTTTATATCCCCTATGAATTGAGTAACTACCCAAACAAGCTCTTTAGCACTTCTATGGCTCTCTTCCTCAAGTATTCATCTAAAAACTAGCATTAAAAACCAGGCTGGGTGACACACTGCACTGAAAATTTCTTTTTAAAATGGAGCAGAGGAGAAAATAGAACCTCCATTGCCATAATTCTCAAAGGGCTAGGGAGTGTCAGCAGGGAGTGAGGGGGACTTAGAAGGTAACTGTGGTGGATGAAGGAAAATGGTGGGGGTAGTTATAATGAATGAATGAGGTGTGTCTGTGTCTGCATTGTCTGTGTGTTGGTATGGAGCAAGGGTAGGCAACCTTTCCCCTTTAAGGGCCGAGGAACTTCAACTCCCAGAAACCTCAGCCATGTTGGCCAATAGTCCCATGTTGGCCAACAGCTCCTGGGATTCTGGGAGCTGAAGTCCCTCGGCCCTTAAAGGGGAAAGGTTGCCTAGGGAGGGAGGGAAGTTGTGTGGGGATGGATGGGTGTCATGGACGGATGTGATGGGTGGGTGTAAGGTATATGTGTGCAAAAGAGGTGATGTTGAGGGGTGTAGAATGGGAGAGAGCAGTGAGAGAGAGGGTGAGTGGGGTGAATGATTCCAACAGGATACCTAAGCATCTGCATTTGAGTTGTGATTCTGGTGAGGGGAGAGGGAGATGGAAGAAATATCATTTCCTCCTGCCACAGGCAACGAGATGCTCAGGTGACTTGGCTGTCAGAGGTTGAAATGTGAGGAGGGGAGAAGAGAAGAGTTTTCTGGCCAAGAGAAAATGAGCTGATTAAGAATTAATTGAACAGGAATTCTGGCCAAGAGAAAATGAGCTAATTGAGAATTAATTGAACAGGAATTGATTTGGATAATGAACTTAGGAGAAATTGATTTTGGGATGACCTTCCCATTAATCTAGCAAAATAAATTAATTTGGGTGGAATTTACTTAGAAGTGATTGGGAGAAATTAATTGGTTTGCCTTCTGGGAAAATGGATGTTCTGCTAGAGCAGAAAGTTGTGGTTTCAAAGAGTGATTATGTGTTTGTAGGTTCAGATTCCACCTATGCCTTGTACTTAGGTAGGTTACTGGATTGTTACTGGTTTTCAACTTCATCCATTTGCTTTGTGTGAAATCAGTAGTTTTGCGACAATGTTCACACAACCCTCTCAGAATTTAAAATGTATCCCCAAAGGCTGAGAACCCATGGCTATTTAATGTCCCTGAGGAAATGCCATTCAACAAAGTCAATTTTGAACTATAGGTTGTTGGTTAAAGGATCTTAATTTAGCAAGGCTTGGAAGAAGATTAATGCATTTATTTTCAGTCAGAGATAGCATGAAAATGTGCCATTTGGAAAACAGAGACAACCATAAAGTATGGAACGACTGGAATTGAGGACGAGAAGCTTCAGCTTCCAGCAAACAGCTCAGATAGAATCATAGGGATAGCTAAAATAGAAAGGCTAAGCCAAAGGTAGACAGGTTAATAGAACATGTTTTTATTGAGACACTTATTTGTAAAGTGAACCCTAACCTCATAACTGGGGGAACAGAAATGATTATCTGAGCAGGATGTTGCTGTGCTTGGGGTTTCAATAGGGCTTCAGACATTGAAGGTGAGGCAACTTTGAACCTGGAGCTGGTGGAAACATAGCCTAAAGAAATGAAGCCAAAAAATTCAGAAGTGTCTTACTTTGAGCTTCCTATACTATACTTTGAGCTTACTTTGATAGAGCTTCCTATACTATTATGTCTGTCTAACAGTGCAGACAGTGTAACAGGCAGGAGGCTATGGAAAGAAGAGATAATCTGCAAAGCATGAAATTTACTCTATAAACATCTCCATCTTTTAAAACAGGAGTGGGCAGGTGTGGGAGGCTACAGGGCCACATTAGTTCCCCAGGATACCTTAGAAGGCCAAATCTACACTGCAGCTCGACATTGCCAAAAAAAATTCCCAAATACCCCCAAAAATCTTCTCTACAGTATTTATATCATGTCTTTACCCCCACCCAGAATGATTTTAGTGCTAGGAGAGGCCTTTAAAAAAACAGTGACCAGAAGTTCCAGATTACTTCCAGCTTTTTCCCCTTTTTAAAAGGGAAAAGCCCAAGGAGCCCTAAAAATGCCTCCAAACCCTCTAGAGAGCATTTTTGGATAAATAATTTGACCCTCATGCAGCCCATGTACTGGACACCCTGTCCCATTTAAGTGAAGTGAAGGTTAGAAAATGTAGACCAGGGATGATGTCTAACATTTATATATAAGAGATTATTCTTCAAGTACACCTTCAAATATGCCTGTTTGCCATATTACATGATTGATTGCATATCTTGCATCTAGCATGCTTTGTTTTCTGATGGTCATAGACATAACATGTGCCTCTAAGGAAACCATGTTGTAAGAGGGAAACTGAGTTCACTGCAAAGTAATGTCTACTTTGATCCTCTTGATTTATCTTTGTTGGACCATGTTGTTCAATAAGAATGGTCCTTAGTGATGGAACAACTGATCTAGTCCCCTTTCCTGCATTCCCATCTTGTCACTTTGCTGATTTCTTTGTGGGGCTTGTATCACTGTTATACCTCATGGCTGAAAACTATGGATACTTTAGACCAGGAGGTGGAAGAGACAAAAGTAACCTGTCTCCACCTACAACACTGATTTTTAGCAACTACTTTTGGCATTGACTAAAATGGAGGAAGAAAAAAAGAACCAAGAGAGTAACACAATAAGGAGCAACATTAATACAATACAGTCATGTTCCTCTTCCTGTACCTTTACCATCTTATTTCAAATGGCAATTTCTAGAGCCATCTGTCTCATAAACAGAAAATCTGGTTCTCTTATAGCTTTCGTTTTACCAGAGTAGCCTGGGCACAACCAAATCAACAGCTGAACAATAATTGCAAAATTTAAACCAATCTGTGTCCGTTTGTTTAAGTGACTTTAACATTTGTAATATTTGAGTAGGAGAGCTCCTTTGTGTATGAAAAAACCTGCTGCTGTGCCAAAGCAAAGTTTCTCTTCATTTCACACTTTGAAGACATCATTTTATAGTAATAGCCAGGTGCGTTTGGATAGTGGAAAAATGCTTTTAATTTTGTTGAAGTCTAGAGAGTGTAGTATAATCTATCATGAAGCAGCGGGAATGTACTCCTGGCAGCTGGAATGGATTTGACATTTTAGCTTGGTTTATGGTAATCATTAGACTTCAGCACATCACTTAACAATTTTGCAGGGGCATAAATAAAGCACACACTGGGCAATTTGATCCGATTTGGTGAATTATCTTGATCAGCATGAAAACATCATAGTTCAAGAAATGTTATCAAAGATTTCCAGTGAAGCCATTCAACATTTAAAGACTACTTTCCTACATTAATTAATAATATGTAACTTTTCCCTGATCTCAAGTGGCATATTCTTTATTTATTTCTTTCAGACAAGAGAATAACAATTCCAATATGAATTATATATGTATGAGTTCAGTGGGACTTGAAGGCCTGTTAGTGTGAGAAACTCAGAGCCAATCTGTTAATTGCTTGAAGTTGTCCCTCTCCTACATACCCTTTCCCTGAACATTGAAATCTGCCAAATAGTCCCATCTCAGCATCTCACCTGTAGGTTCAATACACTGTGTAGAGATGGTCTTCTCATCTGTGGTACCCCAGTTGTAGAATGACCTCAGTTTGGACAGACAGTTGCTGCTTATGCTGGCCACATTTCAACACTAAGTTAAAATTTGTCTCTTTCTTAAAATGTGGGGGCCTATGGGCCTAGATTGTGAAGCTCCATGCCAATGCACATAGTTTTAAATTGTTTTGAAAAATTGCAAATCATTTTCTTTTGGTTTGAATTGTTACATGGTTCTCCATTGTTTAAAATGTTATGCTGCACATATGTTCCTCCTCAAATTTTTGGGTAAATGGTGGGATATAAATATTCTAATAAAATAAAATATAGAAAATGAGTTAGTAGGATTCTGGGGCTGTATCTTTGTAGACTGCAAGTGAAGTTTGGAGTAAATTCTTCTGTGCAAGCTCCCACATTAGCATAAAGTAGCACATCACAAAAAGATTTCTAAATGTTTCTTTGTGATGTTTTAGTTTGCAGCATGGAAAGGAAGTGAGGAAGAATGCTTTTCAAAAATGCAGCCTGCACCTATAGCAAGAACTGTCCAGAATTCAAAGACATTGGTCCTATCCCCTCATTATGTGTGAAATGTAACTTGGCTCCCAGGTATGAAAAACAAGAACTCTGCTATATATTGCATAGCATAATTGACCACAAATTAGGGTAGATGAGTGATGATCAGTTTACAATGAGTCTCTTATCAGAAGTAACTCAGAACTTTCTGTTACAGAAGCTAAAAGCATGTCACACATGCCTCCTGCCATATTGGTGTTTCTCATCATGGCCACTGAAAGTGGATTCAGGCCTCAATGATTTTATTTTTCAAACAGGCCTCCTAGTTGTTCAGCAACAATGGACCAGATGACAGGATGGAATCACCCTTGGGCCTGGTGGTAATCACCCAAAGTCACGTGATTGTGCTTTGGACCCGTGTTCCACTCACTGAGGGGAGTGATGCCCTGTAGTAAGGCCCAATCCAAGAGGCATGCAGCTTCAGCTGTGCCCAGCTCTGGTCACTCTGCTTCAAAAAGGCCTTCCGAGTCTACCAGCAGAGATGATGAGATTGCTGCCCATTAGTACAACTGGGCAAAACAGTGCAAGCCTGTGTTGCAGTTTGCAATCAGCTTGCCCAGAAGGGGCTACAGGCTACAGCCACCAGTCCTATTGACAGCATTTCTGGGACCTCCGACGCAGAAGTGCTGCCTCCTCCCATGGCACATGATGTTCAAGTGATGGATGCTACTCTGAGTCCTTCACTGGTTTAAGCTGTGGAGGCTGGGCACCCCACTATTGCCGATGTGTAGGATCTCCTGAAAAGGGTCCCTGGTGTGGAGATTCAGGGTGCGGCTGCCCCTGTTTCTGAGCAGCCTACTATGGCAGATTTATATAACCTCTTGTGAGGACTGGTTCTTCCAGGTGCTGGTGCAATGGAGCAGACCTGTGATGCACAAAGAGGAGATCAAGCTGCTGCTGCTTCATTTTTGCCTGACACCTGACCTGTTGCGGGGCCACACTTTGGGGGACTGATGCGGTCGGCTGGTGATGCTTCCCAGCAAGCTTCAGTTTCAGGTTTGTCTGCTACCACTATTGCACATGCAAACTGGCCCACCTTGGTATGGGCTCCAGGTGTCCAGGTTAGTCAGGGTGTGGGTGTGGAATGACCCAACCCTGTGGCTTTGGATGCAACTGTGCAGGCACCTGCGGTTACACAGGTCCCTGACTCTAGGGTGCAGGATGGGCACCCAATGGTTTTGCTAGCAACACCTCTGTGGGGTCTCCATTGAGTGCTCCTATGTTATCAGGAGCTGCTGTGCATTCTGAATCAACCCCTTATGCTGGGATGTCTACACCCCTTGGTTCACACCTTCCTCTTTCCACTAAAGAAAGAATTTGGAAGGGAGGGTATATTGACTTATTTTCTTTTACTTTCAGGGACCCCGAACTGAGGATCATGGTAAAGGATGGGATTGTGTTTAGTCTTCCCAAAAAGTTTCAAGTGCTCAAACGCCCTAAGCTGGAGCACAATTTTGTAAATTGGATTATGGGTTTCACTATTTACAGAGGTATCATAGAGGAAAAGGAGCCATTGAGGTCCCCTGATTTTTGTAAATATCAGGAGATCATGATAAAAGCTTATACCAACTGCCAT
>JAIPUX010001232.1:107016262-107030646 GCA_020142125.1 Phrynosoma platyrhinos | reverse complement strand
TAGGTTTTCGTATCCCTTATACAGGTCCTAGGGTACATCGCTATGCGCTCAATGCTCGTTCCGTGAGGGAGCTCCCGAACATTGTGAGGGAGAAACTAGCAAAAGAAATAGCTGCTGGGAGGATTTCAGGACCTCATGATCAGCTGCCTATTCCCACTCTTCTCTTATCCCCATTGGGGATAAGGCCCCAGGGAATTCAGGTTGATTCACAATTTATCTTACCTGAAGGGTGATTCTGTGAATGATGCTATAGATCCTGGACTTATATCTGTTAAGTATGCATCATTCAACTCTGCAGTCAAGATGATTAGGTATCTACACAAGGGGGGTCCTTTTAGCAAAGTGCGACATTAAGTCCGCCTTCAGGCTCCTTCCTGTTCACCCAGATGATTTTGACTTACTGGGTTTTCAATTCAAAGGAAAGTATTTCTTCGACAAAGCCATGCCAATGGGGTGCTCGATTTCTTGTTCAGTTTTTGAGACTTTCAGCACCTTTTTTATTGGTGTGCAGTTAAGCGGACAGGTAATAGAGCCATAACGCACTATTTAGACAACTTCTTGATCACTGGGAGTCCCAATTCCTCACAATGTGGGGATTCTTTGGTCGATTTTTCAGGACTTAATGTCCGAGTTAGGAGTTCCCTTAGTGGAAGAAAAGACTGAAGGACCAGACACATAGCTTACCTTTTTGGGTATAGAGATTGACACCATAGCTGGGATTTCTCGATTACCAAATGATAAATTGGTGAAGATGAGGCAGCAGGTTAGGATGATGTTAAGGAAGCAAAAAGCGACACCACAAATTTCAATCCCTTACAGGATTGTTAAATTTCCCCTGTAAAGTTGTAGTCCCGGGATGAGCATTCTGCATGAGATTATATACGGCTACTGCAGGAGTAGCTGCACCTCACTATCACATTAGGATCACAAGGGGGATTCAAGAGGATTGAAGTTTTGGGACTCCTTTTTAGAGCAATTCAATGGGACTTCATTTTGGAGATCTGAAATGCTGCTTCAAGCAGACTTTCAAGTGCATTCGGATGCTGCTGGCGCCCATGGCTTTGGTGTTTACTGGAATGGCCAGTGGGCTGCAGAGGCATGGCCTTCTGCATAGTCAGAGCGTGGTCTGACTAGAGACCTGGCATTTGTGGAGATTTTTCCTATTGTAGTGGCTGTGCATTTCTGGGCAAGCCAATTTGTTAACAAGACCGTCTGGTTTTGGTGTGACAACCAGGTGATCATCCACATGGTAAACTCTCAGTCTTCCAAGTCCCCCAGAGTCATGTGTTTGGTAAGGGCGATGGTCATGCAGTGTTTGAAATTTAATGTGCTATTCCAGGCTCAGCATGTTCCTGGTGTGCTTAACCCTTTGGTGGATGCCCTTTCTCGTTTTCAGCTCTCCAGGTTTTGGCAGCTGGCTCCCGAGGCATCAACACACCCTATGGAGGTACCGGCCTGGCTTTGGATCCTTGGAGATTAGAAATTTACAGGGCAATCCTGAATTCCATCGCCCCATCTACACGCAAGTCCTACCAAGCAGCATTGAATATGTTTAATCAATTTTTATTGGAAATTGGGGAGGTTCAAAGTTGACCGATTAGGGTGGACCTGATCCTACGTTTTATAATTTATCTTAGGCATGCAGGTCTCTTGCCTGTTACTATTAGGGGCAGTCTAGCTGCCCTGGCATTTCACCCAAGGGCAAGGGTTTGCTTTGATTCTACCACAGACTTTAGGATTAAAAGAGCTGTGGAAGGTTGGTCCAGAGAATCCCAAAGGACTCTTGATGGCCAATAACTGGCACAGTCCAGGCTAGGTTATGGGAACAGTTAGCTGGTGCATGTTATTCACCTGAGGAGGCGGCTTTATTTAAGGCAGTATTTGCCATAGCCTTCTTTGCAGCATTAAGAATCAGTGAAATTGTGCCCGGATCTCGTAATGATCATTCTGGCAGGGCACTTTTAATTTCAGATGTTGTCTTAACCGAACAGGAGATTCAGATTTGTATTAGGTGCTCTAAGACTGATCAGTTAGCAAAGGGTCAGTCTATTTCCTTAGCTAAAGCGCCTAGTGGACAAATTTGCCCAGTGCTAGCAATGACCACTTATTTCAAGATTAGGCCCAAATTGGCAGGCTATCTCTTCATACATTTGTCTGGTATGCCCTTAACTCAATTTCAATTTAAGACAGTGTTGAAGGAGACACTAAAATATGCTAAGCTGCCTCAGGCCTACTTCTCTTCGCACTTCTTCTGTATTGAAGCAGCAACAGCAGCGGCCACTCATGGCTCGAGTGAAGCTGATATTTGCCAAATTGGCCTATGGCATTCTCAAGCATTCAAGTCATATGTTAAGCCATCAGGGAATGTGACTCCTGATCAGCCATGCTAATTTGCCTTGTTTCTATTTCAGCTGGCTTTTTTCAAGCCAAGATATGGATTGTGGGCCACAGTTTGGTCTTCTGGGCAGAACGCCACATTCTTGAACATCAGCATGACTCTTCATTGGGCTTGTCACACATCATAACCATTAAGTGGTTTGGACAAAGGGGCATGATGTGGGGAGCGCTCCTTCCTTGGATCTTGCAATTGGCTCGGTCGTATCTGCAACCCCGGGTTTAGTTATACACCTGGGGGAAATGACTTAGTTAAAGTTCCTTGTTTGCAGCTGGCAAAGTAGATGGTGAGAGATCTGAAAGAAATTCAAAAGGTTTTCCCGGGAGCTGTAATCCTTTGGTCCAAGCTCCTGCCAAGGCATAGCTGGCCTGGAGCTTGCAAAGATGCTGCAATTAACAATGCTCAACGATAGCTTAAGTGTTCTGTTGCCAAACAGTTGTCTAAATTTAGCATTTTTGTAATTGAACATGAGATTAAATTGGATAGGCCACAGCTGTATGGGGGGATGGGTCCACCTCTCTCCTGAAGGTTCGGAGATTTATGTTAAGGCACTCTCCAAACAAATTAATAAAACAATCTGCAGGGGGGGGGAGAGGAGATGCCTAGCTAGGCTGGCCCCCTCTTGTGGCAGGTAATGACCCCCCCACATGAAAATTAATATGGTTAAGTAAATTAATTGGGGTAAATTGGATAATGTTAAATTAAAAGGAAGTGATGAATGCAGTTAAATGCATGATGTCACAAATTGAATGACATCATATGATGTAATATGTCATTTCCGGAGGGGAGGGGTTTTATAAATTTGTTGTTATTATTTGCTTACATATTTTGTCACGTGCGGTGAAGGTCCACCCACCTGGAGGGTTACACCCTCACATACACATGTGACAAAATTGTTGGAAATTTATTTTTGTAAATAAACCCTGTACAGCTAAATAAAAGTTGTGACCTGTTTTAACCCAAAAGAGACATCTCGTGTCCTTTGTGCCAGTGCAAAGACACCCCCGACGAGTCATATTAGGACATGAGAGGCCTAATTGGTTAAGCACGCGGGGGTATTGAGCACCTGCATGCTTGGTCCAATCAAGTTGCTTTGTTCATATCCCAAAGTCTCGTGGTGCCTGTAGTCTCCCGAGACTTGGCATGAGAGTTTGTGCTTTATAGCTCTGTGCTGCCACATGGTGGCAGCCATTTTAGAGCTTCAACTGAGCAACCCAACCCACCCACCCTTATTTAAAGAGCTTTCTTTGGTTACTCTCAGGCTTTGGCTGATCGCCTTTGGGGGCCGGGAGGAAATTTTTTCCCAGGATGCTCTCCTGGGTTTTTCGCCCTCCCTGAGATTAATGTGTAATTTGATGTTGGGTAAGGGTCTTAGGGTAATAATTGATGTATTGTTTTATGTCATTATTAGCTTGTCACAACTTATGGGTTTGAGTCAATAAGTTAGAATGTACTTATTTTGTATTTATGGGCGGGTAATGACCCCCCCCACACACACCCTGCAGGAAAAATAATATGGTTAAGTAAATTAATTGGGGTAAATTGGATAATGTTAAATTAAAAGGAAGTGACGAATGCAGTTAAATGTATGACATCATAAATAGAATGACATCATATGATGTAATATGATGTCATTTCTGGAGGAGAGGGGTTTTGTAAATTTGTTGTTATTATTATTTGCTTACATATTTTGTCACATGCAGTGAAGGTCCACCCACCTGGGAAGTTACACCCTCACATATAAATGTGACAAAGTTGTTGGAAGTTTATTTTTGTAAATAGACCCTGTACAGGCTAAATAAAAGTTGTGGCCTTTTTTAACCCAAAACAGGCATCTTGTGTCTTTTGTGCCAGTGCAATGATTTTACAGTAGAAGTAAATAACAATGAAAAAATAATGATACTAAAAGAAAGGCAAAAATATATACAATACAGTGGGGTCCTGGGCCCCCTTCAGGACTGCTGGTCCCTAGTAATTTCTACCAGCTCCCCCCTTTTTTTTCAGCCATGCTTCTCAGTGGTACATATTCCTAAATTAAATATTCATTACAGAGAGGCACACATACATATTTTTCATGTGACTCTAAACCAAAAATCAGTTAAGGGTCAGATCTCACATCTTAGCCAGAACTGAAATCTATATTCATATATAAGAGGGGTTATAGTAAAGTTTAAATTATCACCTTTTTAAAAAATGGCAGAAAGTTTTTTGTAGTTGTTAACGTATCTCTATGTAGTCACCATCCAGATTTACACATTTTGCCCAGCGTTTCTTGACCCTCCAAATACCTGATATTGTAGAAGTCTGCAGATTGTACCTTACAAAAGGGTATCATAAAGTAATAATTATCACCTGGAAGTTATTATGATATATTGATGAAATTTTGTCAATGTCTTCATTGCTCCCTACATGCATGATTTAGAGAAAATCAGCTCATTGTATCCTTTATTTTTGTTACAGGTTGTGTCAGAAGTGACTAAAGTGTAAAATCCTTGTAAGGCACAATCTGCAGACTTCTACAATAATTGTATTCAGAGGGTCAAGAAATGCTGGGAAAATTTTGTAAATTTGGATGGTGACTATAGAGAGATAAGTTAACATCAACAAATCAAAACAAACTTTGTCAAAAAAAATTAAGGTGATAATTAAAACTTTACAATAACCCCTCATATGTCTACTCAGTGCAAGTTTAAATGAGCTCAGTAAGAGTTACAAGTAAGTGTGGCTGATGTTACATACTAAGGGACATTTAATAACAGAAGTCCCACCTTCTATTTGGATTGTTGTAGCATATTTCACATGGGACTGGCTTTGGAAATTGTTCAGAAAGTTCAGCAGATACAAAATGCTCTGAATAGACTTCAGACTTGGCTGGTTACAGTGAAGATATAACTCCTTTGTTGAAACAGCTGCACAGTCTTATCAGTTTGCTCCCAAGCACAATTCAAAGTTTGAATTGTAAATTATTTGAAAGACTGTATCTCCTGATATGAACCTGCCTGAATTTTACAGTTTTACAGTCCTCATAAGAGAGGTGTTTTTTTGTTTTTTTTATCAGTCCCATCACTATCACAGGCTTGTTTGGTGTGAACATAGGAGCTTTCTCAGTGGCTGCTCCCAGGCTGGAATGTCCTCACATGGGAAACAAGTTTATTTTCCTCCTTGTTCTTATTTTGCCCAGAGTTTGGAGTTTTAACTGTCTGGTGCATAAGTCCTTTAATTGGGCTTTTTTTTTCCAGGAAAAAACCTGTTTAAAACTAATGTTTTTAATAGGATTATGTTTTTAACTGTTGTATTATCTATAGTTTCTAACTGTATTTTGCTGTTAGTTGCTTTAGATCCTACACTGGGAGAAAAAGGGATATTAAATAAATAAAATGATTTTTTTAAAAAAAAATTACTTGACTAAGTTGGATCATAACTGCTTTGCATTCTCATTTGCGATCGTGATACTATTTCCACAACCACAAATGGCCCATAAACTCTCCTTAAAAGCCAGTAAACCACCCAGAGCTATGGAGATCTATTCTGCTGGTGAGCAGGATGCTACAGGCTGACACAACCAACTCCCCTCTGCCAGCAAGTGATGCTACAAGGAACAGAAACAGAGGCCCCAAGAAGCAGAAGCAGGGACCTTTTCTATGCAGTGTTGCTCAATGGCAGAAAGGTGCTGGTTATATCATCCTGTTGTACCATACACAGCAGCAGCACATATCTCCCTCACTCCAGATGGCTGACTGGCTTTTAAGGTGGGTTTTAGGGGTCAGATGGGAAGTTAAAGCATAACTGCAACATCATAATGGCTATATTTTTGATGTAGGATCTCAGCTATTGTTTTATTTTCTCAGGAGTCTTCAAATAACGCTTTAAGTTTATGCCTCTCTTGTTCATTTGCTTTCTTTTTCCCCTATTAGTATAGCACTAGACAAGGAAATAGTATGTGATGCTTATCAGATGCAGAGCAAATTTCGTTGTTACTAGTGGTAATTTATGATTCACACATTATGCTCTGTTATTAAAGAAGCAAATCCCCAACTATCAGATGAAAATCATTAAGACTGATTTGAAATTTTGTGCTCCTATTACATTTGTTCTGGGGTGGGATGCTGGGGTGCTTGTTAGAAATAGGACCAATATTATACAGATCTTCACATTTTAAAACTAACACATTGCATCACTTAATATCTCTGACTAATAGAAATTCATGGTACCGGTACTCATGTTTACATTCTTTGCAACATTCCTTCTAAATATCTGGCTCACAACTAGCAATGCTGTGCTATGTAAAAATAAGATGGGGATCAATCAATTACTTAAAAAATATATTGTGAGATCTGGTGAGTATTTGTATGCATCTTGAATCAGGAGAGATTAGTTAGTTACACTTATGTAAAATATGAGGGGGTATTGTAAAGTTTTAATTATCACCTTTAAAAAAATTGACAGAAAGTTTGTTTTGATTTGTAGTTGTTAAATTATCTCTATGTAGTCACCATCCAGATTTACACATTTTCCCCAGCATTTCTTGACCCTCTGAGTACCATTATTGTAGAAGTCTGCAGATTGCACCTTACAAGGATTTTACACTTTAGTCACTTCTGGCACAACCTGTAACAAAAATAAAAGACACAATGAGCTGATTTTCTCTAAATCATGCACATAACTTTTGGGTGATAATTATTACTGTACGATAACCCCTCATAAGGCACAATCTGCAGACTCTTACAATATGAGGTATTCAGAGGATCAGGAAACACTGGGGAAAATTGTAAATCTGGGTGGTGACTACATAGAAATAAGTTAACAACTACAAAGCAAAATGAACTTTCTGAAAAAAATTTTTAAAGGTAATGATTAAAACTTTATGATATCCCCTCAAGAAGACCTTCAGCCCAAAATGTGTTGGTCTGGTTTACTGGAAGAGGGGCGGGGTGAAAATTGGCTCCCATGTCTGCTGCAGTTAGCTACCCCTGTTGTATAATATTATAATACAAGTGTAATGTTCACTAGAGATGGAATCCTGAAGGTCAAATATGCAGGCTTTATACCTGTTTGTGTAATTATGGGGTCACTGTGGAATGAGGGATACAGTACTGCTTTCATGCAACAACTCCCTAGGTACACAACTTACATTTCTAACATTAAGTCACAGCTCCCATGATTGTTAGATGAACCAAGATGGAACAAATAGACAGCTGCATTCCTGCAGCTGAACACATTAAAAAGTTGTCGTGTTCCTGAACCTCCTGGGGATCCACCAGAAGTCCACGAGAATTATATTTTCATCATGGTCCAGCTACAGGACCATAACCAGCCATTGCCAGGCCACCCTACACCCTTCACCAACCACTGAATGGATGTGAGGAAGTAACCCAGAAGCTGAAATGTAGGTTGTGTATGTGTGGAGACAGGGAGGAAGCAGAACTACACCTGGTAGTGCTTAAATTCCACTGGTGTGAATTTAAAGACCTCCACTGGTGGAGGTCTTTAAGCAGAGGCTGGATTGCCATCTGTCGGGGATGCTTTGATTGGGAGTTCCTGCATGGCAGGGGGTTGGACTGGATGGCCCTTGTGGTCTCTTCCAACTCTATGATTCTATGATTCTATGATTCTAGGATTTGGCTCAAGTGATTTTTTTTAATGCTTTCTATAAGACCATCTTCCAACATAAAATATATAGGTATTAAGTTATTAACAGCCACATTGTAAGGAGGTTTCTTTAAAAGTGAAGTATAATTAGATTAGATAGTTAGGTAGAATCACACAGGGCTACTCAAACAATATGTCCTAAGGACAAATACGATTTTCTACTACAATGAGAAAAACATCTCAGCCCTACCATCACTCTCATAAAGAATAGTCCAGAAATGCTTCAAATTAAAGCAATGCAATGTCTCTGTAGTCCTAATGCTTACAGTGCTATTTAAACAAATGTTGTGTAATGGTAAAGGCTAAATCTAGTATATTCACATAGTGGATTTGTGTTTTCTACTCACTCCAGTCTTCTAGAGAACTCATTTATTTTGATTTATCAAGCTGAGTAGACAAAAGAACTGTAGTAGTGTATTTATTTCATCAGGTGAGAACTTGTCTGTTGGTGAGAACACATCTCCCTGCTTCGATCTGGGAGAAAATACTGCTTCTGGCACAGCAGTCAAATGAAAATTGCTGCTTTGATCAGGTGGATAACACTAAATATCATGTATCTGGGGGAAAAGATCACTAATATTGACTTTAATCCTTGTTCTAACTTAGGGTTATTCTCGATGCTATATTCACCACAGAGACTAACAATCCTTTGACAAACTTGGTACCTTAGCCTTCTTCCCACACCTGCTGGATAGTCTTGTTTACCTTATCAAGTACCAAGCAAGTCAGGGTCATGTGAGAAGGGATTTACCTGGCCAATGGCATGAATGTGGAACATTCACTATGTTATAATCCTATGTCATCTGAGTTCTGCTAGATAAACTGAGTTCTACTAGATAAGGTTACTAAATTCAAACTGGGTGAGCAAACTCTTTACTTATCCAACAGACCTAAGAACTACTCCTAAGGGTTTGTATACTGAAAATATCCCCAATTTGGCAGGAAGGACTTTTTGTGGAACTGCCTTTCCTGGGTGTCCCCCAGGAGGACATTTTCCCCATGGTCTCACTGAAGGAGTACAGCCAGCTGTTGCCTGGACACTCTCTTCCAGCTGCTAAAGGGATGTGAGGGGATACCCTAACACAGTAATTGCCATCACTATCCAGAAGTGTCATTGCTGCTCCCAGTCATCAACTCATCTACACTCAGGGTGTTGAGGTAGTCATGGGGGGGAGCAAAATTGTCCCCCCCAAGAATTTTTCTTTCAGTCTACAAATGTATGGCATTGCAATAACTTAAAGCTTCAGTTCAGCTTTTACAGATGCAATTTAGCATCTAAGGAAAACGGGCAGGCAAAGTTAACAATGAAGTGCAAACACAGAATAATAGATAATAATAGAATAATTCCAACCATTTAAATGCCTCACCCTCTGCAACACTAGAAATTAAGACTGAAAGAAAATGTAATTGGAAGAAGGAAGAATTTTTATTTTGGAGGACATGCCCTTGTTTTTCAGTCCCCACTATCTAGGAACCCTTCTCACATGCAAGTGGTTTCCCTCTAACTAGCTACCCAACATCTCAGTCATCCCAGTCTCTCCTGGCTACAAGCTACCACAGCTTCTTCCTACCCCCAACCCAGTTGTTGCAAATCCAAATAAACTGAGAGTTCCACTGACTAGCTTGCTGTATTAAACAAAATCTCCATTTTCCACATGTCTTGACACCTCTGCCCATGAAGTAAATAGAATTATGGAGATGACTTCTGAGGAAGTGTGGGGCTAAGTCATCCACTTGCTACAAGCTTCCTATTCCCCCTCTTTTTTTAAAAAAAAATGGCCAATTATCAGCCTCAGTATATCTCCCAAACAACTCTAGCACACCTTTTCAAGTGGCCTTTTCCAATCCCTCCCAATCCCCCTCCCACAAGAAAAAGGGTGGGGGGCAAAAAGTGGTTGAAAATGGGGTTGAAAATGAAAGTGGTTGAAAATGAAACCAAATGTGATGTCTCTTCCAGTTTGTCAGGGACATATCAATGCAGACGCCTGTGTGGATGTATGGATCAAAAGTCATTCCCTTGCTCCATGCAGTTGCTTTGTATGAAGGATGGGAAACTAGAATACTTTTCTAGTTCAAGGCCAAAGTCAGTTACAGACAGTACCCAAGGGACTGTATTTCTATGGGGAGCATGACTAAAGGCAAAAGGGTGGAATCAAAAATATCAACATATTTTGGTTTAGAGCTCTTACAACCGTGAACTAATCCTTTGTTATTTTATTCCTTCAAGTTATGGTGACCCCATGCATTTCATAAGATTTTCTTACAAGGAGAACTTAGAAGTGGTTTGTCATTTCCTTCTCTGAAATATAACCTACATACAGCATCTGGTAGTTCTTGGAAATCCCTTTCCAAGTATTAACTAGCCTAACCATGCTTAGCTTTCATGATTAGACAGGATCTGATCCCTTCAAGCTTAGAAGAAGCATTTTGGAAAGAGAAAAAACCTATAAAAGCTGTGAAACTTTTCAATGATAAGGTACCTCACAAGATTTATAGCAATGGTGACAAAAGTGTGTCCTGTGAGCTGTATATGCTACTGCCAACCCTGTAAGCCACCAAAGCTCTCTAGGAGATCCCAGAGTCTCTTATTTCCCCCTCCTTTTTAAAAAAAATGGCCAATTATCAGCCAAATAAACTGAGAGTACCACTGATTAGCCAGAGGGCTAACCTGCAGAAAGGCTGGATTTCACTCCAGGGTCTGTGGTTCCCCACTCTAGCTTTATATTGTGCCCTGAGCTATATAATACACATGAAGGTATGAGTGTAGATGGGGAAAATGCCTTGAAAATGTTATGCTTGAACCTCTGCTCTATGTTTCCTACTTTTATTTTTTCAGATAAGTTTTCTGACATCTGTAAAAAAAAACCTAAAAAATAAATTAAGGCCAGGGCCTACATTAGCAGTAAAGTCTATTATATCTTTGTATTTGACAGATGGTAAATCCAGAAGTTATTACTGGGATGATGTTCCTTTTCTTCTGCTATATTTTATCTGTAGATGTGCTCTTTAAATGCTTTGGAGGGCAATATCATCAGAGAGAAATATGTCTAAAGTCAAATTTATTATGACATACAAATAGCAAAATGACAGTGCTTAACAACCCATCTCCTTGCCCTTCTCATTGAAGCTTCCAGTATATAAAACACATGGAAAATCAAACCCTGTTCATGATGCAATAATTGTGATCAGAAGGTTACAGTAAAAGACTAGCAATACAAGAGAGCTTCCTTTCTTCCTACAAGTGCAACAGTAGAAATAATTGGTTTTGTTCATTGGGGCTTTAGTGGCAGATGTTAAAATAAGGAGAAAGGACCTGGAGAGCACAACTATGAATTAAGGGAAATAGAATCTAAGATATTCTGAAGAATGTCCCCTTTTTCAGACCAGATCTTCTAGGGTGTTTGATATTTTACTTTTCTTCATTATCAGTTGTTTGTTTTATTGCTTTGTATTGTTTTGGTTTTTTTGTGCCATGTAATTTCCAATTTATGGTGACCCTACAGTGAACTGCTGCCATTGCTGCTGAAGAAAACAAAGAGGTCCCAGCTGAGGGCTGGAGGAGGAGGCAGCAGGATTGAGAGGAGCCTACATACCACCATTGAGGAAAAGCAGCAAAGCCCCAGTTTAGGGCTGGAGAAGACAGGCAGCAAGACCAAGAGGAGCCTGGATGGGAAGCCTACACGTCACTGCCACCTCCATCCCCCTGAAAGAAACTCAATGGGGAGTAGACAAGAGGGAGGCAAAGGTCCTAAGGAAAAATGGCCAAGGGGAGGACTTGACCAGCTTGAGGGGCTATTGGGAGGGGAAAAATTTGAAAGGAAAAGTAAAATGGATGAGGATCTGAGAGGGATAACCTGAGGAAAGCTAAACAGAAAGAAAGGGAGAGAGTTTGAAGGGAATAGAAAGGAGGACAACCTAGGCTATTATAAAATTGTAGACAATAAAAGGGGGAACAATACTGTGCATCAACAGTAGTGGTGGGTGATATTTGTGGAAGATTTGATCTTACAGAGACAACAGCAGTGGCACCATAGGTAATGAATGTTAATATTGTGTGGAGGGAGGCAAAGGTGAACCTCTCACCAAGAAAACACTATGATGAGACAGCCCAAAATGAATCAAAAGAAAGAAATAGGGCACAAACACAGAGTTAAAAGGGAGAATAAGAGGCTAATCAGAAACAGACTAGGCAGAGGTAGCAACTAAACTCAAAAAGACAGGAAGGCAAACAGCAGATATGTGTAACAATGTAAACAAAGTTCAAAGTTGTGCTACATGTATTACAAGAACATAAAATATGAGACACATGAGCCAAGGAAAGCTAGACACATGAGCCAAGGAAAGCTAAAAAATGGAATGGAATGGATGGACATAGCAATACTAAGGGTGGGTGAGTTAAAATGGATAAGAATGAGACATTTTGAGTTTGACATACAGTGTTCTACTCAGGAAATAATAAGACAATGGGGTGGCAATAACAGTGAGAAGAGATGTTACAAGTGAAAGGATATAAGGCAAAATGAAACCAAATCATATCAATAAGGCTTCAGAAAAAAAAAACTAATAAACATTACCATAATCCACATGTATACACCAACCACAGAGGCAGGGTAAGAAGAAACTGAGAGATTCCTGACTGAGTCAGAACTAGGCAAGATCCTAAAGTGTAAAGTTACACAATTGAGCACTAAATTTAGAATAATCCAATCCACTGTATTCCCCATCACCATGTGTGGAAGTGAGAGCTGGACAATAAAGAATGCAGATAGGAAGAAAATCAATTCATTTGAGATTTAGTGTTAGAGAAGAATGCTGAGGATACCATGGACAGCCAAAAAGACAAATAAATGGGTCCTAGGAAAGATCAAGCCAGAACGCTCCCTGAAAGCCAAGATGGCAAAAACTGAGTCTGAAACTCATAATAATAATAATAATAATGATGATGATAATGTTCATTTATACCCCGCCCCTCTGTCAAACAATCGGGGTGGCTTACAACAGTTAAAAATTACACAAAAATACAGATTAAGAAACAACTCAGAAACCCCACCCTCCCACCCTTAAAAAATTATTAAATTACACATCCATTAAAATCATAGTATAAAATAAAAGGGTAAAATAAAGTCATTGGAGTGACTATAAAACAAACGAAAGCAGGCGGCAAGCCAAAAACTAAAAAGACTAAAACTAAAAAAAAGAGTCCGGGACGCACGACTCCTGAGGCCGGGATCTAATCAGGAATGGCCTGCTGGAAGAGATCTGTCTTCACAGCTTTTTAAAAGCTGCTTAAGCTCATGATTTGACAGATCTCATCCGGCAGGCTGTTCCATAATCTGGGGGCGATTACCAAAAATGCCTTCTGGGAAGTAGTTGATTTTACTGGCTGCAGAAGACGAGTACGCGGGGAGGATTGTATGGGAAGAGTGGGTTCCAAAGATAAGTTGGGCCCAAGCCATTTAGGGATTTAAAGGTAATAACCAACACCTTATACTGGGCACGGAAACTAATAGGCAGCCAGTGGACAAACTTTAATACGGGGTTATATGGTCCCTCCTAGATGTTCCCGAAACCACTCCGGCTGCCATATTTTGTACTAATTGAAGTTTCCAGACCAAACATGAGGGTAGCCTCATGTAGAGCACATTACAGAAATCTAGACGAGAGGTTACCAGCTCGTGCACCACAGTTTCAAGGTCCCTTACTTCCAGAAAAGGGCGCAGCTGGCGTATCAGCCAAAGCTGATAACAGGCACTCCTGATCGTCATATTTACCTGATTAGACATCAGGAGTGATGAATCAAGGAGCACCCCCAGACTGCGAACACAGTCCTTGACAGATAGTGTGACCCCATCCAGTACTAGTGGTTGCAACCCAGTTCCTGGTTTCAGGGCTGCTACTGTTAGCACCTCCATTTTTTTCTGGATTCACTCTGAATCTGTTTTTCCTCATCCAGCCCATTACTGCCTTAAGACAGTCATTGAGAGGAGAGATGCCATTGGGAGTCAAGGCTGACGATCGAGACATGGAGGAATAGATCTGGGTGTCATCAGCATACTGATAGCACCCACCTCCATGACTCTGAATGATCTCACCCAGCGGCTTCATATAGATGTTGAACAGCTTCGGGGACAGAATGGCACCTTGGGGGACACCGCAAGTAAGCTCCTTTTTACCAGAGCACCTGTCCCCAATCAGCACCCTCTGGGACCTGCCCGAGAGGAAAGAATGGAACCACTGGAGTGCAGTGCATCCGATTCCTAACCCACTCAGGCAATCCAAGAGGATGCTATGATCACCGCCCGGATTGGTCCACCACAGGGCGGTATATAAATAAAAATTA
>JAIPUX010001232.1:106987594-107001500 GCA_020142125.1 Phrynosoma platyrhinos | reverse complement strand
AGTACTCTGGGCCAGCTGAAACTTCCAAATACCTTTCAAAAGCAGTCCCACTTAGAGCATATTGCAGTAATCCAAATGGCACGCAACTGTAAGGCCTTTATATTTCTGCATACCAGAAAAAGGGTCAGTCACTATGAAGGGGACGAAAGGCTGAAGCAGACAACAATTTCTGGCTGCTCTGACCATGATCACCCCAAGGCCACAGCGACTATATAGCCCACCCAAAGCAGGCTACCACCACAGTCCCAAATGGACCACCAGCAGGAGCAGATTAAATCCACTCTCTTTGCCAGCAGCTTTGGGCCACCTTAGACAGTCTCGGTGAGGCTTCCAGCCACTTCAGGAGTGTGCATCATCTAAACGCCATGCCCCCGAAGTGGCCAGGAGCCACTCTATTTGGCCCATCTGTTTCAGGCCAAAGTTAAATGGAAGCATTAAAATTAAATTAAAATGTAAGGAAAATCAATACCAGCTTTCCAAAAGCTGCCCTATTAATTAGTTATATCACATTTCATCACAGAGTTATGCAAGACATGGAAGCATCCTTCAGGACCAAACTGTAATCCAAGATGCCTGGGAAGCTAAGTACAAATTTCATTTTCTTTGTTTTTTCAGGCCATCCAAAGTCAAATTAAGCATTATGTAAAATAAATCAGGATAATTTAAAAAAATCAGCTTTTATGTCAAAAACAGAGCAGGCCTATCACTTCCCTCTGATGGGCTACTGTGAAATTCCCTACAGTTCTCAATACAATTTTGTTTGTTAACTGCATTTGCATTGGTCTCAACCCATGATGACCCTATAGATGAGACATCTCCAGCCCCCCCTGTCCTCTACTGCTCTGTCCAGATCCTGAAAACTCATATTCATGGTCTCTTTAATAAAGTCCATCCATCTAACATGTGGCCTTCCTTTCTTTCTACTTCCTCCACCTTTCCTAACATTATTGTCTTTTCCAATGATTCAAGCCTACTCATTATGTGTCCAAAGTATGACAGTCTTGTCATCTTGGCTTCTTGGGATATTTCTGGCTTGATCTGCTCTAGGACCCATTTTTTGTCTTTTTGGCTGTCCATGGAATCCTCAGCATTCTTCTCCAGCACCACATTCTCTCAAATGCATTGATTTTCCTCCTATCTTCTTTCTTGACTGTCCAGCTCTCACATCCATACATGGTAACAGGGAATATGATGGCTTGTATGATTCTGACTTTTGTGCTGAGTTGTATGTCTTTGCATTTTAGGATCTTTTCCAGTTCTTTCATAGCCACCCTCCCCATTCTTGATCTCTTGATTTCCTGGCTGCAGTTCCTGTTCCAATCAATGTTTGATCCCAGATATGAGAATTTTTTTTATTCTTTCTATTTCTTCATTGTCTAGTTTAAATGTGTGTAAATTACTTGTGGTCATTGGGCCTTTACAGACTGTCAGAAATAATGCAACCTGAGTCCACTTTAACTGCCCTCACTCAGTGCTAGGGAATTATGGGAATTGTAGTTTTTTCTGAGACATTGAGCCTTCTCTGTCAGAGAGCTTTGGTGCCACAATAAACTACAGTTCCCATGATTCCCTAGCACTGAGCTAGGACAGTTAAAGTGGACTCAAGTTTCATTATTTCTGGCAGTTTATAAAGGCCCATTATTTTTGTTTTCTTTATGTTCAACAGTAAGCCTGTCTTTGCACTTTCTTCTTTGATCTTCCTTAGTAGTTGTTCCAGGTCTGTGAGGTTCTCTTTTAGTATTATTATGTTGTCAGCATATCTCAGATTGTTATTTCTTCCTCCTATTTTCACTCCTCTCTCTTCCATATCCAAGCCTGCCTTCCTTACAATATGTTCTGGCTATAAGTTGAATAAATAGGGTGATAGGATGCACCCTTGTCTGACTACTTTGCCAACTGGGTACCATTCTGTTTCTCTGTGTTCTGTCCTGATGGTAGCCTCTTGTCCTGAGTACAGATTCATCATAAGGACAATCAGATATGTTGGCACTCCCATGTCTTTAAGATCATTCTATACCCTTTCATGATATATGCAGGCAAAGGCTTTGCTATAGTCTATAAAGCACATGCTCATTTTCTTTTGGAACTCACTACTATGATCCATTAGCCATCATATATTTGCAATGTGATCCCTGGTGCCTCTTCCTTTCCTGAACTCTGCCTTGACCTCTGGGATTTCTCTCTCCATGTGTAATTGAGTCTATGTTGCAGTATTTTGAGCATAATTTTGCTTGCATGGAGTTTAGTGCTATGGTTCTATAGTTGTGTCTCCTTTTTTGTGTTCTCCCTAATCACATGTACTTAGTTGTTTAACTTGATGTAGCTCTACTAATTTTTATTTTATTGGTTTGGCATGTTGGAAAATTGTAGATTTATTAAGTCAATCATGGACACCAGGTTCCAAGATATCAGCTCCATGAGTCATTTGTATAAGTGTGGAGAGAAGAAAGAATGTGGCTAGCCTTAGCAACATCTAATAGGGATGAAGCAGACATCAGCCAATTGGATTCAAGCTGCGAGTGTATAAAATGACAGGTAAAATGCTTTAGTGGGTGTTAGAGTTTAGGTTACAGTTGGAGTTGGGAGTGCAGTGTTAGAACTGAGGGAGGGACTCAGTACAACAGTAGAACTCCTAGGGGGAGTTGAGGTTGTGAGATATCTTTATATAATTAGCTTTGGAAACAGGTTTAAGGTAGTACTCCAAATAAAGGATGGGGGGGTCCTGGGGAAACATAAATACTGTTTTTGAAAGAAAAGTGATTAAAATAAAAGGAAAGTACAAACCATAAGCATGTGTATGAAACCAAGTGTTGTGAAGTTAACGTAACTGTAACTACATGAAACCTTCAAAGCAAGCCATGAAATAGCAAACATTTTAACCATCTCATGACAGCAATACTATGTGCAAATAAACTTCAAATAAAATTTGTATTCATTGTTTCAACAGAGTCTTGTCTGGAATTTTACAGCAGAAACACTCTACCAACTTTTAAAAAGAAAGTTTGGGTTAGGTCCCCTAAGAAAGGTACAATAGGGGAACAGTATCACACCTGGAGTGAGAGGTGGGATAATAAAACTCATACTGCTGCATCCAGAAGAAAATAGTTAGGAAAAGTAAAAGTGGTCTGTCATAATTTGGTGGCAGTGGTGCGATAACTAAACCCATTGGGTTGTCATCTGAGGAAAAACAATAAAATGAAGGAGTGTCACCATCATAATAAGGAATAGATTTTTTTCCCCAAAAAAATGGTGACAGTTCCTCCTCTGAGGTAAAAACTAGAGGGTTAGTCAATCAAGGGTACCAAAGCAAAGCAGCTTCATTTATATACCGCTTCATATCACACTATGGGATGTCTAAGCAGTTTACAACTGTAAACTCATTGCCCCCTGACAGTTGAGTACTCATTTTAGTGACCTCGGAAGGATGCAGGCCTGAGTCTAGCCTGAGCCCTGGCTAGTATTGAACTCGCAACCTTATGGTCTATGAGTGAGTGGCTGCAGTACAGGCATTTAACCACTGTGCCACCAGGGGTCTTCATCAAAGATATAAATATAGATACCATCAAAGATATAGATATAGATACAGATATAGATATGTAGACATGCTTCATACCCATATCTCATCTAGCCATGCTGGCAATAGGAAGATCTCTATCTCCTTTCTCCTAATTTTCCAATATCATTATATATAAACACGACAGGAGGAAAGTAATATTGGAGTCAGGTTCAGGCTTTGTATTTTTCTTTGACTTCATATTATTTTCAAAATGATAGAAAGCCTCACTTCTGGTCACCATTGTGGCTGGTATATAGATGGAAAAGAAAATATTGGTGGATAGGATGATGAGTTTGCTCATTGGGAGGCTTTGGACACAACTTTTAAGAGCTTTTCACCTGAAAGTCACAGCTGCAAAAATAAAACAATGGAGCCGGGATTCAGAGTGCTTTCAGGAACTGGCAGGAAGCTTTGGCAACCATAAAAGTAGATTCTAGTGGCTGCATGTAGCCCACTCCACACTTTTCCCACCTCTACTGTTGACCCTTTCACAGCCAAAATGTACTTTGCTAATCCATGCACAAGAAGGAAGTATCAGCAGATGTGGGGAAATACCAGTGTTTGCATAACTGCAAACATTCTTTGAGGAGGGAGAGTGGAAAACACTTAATGAGGTGAGCCCAATGAAGACTGATCATGTTCAGTGAGCACATATGGTTGATCCCAAGAGAGGAAGGGTAAACGAGAGAATAGAATCAAGTATTATGGTGGGCAACATGTTTGGCTGCCTGGCTTGGAATTCTGGAGAGGAGTTCTATATACTGCAACATTTGTCCTTCCTATTCTAATAATAATAATAATAATAAGTTTTATTTATAGTCTGCCTCTCTGCATAGCAATCGAGGTGGGTTACAGCATTTAAAACATGACAAGTTAAACCTCTGTCCTGCTTCTCCATACTATTCAGTGTAAGGAGTGACTAGTATCATCTTTCTGTTATGCTGCACCCACCAGTTGTTGCCATTACTATTACAATAAGGCTAAACTGCAGAGCTTTGGCAACACCTTTTTAAGCTCCAAGAAGAGCAGCCACACATTTCACAGCATGGCCAAGTAGAGTTACTTACATTTTGTAATTTAAAGTGCAATCTCTTTTCTAAACTCATTTATTTATTATTCTTGCTGTTTACATGCAAGTAAAGTGCTGCAGTATTGAAACGTCATGTTCATTTCCAAGCCACACTGAGACTCCTGAAATGAACCCAAGCAGAACAAAATGATCTGTATGCAAACCATTTGTTCCCTAATCAGACTCATAAATTCAAGTGAACATTTAATCAATTAGGTTTATTTGATCCACCAGCAGTTAGAAAGTTTCTTTAATGATATCAAAGGCAGAATAAATAATGGGCCCTCAATTAGGCATTTCCAAATTAATCAGATAGGATCAGGGTAGTTTGTATTACAAATACATGAAGGAGGAATTCATGGCAGAAAAATGGGATTTCATACTGTTTGTTTTCATGGCATAATTTGTTTTTCACACCAGGGCCACAGTCCCATAGAAAGCATTTCGTGAAAATGCATAATTATTACAGCAAGGCTGGGAATCATGTGGCCCCCTAACTGCAAATCTTATTAGCCCTTAGTAGCATAGCTCATGCTGTGGCATGCTGTGAGTTGCAGTCCAACAGCATATAGGGTGAAAAATGATTCCCCATCCCACAATGCATGTTGCATTATATCCTAAACACACTACAACCAAGTGTTCTGTTTTGACAAATTGGTTGACACATTCTATCAATTTGCAAGAAGATCCAGTTCAACAAGCCCCACCTCTGGTATTGCACTTGGCATCTGCACACACATTTATATTTGTTTTAATAATACTACAAATAAATGTGTATAGACTTGTGCAGATGAGAAGTGGTGTATACATCATTATATTTCTATGCCACTTCTCATCTGCACATATCCTGAAGTGGTTTACAGTACTACCATAAAGCAACTTAATAAAAGTATAGCAACCTAAATCCAATTGGTAATCCCCATTAAAGTAGATTAGAGTTCAAAATCATTTGGAAACCTTCACACGTACAAGCAATGGTATCCTTCCTGCAGATTCGTCAGATTTGTCAGAATATACTATGTTGAGGGTGGGGCTAGTTAGCACAGCCCTGTTCACATGTTGATTTGATAGAATTGACCTTCTGGATGTAAGAGGTAAGCCTCTTCATGATTAAATTACATTTCTGGTTGGCTGAGTATTCCTTTTGTAGGAGGAGGAAAAAACATTTCTAATTTTCTTGCAGTGTTAAGTACTAATACAGCATAAATACATGAAAAAAGATAAAGGTAAAGGTATTCCCTGTTGACAAGTCATGTCTGACCGTAGGCAGCAGTGCTCGTCTCCATTACTAAGCCAAAGAGCCAGCGTTGACAGAGACTACTCTGTCATCATGTGGCCAGCATGATTGCACAGAATGCTGTTTACTGAAGTAGTACCTATTTATCTATTTCCATTTGCATGCTTTTGAACTGCTAGGTTGGCAGCAGCTGGGACTAGTGACAGGAGCTCATTCCATCATGCAGCATCCAGGCCTCAAACTGCCAACCTGAAGATCCTGCAGTCAACAGAGTCAGCATCTTAACCATTTGAGCCACTGTATTTTAACAGTTAAAATACATGGAACCACACTGTAATTATGGTGTAAGTGGTAAAGCTGTTTTCATGGTGAACTGATACCTATAGTATAATAGTAATTACATAGAAATGAGAAAACATGAGCTACAAGGATAAAATATAATTTGAAGTTAATGGGCATTTCATTTTATGGTTCTAGAATGCTGATTGCACTTTATGGCCCCTAACAGCCCAACAACAAAGACCTCTTAGATTTGGTTGCTTCAAAAGGAAAGGAACACAACTGAGAGTTTTCATCCCCTAGTTGTGCTTTCATCCCCTAGTTGTGCACAGGATGAGCACAGCCACCAGCTGTTCTAGAATTCTTTTTGGCTATCTGACATGATGGCATGGTTTCTACAGCAACAGAGTGCCGAAGTTACAGCAGGTGCATGGATGCTGGAAAACACACTTGTGGAATCCTTATTGGGCTTAGGGGATTTGTTCTAGTACAGATACAGCCTTTGCATACTTTGTTGGTTTTGTGATGTATGAAAGTACAATTACCAATGATTTCATTGTTGGCTGCAGAGCCCCTCTAGGAGCACAGACGTGAAGCTAAATGTGAATTACATAACAACTCTGATTCTGTTACCACCTCCTGTGCCACCCAGAGAACCAATAACATAAGGCTGGCTAATGTCATTTCAGAATGGGCAAAGCACATCTACCTCCATTTCTACAAAGCATGTCTTCCTCCTTTGCAAAAGTGTTTCCAGGCATCTGTGCTTCTGGTGCATGCAGTAAGATAGGCAGCTGAAATGGAAGGGAAATTTACACAAAAGAATAAAATAGCTATGATCATCCTGACTCAGATAAAATGACACTGCAAAGTCCAATGACATGATGTACTGATTTCAAAGGTAACAATTTGCCTAGTAACTGCAATAGGGCTCAAATAGCTTGTATGGGAGGCCATTGAACATACTGAGAAACATAATATAATAGAAGCTTATCACACAGTTAATTAAATCACCTTACCTGATCTGGCTTAAATTTTAAATTGGGCTGTATCTGGAGCCTATCACAAGGATTTAGCCACCAAAATCGATGCCCAGGTCCATCTCAGGTCCATCCCCGCTCCCAGAGCCACTCGGCATTTTCCGGCTTAAGAAAATGTCCTCCGGAGCAGCCTGGAGGGCAGAGGTGGTCCTGGGTGGTGATTTCAGAGGCTAAATCCTTGTGATAGGCTCCAGATGCAGCCCAATGTAAAATTTAAACTAGATCAGGTAAGGTAATTTAATTAACTGTGTGGTAAGCTCCATTGTATCATATATTATATGAAAATATTGTTTGCCAGAGTAAACCAGTCTGTACAATCAATATATAATGTAGTGAATAGTATAAATCCTTGTATTCCCATGTGAAATCAAGGTATGGTGGTTCAAAATATTAGTCATTAAGAATTTTAGATAAATTTGAAGTGCATTTGACTTTTTTATACATAGAACCCAATGTTCCTTCTTCCTGAAGGAGCAACAGTTACAGCAAACTCCTTCCATGTGTACTGAGAGTTGTGTTCTCTGAACCAGGTGGACACCCAAAACCATCCTTTTTGATGACAAATATCACACTAAGCTTCACATTCAAATTAGAACTTTGATGAGACCTAGGCTAAACTATACCTTTCAGACATGATTAGATGTGAACAAATGCTTCTTTAACTCTTCCCCTTGACCTAGCTGGAAGCCTGAGGAAATGTTTATTATGTGTTTGTCACTTTATACTTATTTAATTCTGAGAAGCCACATCAACTGTGTTATCTGGCTGTTCCAATGTTACCATTAGCAGATAATTGATGCCCTGAGTTCCTCATCCTGGTTCATCGCAACATTGATCCAGCACCTGCATGAGATGAGGAGTACAGACAAATCTGCCAGCTCTGGCCACCTATCATCATCAGCACCCTTCTCATTTTCAGGTCAAATGTTTGTAGTGGGGAGATTTTTCTATCTTGGGAAAACCCCTATATGATGTGGAGCACTGGAAGCTCACAAATCTTTATCATATTTGGAGGCTCCACAAAACTTCCCCCATGGAGATTGATCCTTTATAGGTTATTGCTGTGAAACTGACTCAGGGGCCATAAAGATGGCCCCTAAGGGGCAGCTCTGTGCCGCTCCTAGGAGCGCTGGATTGGGGCCACAGCAACCACATGCTGCAGCCCCGATCTGGCTTTTTGCCACTCCAAAAAGAGCTGGCAATTGCTGCTTCTTTTTGGAACGGCAAAAAGCCACCCTTTTGGCCGCCGCTGCCATGGCTCTTCTGTACCCCTTTGGCACAGCGTGTCTACACACTGCACCAAGGGAGTGCCCTGACACCACACACCATGCAGTGGGGTGCGCAGCATACTGGCAGAGTTGGGGCAGCCAGCATACAGTCTCCCCCCACCCCAACTCCACCCCCAAGCTAGCCCTTGTGGCCAGTCTGTACAGGCTCTCAGTAGCTTAATATGCGTGCAGATCATGGACAGAGGGGAAACAAAGATCTAGAGTGGGTGTACAAAGTGGGGTCCTCAAATCCCTTGGAGCACTCTTCTTAGTCTAGACAAGAGACCTTGTTGCATTATTTAAGAATGCCATTTCTGTGGATAAGGGCATAATGTAAATCATTTTGGCTTATCTGTGAGAGAGATGTGGAAGAGTGACCCATATCATGTTTGTTCTACACAAATAGGTGCTAGTAACTCATTATAAAAAGTTGCTGCTGGTTGCCACACCATTGGTATTTACTCATGTATTGTTAACATGCCAGGCATCTATATTCTCACTGTATTCTATGGCAGCATAACAATATTGCACATAGGGACTTATTGTTGTTGTTTTTTAAAAAATACTTACTTTGCAGATCTTGTTTTGCCCCCCAGACAAAGGAAACAAAGTGTCAAAGATGCTAGCAAAGTGCATGCTTTAGGAACTAAAAATCAGAAATGCAGATTATAGAAACAAATGACAGGGTAGTTTTGTCATGCCAAGTGAAAACAATGCCAGTGAGAGTGAGATATCTGTATAATTAATTTGCACAGCATGAAGCACATACTGAAGAAGGTCAATCAATACTGAGCAGCTCAAATAAACACCACAGAACCCTACAGCACTGAAACCATTAGCACCCAAAGTAATAGAATCACCCATAGTAACAGAATCAAGATCAAACAACAAGAAAACCTGGAAATGCAGGCAAGAGCACAATGGAGACTCAGATTCACCTGCTCAAAACTGCAGCTTGATCCTTTACATGTTTTCTTAAAATAAATGCCAATACAATAAGGTATACAATAAGGCAGGGTTCCAAGCAATTGTGGTCTTGAGGATGTCAGTCTCATGGTTAATGGTTCAATGAATAAGCATGATTCAGTGATCCATAAAGACATATCAGGGCTCCTTTCTTTTCAGTTAAGAAAGTATCTTTAGCTCTTAATATGTCTTGTGGGCAGGGCTCCACATGGGGAGCTGCTGATGCAAATTACCATGGTCTGGTGGATCCAGAAGAGGTCCCTGGGACTATGTTGGATATGTTTTTGTCTTTGGGGCACAGGATCCCAAATCCCATATTTTTGATCAAGAGAGAGCATGACACACAGGTTCCAGCCATGCTCACAACAGACCAACCCCCTGCATATTTGGTATGCAGCAAAACAATCTCAAATTACATTTTAAAATGTTGCAGCAGTCCATCTATTACAAGTCTCTGACACCAGCTCTTATTTCTCTCAGCTCTACACTCCCATGTGACTGTAACAAGTTGCAATTAAGGCAGGCTTTATAGAAAGTGGGTCTCTCATGAGAGTTCCAGACTCCTGCAAGATCTCTAAACCTGTGCAAGGCTGGAACACTAACAATATTTCAGGTGGGCCTTTATGTAGGCCTGTCTCGCATGTACTGGCCAATCTTGAATTGTCCTAGCAACAGTGAAGACTCTCATATTTCTGGCAACCCTAGCTTGGGGCTTACTGACAGAGCTCAGAGTGATATTACAACCACACCACTGGCTCCCAATTAGTTTCCAGACAAGGCACAAAGCATTGTTTGGTCCCTTAAAAGCTTTACATGGTTTGGTTCCAGATTACCTATGGTATCTCTTTTTCCTGTGTAATCCATATCGTATACTCTGGAGGACATTTACTGAAAACTGTTATGCTGATAACATTTTCTTTGTTCACCCCAAGTTATGGAATGACTTGCTGCTATCTGAATTCAAAATGAAAATAAGACCAGTCTCTTCTGACAGGCCTATCCAGATGATTTTTAAATTATGATTTTTAAAGTATGAAGTGGTTGTTTTTAATATGTATTGATTTTTACATTCTTTTAACCAATGTTACATAATTTGTGTTATGTGTCCTATGTGTTGCTGTATTTTAGCCTGTTCAACCCATATGGAGACACAGGTAGGAAATAAATAAATATGGTGATGATGATGATGACAATGACAACGATGACTTGGAAGATGACTTGGAAATCAGCTAGCTGCTGACAGGAACCTTTTGTAGGAATTATGTTACACTAGTGTGGATGCTGACAATATGCTTATGAATTCAAGGTGCTTGTAATGACACCTCTCTCTAGATAGATAGATAGATAGATATAGATATAGATATAGATATAGATATAGATATAGATATAGATCCTATATATACCTGTCCATGTGTTGTGGAGCAGCCTTCTTTTTCTGTCCCACCAATGGGAGCAATACACCATGTGGGAACACAGGAGAAGGGCTTCGCCGTTGTGGAAGCTCAATAGTGGAACACCTTGCTACTGGAAGCCCAACTGGCACTAATGCGGGCTTCATTCTGGTGTCATCTTAAATAATGTCTTTTTATTAAAGCATTTAGGGCTTAATTGTATCCCAAATCTGTGTATATATAAGATTATAAAGTATATTAATATATTTTAAATGAATTGATATGTTTTTCAACTATTAAAAATCTATTTAATTTTTAATTGTTTTAAATTGTTTAAAATGATTTTCCATTTTCCATTAGATTTTCTTCTGATTCAAAAAGCCAGATATAGGTTGGTTGATTTGGTTTGAGTTATACTTGATCTATTCAAGACAAGGAGGAATAATACTGATATACTGTTTTGTGAATGTATGTGTATTTTAAATGTTTTTATACAATAAAATTTAATTTAAAAAAAAAAGCCAGATATAAGATATTGTAATGATACTATAATACAGAGACAGGCAAAAACTAACAGGGAAAGCTAAATGATCAGATCCAGATTCACATGTGTATTCCTGGTTTTCCATCATTTCAGTCATTTAGGCACTACTCTTACCACAATGCCATTCTATAATTTTTCATAGGATTTTCCTCAATAATCATACACACCTGATACTTATAACCAGAAATTCTTCTCTCTTGTTACCACATTCAGACATGTGATTTTTTTCCCATCAGAAGACTGTCCATCTCTGTTCCTCTGACAGGCATTCATTCTCACTCTTTCACACACTGTTTCAGCTACCATGCAAGGACTCATCAGAACTTTCATATAGCATGGCTGAGCTAAAATCCTTTTTTTCCCCTCAGACATAAAATTACTAATACTTTTTCCTGAAAAATTGTTCTGCATAAGAGAAACAAGCAGTCCCAGATTTAACATGCAGCAACAAAACATGAGGGGCTGTTGAGAGCTTATTTTTGAAGTTGCCAATAGACTCTGAACATCACCTCCCCATCAAGTTTTTTTTCTTTTTTCATTTAATCCTGGCACCTTTGTAGCCATTAATGATTTCTTATTGATACTTGTTGTATTTGTAGTGATTGTTCTCTTTGATGTCCTTCCTTGTTAATGCTCTGCTTTGTTAGCTGCTAACAAATGCATCTAATAATGAAGTGGGAAAGGTGATGTTGTGTTAATTTTATCCTTTATTAATATATACAGAGAGAGGGGAGATGATTAATAAACAGGACTGAAAAATATAACTATAAAATAACAATTTCTACCTTCATCAGTAGCTAAAAATGAAACTGATCTGCAATACAAGGTAGTTTGTCTCTAGTGGATGATGGCATTATCCTCCAAGTTGAGGTCTAGTGGTGTGCAGCTAAGAGTAGCTAGATGGCTCCTTCTTATGCAAATCTGTTCATGGGCAAACCATAAAATAACATCCTTAATGAGGCAAGTGACAAACCTTTTATTTTGTGGCAATACACTAGGGACATCTTTATTATCTTAACTATAAGTTAACCATGTTAACATGTTAACATGTAGCAACATAACTGAACACTTACCAATCCCTTTTCTTGATGTCCTCCTCACCATTGAGAATCACTAAATTTTCACAGCTCTCCACAATAAGCCCAATAATGCTTAGCTGGACTGAAGATCCTGCCACTCCATGCACAGTAAAATAAATATTATCTACAGCTTGGCTCTAAGAATTGGATGCATCTGTAACACTTTAGAACACTACTGTAAAAGGACCAATACACACAAGCAAAATCTGCTTCAAAGGGGATAGCCTCCTCATATAACTCATGACAGCATAAAGAGAGCAACTGTCATTTTGATTTAAAATCATCTCCACAAAACACATGGGTTTAGTAATAACCAATAGCACATTCCCTTTGTAACAGATTTCTGTCTATCATCCCCCAACTAACATATGGAAATTAGAAAAAGTTATCCATTGCTAATATTTAAAAAAAATTGAAAGTTTTCACATACGCTAAATATATAAAAAGAAAAAAAGAAAAAGAAAAAAATGAAAAATAAAGCATAAAAGATAAAGACTAAAGAACAAAAAACAGTTTCTTCCATTCTTTGTTTAAATTAAACGGTATACAATAGTCAAGTTATTTCAAGCCTTTCTAAGTAAATATCCTACAATTTTCTTCTTTCCATCCTCTATTTTGTTATAATAATAATAATAATAAAATTTATTTTTACCCCGCCCAATGGTAATCCAATCAGGGCAGCTTACAGATTAAAATACACAAGATAAAACATAGAATCCCCAAGACACAATAGATACAGCATACCCCCCTCCCCCCTTAAAATAATATTAAATCAATAATAGTTAAAACAAGTTCAGTTTAAAATTCCAATAAAGATGAAAATTCAAAAAAGCCTGACATCACAATCCTCACCATCTGAACGATGGGGCCACGAGAGGACCGTCATTGGTATGGCTATTTATATCCAAGGCGGGGATAGCTAGTCTGGAAAGGCCTGCCGGAAGAGATCCATCTTGACAGCCTTTTTAAAGCTGTCTAAAGATGTTAAAAGACAGCTCTCATCCGGCAGGTCATTCCAGAACCTAGGGGTGACAACTGAGAAAGCCCTCCGGGAGGTAGCCGCAAGCCTCGATTTCTCAGGCTGCAGCAAATTCCTCCCGGAGGACCGAAGAGCACGGGGACAATTATACGGGAGGAGGCAGTCCCTGAGATAGTTTGGACCCAAGCCATTTAGGGCTTTAAAGGTGATAACCAACACCTTGTACTGGGTCCGGAAACTAATAGGCAGCCAGTGGAGGGACCGCAGAACCGGAGTAATGTGATCCCTCCGAGATGTTCCTGAAACAAGCCTGGCCGCCATATTCTGTACCAGTTGTAATTTCCGAATCAAGCACGAAGGTAGCCCCATGTAGAGTGCATTGCAAAAGTCAAGGCGTGAGGTTACCAACACATGCACCACAGTCTTGAGATCCCTTACTTCCAGAAAAGAGTGCAGCTGGCATATCAGCCGAAGCTGATAGCAGGCACTCCTGACCGT
>JAIPUX010001232.1:106967528-106985601 GCA_020142125.1 Phrynosoma platyrhinos | reverse complement strand
ATTGAGTTTTACTGAAGGAGCAGAAATCCAAAATGTATCAAAACTAGGGAATTAACAAACCTGCCTATTCTTTTTTTTATTATTGATTTATTGATTGATTGCATTGTCTTGTTTAACTAAAAGTTTGTACTTTCAATATGGGCTTTCTTTTTTTTTTCAAAAAATCCACTGAATCCCATTTTCACATTGTTTGGAATATTTTTAAAAAAATAAGATATGCTCAAAATTCATATCACAATGTTATGTTAATGTTCTACTCATGCAGTTCTGTGTTCCCCTACCCATCCCAAGGGAAATCTGAGTCCTGCTTTAATGACTGTTTATTAGCAGGGAAACGGCAACAAGGTAGAACCCAGGGAAAGGAGCAGACATCAGTCTCCCAGATCTCCAGTGACTCACTGGAAATCCAGAGGGAGTCAACCTTCTAGCCATAAAACTGAAGATGGGGCTAGGTACTGCTTGGGAACCTCCTGCAGCCAGCAATGTTGGTGGGCTCTGGCTGTGATTTTCAGGAAGCGGATTTCAGGACTTTATGAAATTCTAATATTTTTCAGGTCGTAATAAACTATATCAGTGTGGTGTAATGATTTGAGCATTGGACTATGACTTTGGAACGTTTGACAATGACTCTGGAGACCAGGGTTCAAATCCCCACTCAGTCATAGAAACACACCGGGTAATTCACACTCACAAAGGTGAACAAATCTTGCCAAGAAATCCCTATGATAGGGTCACCATAAGTTGAAAACAACTTCAAAACACACAAGTTAAATATATTTTTTAAAAGGTACTATTACTTTAATATATATTTGAGACTGAAATACAGCTCTGAAGTGAAGGTTTAAAAAAAATCTGAGAGAATGATTCTTTGGATAAAGCATGTAAAATTTGATATCTGTTTATAACTTTTATTTAGAGAGCCAGGATGTTACTCCCTCAGCCTCAGAGGAGAGCAAAGGCCGCTTGGATTGTCTGGCAATAAGCGGGATACAAATAAATTTTATTATTATTATTATAAACCCCCTCTTAAGAAATCTTGCAACAACAAAAAAACCTGTGACAGGTTCATCTTGAGGTTGCCATAAATTGGAAATAACTTGAAGGATAGGAAAAAAAACCCGTATTGGGTTACCATTACTGATAAGTCAACCAAAGTTATTGTTTTACTTTTCTATAGTATAAATGAAGTAGTGCCCCTTCAAGTGGATGCAGAGAACACCAGTAGCATTCCATTTGCCATGGAAGGGAGTCACCACAACAACGATCACAATACATCTCAATTGGAAGGAAAAGGTTACAACTTTATTGACAACATCTGTAATGTAGGATTGACCATAAAAGTATGAGGTCTGGATCTGCCATCAATCAATCTCTGATTGATTGATGAACCCATTTGCTTGGTCATGGCCAAGCTTCGAGATGACAAAGGGGGTGACCGGTTAAATGTCCATCCACATCTCAGGTAACCAGTTGATCGCATATTCTCATCTCTGCCCCTCGTCACCAGGAGACGCTGAATCAGTTTTGCCCCCTCTGTGGCAATACTGCAATGCTCTCAGCATCTCCAGGTCCCCGATGCACTTCTGATCCAATGCTATGCAGCCCTGGAAACTGTGCCCACCAGATCCAAGACCTATGCTATCGCCAGCACTGCCACAGGCTGAGCTGTTTCAGCAGTCACTGAAGCAGCAAGTGCCATTGAGTGCTGTTATTATGGGGGGCAGCTGGGCTGTTGTGGTGGCTCTGCTGCTGCCTCCAATGCCACCGCCACCGATCTGTTCCCCCTTGCTTTTTTGCTCAGCTGATCCTACCAAGAGCCGAGCTAGAATGGTGCCAGACTTGAGTGCCACATGGCCTTTTATAGGCCCACAGACCAATCAGGGACAAGGAGGGATGGAAGTTCCAACCCTTTTGGCCCCTCTACCAATCCCAGGTGCCACCTGCCTGTGACGCCTCCGATTCAGGCAACACATCCTCCCCCGGTGCCCTCTGGGAGTCCCGGAACTGGGGGGGGAAGTACCACCCTCCCTTGTCTCCGCTGGCCAATCCCAGGCCAGCTAGCCTGGCACAAGGCCTGCTGGGTTCTTCACCAGGACTGGGGTGCCTCCCAAGCTGGTGGCTTCTCCCCAACAGTGGCAACAAAGCCAGCCCAGTGAGTCAGGCAGCCCTATTTAACATGACAAGAAAGGTCCAAAACACACTGCAGACCACTTTTGTTGCCCTGGCTCAGGGCTAGGGAATCCTAGTGACTGCAGTTTTGTGAGACATTTAGCCTTCTCTGTCAGAGAGCCATGGTGCCACAATAAGCTACAATTCCCAGGATTCCCTAGCACTGAGCCAGGGCAGTTAAAGTGGTCTCAGACTGGATTATTTCTGCAGTTTGTTTTAGACCCATGACTCAGTAAGAACAAATCTGCATAATAGCATATGTCTTTCAGTTGTACGCATTATTGGAATGGGAGAGTGGGATGGCTTCCCCTATTGCCCAACAGATTTTTCTATGAGCCACTATATTTGTGGGGATGAAGAAAAATGCCACATGACACATGAGACAAGTTATAATATGAGACAGATTACTAATATAAGCATTAAAATTCAATTGCTAAATATATTTAAGTAATAAGTGTATCTATTCTATTTTTCCTGACAGTTCCCTAGAAGAATTGAGCCAGAAGCAGGAACCTGAATGTAATTCCCTGGCTAGTACTATGCAGGTCAGACCAGATGATCATAATGTCTCCTTCTGGCCTTAAAAATCTATGAGCCTGTGAATGTAGATGTCATTATCTACCCAGTCACACAGATATAATCTCCAGCACTATGAGCTGTTTTATTGAAGTATGGAATTTTAGCCATGAGCTTCAGCTTATATCAGCAATCTTTTCCAGAAGATGGCTTGAGACCTAAGTATCTGCCTGACAAGCTTTCTTTCCTCTTAAAATATACAGCTCCAACAGTTTCCTCTTCCCTGAGCCATATTTTCTTTTCAAACCATGTATATCTTTCCCCCCACCCCCAGATCTGTTATGCTCTTGCTACTTGGTCAAGCAGCTCATGGTCAATCAGCTTTTATCTTCCAAATGTTCATCTGCATATTACATTACATTATTCCTCCCATCTTTTTGTTTTGTCCATAGTTTTATAGTTGCTGATTTCTCCAGGCACTACTGTCTTTACATCTCTCTTATGGACTTTGTTGGTCACAATCTTCCCTGGTCCAATAGATTCACCAGATTGTGTTTATTTAGCCATCATTTATAGATAAGTCTGAAGCTTCCTATGATCAATCTTATAATATTTTTAAAATTAGCCATATGTCTCCTTACCCCTTTCTCAATATTCTT
Source organism: Phrynosoma platyrhinos (assembly GCA_020142125.1). Classification (NCBI taxonomy): domain Eukaryota; kingdom Metazoa; phylum Chordata; class Lepidosauria; order Squamata; family Phrynosomatidae; genus Phrynosoma; species Phrynosoma platyrhinos. The sequence continues at coordinate 106,982,257 of JAIPUX010001232.1, read as the reverse complement.
CCTCTTTCACTCCACACACATTGTATTTTATCTGATTTAATAGTGTCAAGACTTTTCACAGTAGGGTTTACATTTGGATTTGGCACAAAAGAGACAATTCCTGCAGCAACCCATAATTCCAATCCATTAGGTTAATGCACTGCAGCTGCTGTGAACAGTGGGCATGCCATCTTTGGTATAATGAATCCTGGTACAGCACAGAATATAAAACTAAATAAATTTAAAAATGGCTCTACATTGAAATGTCAGGATATATATTTTGTTTTCTTTCCTTTCAAAACAATCTCATACCTTCCCCACCAGAAAATTTTGCTTATACTTTTATTAATTCAAACCAATCATACCAAGATAGCAGATATCAGTTTTATCCATCAGCTTCTTCTTGCTTATTTTAGGCTTTTTTTCTCTCCTCTAATGTAATTATTATGGTTACTTACAATGACAGAGCTCTTTATATGATAATCTATAAAATTGTCAAAGTTGAAGTCTCTTGATTTCTTCTATTTTAAAGAAATACACCAGCCCCAAGGCATGAAAGAAATGTAAATTTCTCTTTCAATACAGTGATAGCATAATGGTCTTTTTAAGTATGTTTCTGGATCTAATTTTCTGAGGTTAGGCATATGAACCAAGCCATCTATTTAGGTAAAAGACCTTGATCTTGCAGTTTTGATCCTGGTAGTAGCTAAGATACCCATGTAATCTGAACATCTACCAGAATTCCTCAAACACTTGTGGTGACTTCTACAATCCTATAATTTGCAGAGGAAGATGAGACATCGCAGAAAGGACACCAAGACACACAGTTGGCAGGAAAAGGCCACAACTTTATTGGGTACAGCTGAAAGGTAGGGTTGGCCTGAGTGCATGGGCCTGGATCTGCCATCAACCAACCTGCCTGTTGCTTGATGAACCAATTTGCCCGGTCACAGCTCGGCTTCAGGATGACAGAAGAGGTAACCGATTGATCACATGTTCGCATCTTTGCCCCTTTGTCACTGGGGGATGCTGTTCAGGAGTTGCTCCCACAATGGCAATGCTGCACAACTCCCACCACCCCCGGGCCCTCATGGGATCTCTATTCTGTGCTGCTCAGTATAGGAAACTACGCCCACCATATCCACAGCCCATGCTATCGCCACAAAAGGCCAGCCCCTCTGCCATGGGGGGGGGGTGCCTTCCACCAACCTCCCTGAAAGCTGTATCACCCCGTCCCAAATTGTAGCCCTCATTAGCAGTCACAAGCAGGGGTCCCAACCCGAACATACATAACCAGTGAATGCCCTGAACTTCTATCTGCCTATCTTTTTTATAGTGTCCACAGGCAGCCCGCATCTCACTACAGTTGTGGCTGCACTTATACAGAAAGCATGTCCACCAAAGTCCTCTGCTGGCAGCGGGTGGGATGCGAGATATCTGCGCAAAGTCTGGACAGGGCACAGGTAGCAGCCACAAAGTCATCTCAGCACAATGCTGGATCCCTTGCTCAACTGGTCACACTTGGATCTGCACAGAACTAGAAACTTAGGGCCTTTGCAGACTGCCAGAAATAATGCAAATTGAGTCCACTTCAACTGGCCTGACTCAGTGCTAGGGAATCATGGGAACTGTAGTTTATTGTGGCACCAGAGTTCTCTGACAGAGAAGGCTCAATGTTTCAGAAAAAAATACAATTCCCATGATTCCCTAGTAATGAGCCAGGGCAGTTAAAGTGGACTCAATTTGCACTATTTCTGGCAGTCTGCAAAGGCCCTTTGTTCCATCTAACCTGGAAGTGGGGACCAGCTCACCCACTCAGAGTACCCCAAAGAAGGCCATGACAAAGGCAGTTCTGAAAAGGCAGGCCTCAGCCCTGGAATGACAGACCCGTTTTAGCTGTTGGGAAATCCTGATAAATTGTTTGAAACAAATGGGCTTCCTGTATGTGTCATCCTCCTCCACCCCTCAAGAACTCTCCTCACTTCAAAGGATGTGCAAGGATCCTGGAACCCCACATGTGGACCTTTATAGACCCAGCAACCAATGGGCCGCTGCAGTGGGTGGAAGTCCTGCCTCCCCACTACCCCATAGCCAATCAAGGAGGCTGTGAACTGAAGCAAGAGGAAGGGTTTCTGGCTGCAAAGGCTGCTGGGACTTGTAGTCCCAGATGGTGACCGGAAGTCCCACTCCTGACAGCCCGGATGGCCAATCCGGGCCCCAAACATAGCTCCCACAGCCCTCTGGGTGCCCTCCACCCCCCACCCCAACTGGGCAGGGAGCCCCACAGGCCTGATCTCTACCTCTCCCAGCAACTGGCTGGCCCAGTGAGTTGGGAGGCCCCCTTGCTTTGACATATGCTTTGTCACCTCCATAGATATTGTGTAGGAACTCATAGTATCTCAGCCCTTCTGTAGGAAAACAATCAACACACTACATACTGTAATTGCCATAGATTTACTTTTTAAAATATGTAAGTTTAATAGTTCTGAACTGAAGACACTTGTGTGCTATTATGCACCCCAGACAGCAGGAAGCATACTGCAGGTGGAAGTGTGTGCCATTATCAGCATGTTGTGATACAAATAGAGATGAGATTGCATGGCTCACTTCCAAATGTATAAATATACTGGGAAGAACTGCCTTAGGCTGTTGTAGCAAAAGGAACAACATGTCTATTGTCACCATAAAGATTTAACATGTTAAAAAGTTTTGTAGTACTTTAAAGATATTTTCTTTGGATTATTTTCTGTGGATTATTATTATTTCTTTACACATATTTATATGCCACTTAGATCTAAAAAATGTCAAAGCAGTGTATATTAATTAAAGAAAATATTCACAATTAATTAATTTATCCCCTTTGTGATGACAAATAAAACTAGTTTGTTTTTAAGGGACCAAAAGACTCTTCATTGTTTTGGCTGTTGCAAACCAAAACAATTGCCAATCTGAAAAGTTTTATTTGGCAAAAGCTTTTGTGAACCACAAACCCATTTCAGATGTATGGAACAAGTATGGCTCCTTACATAAAACATGGAGATGGGAAGCAGGAGATGTGCATTCCCTGGAGAAAGAATAGAACATGCCCATAATTGAGTAAAAAAGTATATGGTTCACATGTGGAAAATCTCAGAATCTTAGGGTTGCCATATTTCTCTACCACCAAAGTGGGAGGAAATGTAGAAAAAATGTAGGACAAAATTTAGGCCAGACTGTAGGACATTCAAGAAAAATGGAGGACACAACCACCTGAAAGCCGAAAACATACATTTAAAAAAAAACATTAATATAAATCTGTGCTTCTTAGACATGCTCAAAATGGAGGAGATTTTGACATTATTATCAAATAATTCTGGAGGAGGAGAAGGCAAGGCCTCACCATGGCAGCCTCCCTCCTCGAGGCCCAGCTGGCCAGCTAAGGCCCTGCGTGGCTCCACAGCCAGAAGAGAAGGAGAGGCTTCACCATGGCAGCCTCTTTCCTTGGGGCCCAGCCAGCTGGCTGAGGTCCTGCATGGCTCAGCCACCAGAGGAGGAGGAGAGGCCTCATCGCAGCAGTTTCCCTCATCAGGGCCCAGCCAGCCACCTGAGGCCCCACACGTCTCAGCCGCTGGACGAGAAGGAGGGGCCTCACCGTGGTGGGCTCCCTCCTTGGGGCCTTACACAACTGGCTGAGGCCCCATGTGGCTCAGCCCCTGGAGGAGGAGGAGAGGCCTTGCCTCAGCAGGCTCCCTCCTTGGGGGAGGGAGTGGAGGCCCTGCCCTGAAACACCCCCTATGACCCTAGCAAGGCCTAGCAAGGCAGCTAGGTCTCGCATTCCACCGCTGCCACGCTGAAAGTACAGGTGGGGGAGGACGAGAAGGAGGTAGCCAGGTCTGGCTCCAAACCCAGGCTGGGACATTCCCAAAGGATTAAAAGCCATGAATGTCCCAGCAAAAAACAGGATATGGCAACCCTACAGAATCTGTTCCTGCTAATTCTAATTGAAATAATCAGGTAGGAAGTGTTGAAAGAGAACTATGCCTGAAAACCTAGAGATCTTCCATTAGAAACAGTACTAGATTAGAGTACACAATGTTTCTGTGCTTAGTGGGTGAGACTGACAAACAGAGGAATGTCTTAGAATACAAATCTGTTTTTCCAGTTTTCCAAAAATAGGCATTGGATATCGGAGCCTATTTAAATTGACTCTGACGTATGGTCACTTAGTTAAAAAGTTTGTTGATTAGTCAATCAACCATATCAAAACTATATTAAACCATATTAAAATCAAACATGGTAAAATATGAGAGAATATAGAGCATGGAACAGAATGGAATAAGATATATTAAACTAAAATAAGATAATATATAATTTAAATTAAACTAATAGTAATTGTCTTATAACAAACTAAAAGAGGATAATATATAAAAATAATATATAATATATAAATTAATCATCTTTACATGCAGCCCTAATGTTTTCAATAAAATGTGTTCTCAGCTGAACAGCTCTGCCTATAAAGTTAGCAGTTTTAATGACTATGTGTGTATTTGTACCTTGAAGGAAATGAGATAGCTGTTTGTTATGGTCCCAGTATAGAGTTCTATCAAGTATTGTCTGTAAGTACTGGGCCCTTACTGTGGCATATAGTTGGCAGTTAAATAGAACATGTTCAATATCTTCTATGTCAGTTGACCTGATGTTCTCTTGATGAATGGCACTTGGTGGAATCATCCATATTTGACCATGGATTATAACCACTCCAATTGCTCTAGTTAAAACTATCCTATGGGATTGAGTCAAGCCTATAATCAGATATATCTTCTATTTCTAAATATGTTTTATTATTGGCCAACCATTTCAATGACCTGATGTTTGTAAGTGTCTCAATATCAATTTGGACACTCACATCCATTACTCTTTATTAAAATATTGTTGTGACCCGGTGTTCAATTGAAAACAGATATTGTGTTGAAAAGTCAAGCTGTGAAATAATTTAACTGACAGTAATGACTTACATGGACTCTATTCTAATGTTTTCTTGGCAAGATTTATTCAGAGGGGAGTTGCCACTGCATTCCTTTTAGGCTGAGAGGAAGGTCAGAGGTCACTCAGTAGGTTTCCATAGTTGAGTGGTGATGTGAACCTTTGCTTTCTAGAGTCCTAGTCCAATACCCAACATGCCATTGTGCTATCATTCAAATATATCAGGTTGCAGGACTTCTAAAAGTTATTGCTTCTTGCCTAAATAACTAATTGTAATGAGCCTTCAGTAGAGAACACTCTGAACAGCCCTAATACTTTGGTTAGTGATATCCTTGCATCCTTTAATAAATTAGTTTTCTAGAACTGGAACTTCAGAGACATCAAATTGTAACACAACCTCATGAGTTGAATCCCTAATTACATTGCATAATTTGGTTAATCTGGTTTGTTCTTTAAATATTAAAATACATGAGCTATCTTTATGAAATTAAAAAGATCAAACATACTTGATATAACCACTTTTAGAAATAAATTATGTTATTTTCTTCTATTATATAATTATACCACCACTACATTTCATTTTAATTATTCTGAACTATGAATAAAAAGATTTTCCCCTTAACTTAATAAAGACTGGAAAGGATTGAAAGTATGCCAAGCAGTGTTTAGGTGAATTTCCCCCCCCCCCCCACAGTGATTAAATATAGTTTTAAAATTAGGCTGATAAAATTCAGTTTCAAGGCAATCTGAGGCAAAACATTATTATTATTATTATTATTATTATTATTATTATTATTATTATTATTATTTTGCTTGAGGAAAACTTTAAAAAAATCTTCAGCTGAATTTTATCCAACTATAAAATATTCAGATGATTTCCCAGTTGCAGCATGATATTATATACTCCCAGAACGTTCCATTAGTTGTGTGAACAATTTTTATTTCTTCTTGGAAAAGTCCCTAAAGAGTCATTCATTGCTAAAAAGAATACAGTATTGTATTAGCCTGTGAGAACTCTGTGTCTGGTTAGATTTCTAGAAAGATTTATATGAAGAATTTTAAAACAATCTTAACAGGAAAAAATGCTATGCAAGCCTTTGGGTTATTCTAACAAGTTATCTTGAATTACACCTACTATCAAATTTCAGAGTTTTCAGTTAATGATCACAAATTATCTCCAAAGAATTTAGCTTGAAGGAATCTTAGCTTTGAATAGGTAAGTGTTTGAAACCCATTAATTGCAATCAACTGCAAATGTTCAGCGGCATTTTCATCAGAAGCATTCCTCCAATGTGAGCCAAATTTGAACAACACACATTCATGAATAAAAAAAGAGATCATTAACATTGTTTTGACAGTATTTTAATAGGAACTTTTCCAAACTTGATTTGATCTCAAATAAATAAAGAAGTGTTATTTATTTATGTACTTCTTTTCACAGAAGATAGTCTTTATGTAAATACAGTAGGCTATGCTTGTAGCTTTCAAATGGTGTTCCAGTCTCAGGAACACCGTGATTTATTAGAAACCTATGAGATGTTTCTCAGAGATAAGATCTGTGATGGCAGAGAAGTTGCCCTAGAAAGCATATTTTTACCACTATGTTGCAGCCTTATCCTATAATGGGCAGCCTTAGGAGAACATTCAAAAGTGCATTTGCAGTTCATGTGTGGGCATTTTTGACACTTAACTAGACAACTTATGCCTTGTGTGAACTGAGTGTATGCCCAAAACTATCTCCCAAATAATCTGCAACACACAGGAACTGGTCATCATAAAAGCTAATGTGCAACAGTCCTGTGAAGGAAGGAAGGAAGGAAGGAAGAACGCACTGATCTAGGTTATGCATTATTGCTGTATCAGTTTCTAGAAAATACAATAAATAATATCCAAACAGAACCTACAAATTTCAACAAGTGACAAGGGCTGGTTTTGTAGCTTGTGCCATGGGATGGTTGTCACCAACTGTTGAGTCTTTGGGGTATGATACCTCATCACTTGGGTCAAGCAATGTCCTCTTGCTACAACAACCTTTTATTTAAAATTAATGAAGCAGAAGAAAGAGTTGTACACTGCACTCTCCTCTTCAAGCACTGTTCCTTAAGAACATTAGGATAGTGGGAAAGAAAAGAATATGAAGAACTGGAACAGGCACTCTCTGTTTGGGTTCTGTATTGGATTGGTAGGCAGTGACAACATACATTGGACTAAATCCTATTGGTACTCTTGACTAGAGAAAACCCACTGAGTGCAGTGTATTTACCTATGTGTTGACTCACTATTCAACCACTGATCTAATGGCCTACTCTAGTTGGAACTAATCAAGAGGATTCTAGCCATTGTTGCATCCACCTGAATCTGAATGGGGAGAATCAGATGTACCTGTAGTTTTGTCCTGCATTTATACATGAGGATTTCCATGAGGACCTGTTGGTTACTTCTGAGGTAGAGAAGGGGGCTGTTAGGATACAATTAGATTACAGAGTTTTTCTAATCCTTCCACTTTCCAATAATATTTATTCATCAAAGAAATGTAGATGTTGACTATTTTAAAATGAAAAACACCCCCAAAATATTCCTTAATTTTCATGAGTCTAAAGAGTTCATATTTTGCTATTTCCATTTTATTTGATCTGATTGGCCCTAATTCACTTTTCATACATTGGACTAGATGGAATTTTTGTCTTTTGTGAAATTAGCCATGGTACTTAGACAGCTGGGTAACTACATGGATGTGAGATCTATCTGCCCTCTTTCCTCTGCTACCTTTTGAATTCTGACTATGAGAAAATGGACTACCTGTGTCTAGGAAAATTCTCTATTCAATGCTTCACAAAGGTTTAAAGAAAATTACACATTTCTGTCCATCCATAGGGTTTTGCAAATCTCTTCATGTTTCTCAGTTGGGTCATAATATGTCAGTGTGAAGTCTTATTTCAATAAATACCCCACTAAGCACAGTCAAAGAAAGAAAATGTTGCCTTTTGCCAGTGGTCTTCTAAGTTTACATGTAGCCTGGATTTGCTGTGATGTGCAGCGCTGATTCTTGGTGTGAATCCAAAAGGTAATGGGACATGTTAAGTCAGACAATACTTTGCTGCTTAGTGTTCAGCTGTTGGCCATTGTCAGAACATTGGTTTTGTCCTGAGGCCCATGATTATCCATGGGGGTTTTTAATGCTTTTGTCAGTATGGCACTATTTTTGTGTGTCAAACCCAGCTTGGAGTCTACAGTATGCAGAGTTATGATGCATAAGAAATGACAGTACAAATACACATTGGCTTGCCACTACTGCCAAACTGAAAGTATAATAAATGTGTGCACCATGTGCTGAATCAATAGGAACATATAACTGGAGGGAAAGCATAGAATTGACAAAGTTCCTATTTTCACATCCACTTTAAAAGCAATTATAAGAGCTTTGCAAACCATGCAATGCCAGAATAGCCAAATGTGCAGAAAGCTGGAGCTGGAATGTTTTGGTTAAAATTCCTTCTCGAGTGACATCCTTGAGCAAGTCACACTTTCCCATTCCTAGTTTTCTATCTTTATGATGAAAAAGAAAATTAATGTCTCAAGATGTTTTCATTAGGCAAAACTGATTGTCCTAAGAAATTGGTTGTCCAAAGATATCTGCTCCTGCCACAGTACCACCATATTGCAGAAACCGTAACCAGCGTCTTGCTTGGAACAGCATCTGTTTTCTCCCAACAGCTAACAGCAGTTCATTTTAAAATCTACTATCAATGACACATGGATAACATAGTTTATAATTCAGCATGGTAAGGGAGCAATAAAAATTTGGTGATTTTAAAACAGAGACTGGATGGCTCTTCTATATGCTGATCAGCAAATTTTCCATCAGTGGAGAGACACAAAGCTGAGACAATAATCTTAGCAGATGGGCAGAATCATGTGGAAAGATATCTCCAACTAATCCCATACTATTGAGGACTAGTTTTAAAGACCAGTGCCTAAGGGGGGTTGCAGACTGCCAGAAATAGTGCAAATTGAGTCCACTTTTAGGGTTAGGGTTAGTGCTAGGGAATCATGGGAATTTATTTTTCCTGAGACATTGAGCCTTCTCTGTCAGAGAGATCTGGTGCCACAATAAAATACAGTTCCCATGATTCCCTAACCCTAACCCTTAAAGTGGACTCAATTTGCACTATTTCTGGCAGTCTGCAACCCCCCTAAATCTAATAGTTATAGCTAATGAATCAATGAGAACTTGACAAGTCCATTCTTAATGGAAGTTCAGTTGCTTCAGAGTATACTCTAGTTGGGACTAATAATTGGATTTAGGACAAGCACTTTGGATTAGTTTTAAAAGCAAGTGTTGTTTTTGTTGTGTACCTTCAAGTCAACTTCAATGTACGGTGAGCTTATCCAAGTGTTTTCTTAGCAATATTTATTCAGAGGAGGTTTGATATTGCCTTCTTCTTAGGCTGAGGGAATCTGTCTTGTCCAAGGCCACTTGTTGGGTTTCCATGGTTGGGTGGTGATTTGAATCCTCATCTCCTGGAGTCCTAATACAACATCAACATCAAACTGGTCCAACAGTATAGTTACATGCTCTAAAAATCAAGCATCCATGGAAAACTATCGGCCTAAGCAGACTGCCAGAAATAGTGCACATTAAATTGAGGCACTGCCCTGGCTCAGTGCTAGGGAATCATGGGAACTGTAATTTATTGTGGCACCAGAGCTCTCTGACAGAGAAGGCTCAATGTCTCAGAAAAAAATACAATTCTCATGATTCCCTAGCACTGAGCCAAGGCAGTGCCTCAATTTAATGTGCACTATTTCTGGCAGTCTGCCTAGGTCTTATGACAGGCTGCACCTACTGTTTCTGCACGCTTTTCAAAAGCTCCAAGCACATTGCAATACATATGGCTTGTGTAACAGTGTCAACATTTGCCTTTTTCAGGAAAGGATGCAGTTGATAATCATCTAAATTATGCAAAAGAACATTCTAGACCACCAAGTGCCCTCCAATACCTATACCAAATGGGGGGGGGATTTAAACTAAATCTGTACAGTTTGCACCCACTTTTTAAAAAGGTTATATCATAGGGCATAAAGCAGATGAGGGACCCAAAAAATGTTGAAATAGGGAAAAATTAAAGTTTCAAAAAGCATTTAAACATTGGGATGGGATATGGTAGGGGAACAGCATTCTGATTTTCTGGGGGCCCAGTGGTATTTACCAGCCTCTGCTCTAAAGGAAAAGGTAAAAGCTACATTATTTCTACAAAATACATTAGGTCTGGAATCATGCGCTATGAGGAGTGGCTTAGGGAGCTGAGGGGGGTTGCAGACTGCCAGAAATAGTGCAAATTGAGTCCACTTTTAGGGTTAGGGTTAGTGCTAGGGAATCATGGGAATCATTTTTTTTCCTGAGACATTGAGCCTTCTCTGTCAGAGAGCTCTGGTGCCACAATAAAATACAATTCCCATGAGTCCCTAACTCTAACCCTAACCCTAAAAGTGGACTCAATTTGCACTATTTCTGGCAGTCTGCAACCCCTTTATGTTTAACCTGGAGAAGAGACAATTAAAGTGTGACATGATTGACATGTTTAAATATTTGAAGAGATGACATATTGAGGATGGAGCAAGCTTATTTTCTGCTGCTCCAGAGACTAGGACACAGAGTAATGGCTTCAATTTACAGGAAAAGAGATTCCACCTGAACATTAGGAAGATCTTCCTCACAGCTGTTTGATACTGGAACATGATGGCTTGGAGACTGGTGGAGTCTTCTTCTTTGGTGATTTTAAAACAGAGACTGGATGGCCATCTGTCAGAGGTGCTTTTTATTCCTCCATGGTAGAGGATTGGATTGGATGGTCCTTGAGGTCTCTTTTACCTTTATTATTCCTCTGCAGAATAGCTATCCACCTGTCACCCATCCCATCCCATATTTAATCAAACTGAGGACTGTGCCACTTATTTCTTGGAGAGAAGTGTTGTGCTGAATTGTTTAGATATATGTGTCCACAGAAACAGCTGATCAGTGGTCCCTTTTTGCTATCCTCTGCTCTCCAGGACAGACTAGAACCAATTTGCAAAAGTATGCCTACCAAATTACAAGGAATAGACAACTCAGAAAGATACTCTGTTATAAAAAGCTGGGATCCACTTGCCTTCAGGAACTCAGTGTACACAGAGCTCAAACAAAAGTCTAACTGATGTAAAATTGTTAAAAGAAAAAGAAAACCCATCAATAATAGGAACAATTACAATGGCACATTGATCCAAAAATACTTTCTAATGAGTTGATTTGTAACAAAATTCTCCACCTGCCTAAGTAAGCAATCCTCACTGAGTTAGTGGGACTTACTAATAGCTGACTGAGTATAGGGTTGCAGTCTAAGGATTAAATGAATAGTCCTTTATTATGTACAGTGGTATCTATTGCCTATGTAACATAGGCACAGTGCTACACAAAAGGAAGCAATGCAATCCTGGCTCTCTTTCCTCCAGTTATTATTATACAGACAGTGTATTTATACTGACCATGCTAGCAGGTGATTTATTATTTTTGTTGCTGGAAAAGCAGACAGCTGAAAGGGGGTTTTGAAATGGAAATTGTGACATTTACTGAGTAATAATCTTACACCACAATTTACAGGAAGCAGGTGGTGGCTGTTTACCACTGTAGACAGATGGAAGTCCTGCAGTGGAGTTAATTTTTTTTCCTGTTAGATAAATTAGCTTAAATAATTCAGCTCTTTTTCTGCCTGATTTGTTCGTTATGCAAACTTACACAGGAAAATACTGTTTTGCTGCAGAGCAAAATATGGTTTCCTGAGTAATGATTTTAAACCTTTTTGAGTGAGAACACTTTTTTATATAAGAGATAGCTTTTTTAAAAAAAAATCTGAAAAACCACAACTAGTTGGTTTACATGGACAGTAAGAAATCTCCCCTGCCAGCCTTAGGTCGTGTCTACACTGGCCATACTCAACCTGCAACCAGAGTGTAATTTCCCAGTTCATGCTGATTCTGATCACTCTACACACTCTGTGGCAAAATTGGAGTAACCCAGAAGACAATAATGTGATGATCATGTAACTTATAATGTAGAGTATTTCCAGCCACACACTAGTGTTTGAAATGCTACTCCACAGTTTCTAGGCAAATGCAGGGTAAGAAGCAGTTTGTTTTCTCTGGAGTTTCAGTAAAAAATAAAAACACACACTTTTCATTCCTCAAACCAGGGGTAGGCAACCTAAGGCCCGGGGGCCGGATGCGGCCCCCCCAAGGCCTTTGGACCGGCCCCAGGCCCGTCCTGCCGCCGCCACCGCCCCCCCGCCCCCCCACCATGATGATATTGATTATTGTTGTTATTACTTGTTCTTGGGGTTTTCTTGGCAAAATCTCCAAAGGGGTTTTGCCACGGTTTTTCTGGGGCTGAGAGAATGTGCTTGCATATTTATTTATTTATTTATTTATTTATTTGTTTGTTTGTTTGTGGTGCTTTGGCCCCCCAATTGTCTGAGGGACAGCAACCCGCTCCCAGCTCAAAAAGATTGCCTACCCCTGCCTCAAAGTATAGGTTGTAACTGTTTTTGCAACTTTTGACCCTCTCCTTTTTCTGGTCAGACAAAGCAGGAAATTTACTCCAGGAGCAGAAATTCACCTTTCATTTGGGTTGTTGGACCCTTCTGCGCTATTACTCTCAAAATACCCATTTTTTAAAATCAGGAGTTACTGCCTTTTCCATTTTTTTGTTTGTTTGTTTGTTTTGTTTTTTAGCTTTGTTGGCCACCTGTGCCATCTTGGGAAAGTGGCAGGGATAGAAAAATGGCCCTTACATCTACCACATTTATCCACAGCCAGTTCTAAGGTTGCCAGCAGAGCTACATCCCATGGATTGCAGCAGTAGTAAAAAAATAACTGCATGAATCTACACAAAAGAACATTGCCATCAAATAGTACACTCTCTTTCTACCTCCCTCACCCACCCACCTACCCACTCACCCAGAGTCTTCTCCAATGCAAAACTATTGCTCAAGATAACTCTTCTTTTACTCTTCAAGTGAATATATTTTTTCATTGCTTTCATAATTCTTAAACAGGGTAACAGAGTAGAAGTCAGAATGTTTGTATCTCTCTGATTAGAAGAGGTTTTTCCTCTTTATAATAATACATATTAAATCAGCTGAGTAGCTTTTCAGTTAATTAATACAGCATGCATGCAAGTGTCAGGAGTTATTCACTTATTACACCAGATCCTCAAATATCCTCTAAATTTTACTAAGGCTTTTGACAAAGCCCCCAGTGATATTCTTGCAGGCAAGTTGGTGAAATGTGGGCTGGACTGTGGTACTCTTAGGTAGATTCATAATTGATTGACTCCCAGAACAAGTCAATTTAAAAGCCTTCACAATAAAAAATTTAAAACAATTAAAATCACCACATAAAACAGTATAAAATAATTTGAAAGATATATAGAAGTTTTAAAGAATGAAATATCCCAATAAGAAGCTCCCCTGCTTCCACATTAAAAGCCTTAAACAAAAGAGAACATTGACAAGCTGGAAAATGTCCAGAGAAAGGAGACCAAGGTGATCAAAGGTATAGGAACCAAGCCTTACAAGGAATTTCTTAGGGAGCTGGGTATGTTTAGCTTAGAGAAGGGAAGATTGAGTCACAATGTAAAAGGTATCTTTAAATATAAAGGATGTAACAATTAATATTGAGTGAGCTTGTTTCCAGCTGCTCCAAAGACTAGAACATAGACATGCAGTTTCAAATTGCAAGATAAGAGATTCCACCTGAACATTAGGAAGAATGTCTTTACTGTAAAAACAGTGGAATGGACTGCCTTGGAGGGTGGTGGACTCTCTATCCTTGGAGGTTTTTAAACAGAGGTTGAATGGGCATCTTGCATAAGTGCTGTGATTGTGTATTCCTGCATGGCAGGTTGTGGACTGGATAGCCCTTCAGACCCTTTCCAACTCTAGGATTCTTTCATTCTATGATTATAAATAAAATACTTTTGCTGTGAGAAGTATCCTATAAATAGAATACTTCTGATGTGTCACATTTCCAACAGAGGTCCGAAACAAAACTGCAGAAATATTCCAGTTTGAGAGGGCTTTAACTGCCCTGGCTCAGTGCTAAGGAATCCTGAGGTAGTTTATAATGGCGCCAAAGCTATCTGATAGAGAAGTGTTGGCAAATTTATGTATTGCATTCTCCTTTCTCTTCTTAGATAGACAGGGACTTTCACCTCTATCTATCTCATTCTATCTAAACATGTGACTTTGATCACTCACGGAGGCTGTTTAATAGACTCTCTCTCTCTCTCTCAAGACTCTAAACAGTATCCCCTCAGTCTCAGGTTCAGTAAAAATTAAAATGTTGTTTAATAATTTTTAAGGGGCGGGAGGGTTAGAGTTGGGCTTGATCTTACTGTATTGTATTTTTATGTTGGAAGCCACCCCAATTGCAATGCAGAAGGATGGGGTATAAATAAATTGTAGTAGTAGTAGTAGTAACAGTCTCCTCTGAGTGAGGTTAACAGTCTCTTCCTGCTGTACTTCAGGACAGGATATGGAGTGGAGACTGCCATGGTTGCTCTGACCGATGACCTCCGCCTGGGCATCGACAAGGGTAGCATGACCCTGCTGGTGCTCTTGGATCTCTCAGCGGCCTTTGATACTATAGATCATGCCATCTTCCTGGGGTGCCTGAGAGAGTAAGGAATTAGAGGCACTGCTCTGCAGTGGTTCTGTTCCATCCTCTCAGGCAGATCCCAGAGGGTGAGGCTC
>JAIPUX010001232.1:106942156-106955498 GCA_020142125.1 Phrynosoma platyrhinos | reverse complement strand
ATATATATATATGAATTAAAGAACTGTACTTACATTGACCCATTGATAAGTTGACCTAGTTTCTGGAGGTCAATTTTTCACCAAAATTTCTAGATATATGCATGACTATATACAGTACAAGGGGAACACAATGAGAGGGAAATGGGTTCTGTGTTCAGAAACAAGAAGAAAGAGCAGAGTTATACATAGTGGAGTTTTATGCTATGCCAGATCCATGTAAGATTTTGTCTAATACCAATATTTTTAAAAAGTGGTCTTTAAACTATGGATTACTAATGTTTAAAAAAAGCACATCACACTTTGAGTTATATTCTTTTTTCTTTTTCTTTTTCTTTTTTTTTTTGATATTTTATTAATAAAATATATACATACATAATTAAACAAATGCATACACATACATATAGACACTATTCAACATTATAATTCTATACATACATACAACATCCCTTCCCTTACACCTACATACACTATACAATATGTACATTTATTTAAAAAAATCTTATATCTGAATTCTGATACTCTCAATTGTCTTCCCAATAAATGGATATTTGCCTTTTTTGAATAAACTTAAATATTCCCCTATGAACTTGATCCCTCTCTTCTTGATTCTTATATATTTGTTTACTATTTATATCTATTTATATCTGTGGTGTATTCCATATATAAAAATAACATTATCCTTATTTTTGATACATAATAAATTCCGATTACTCTCTTGCTTTTACTCTTATTCTTATTATTCACTATTACAATATTCCTTAAATCTTTTCCAATCCTTGACCACTTCCTCTTCCATTTTGTTATTCAAGAAGCCTGTCAAGATATCCGATTCCATGGCTTCCCATGTTTTCTCTATCCATTCTCTATTGGTCAGTGTTACTAATTGTTACTGATTATATTTTAAATAAAGCATTTCTCACAAAATGATGGACAAAGTCTTTTTATCTTTGAGTTTATCATACAACATTAAGCCATAAAAACCATATCTCATTTTAGAGTTTTCCAATGCTAATAATCTTTCATTCTTCAAATGTACCCATTCCTCTAACCAACTAAGACTTGTTGCTCTATAATAAAGTTTAAGATTCGGTAATCCGCAAACCCCCCCCCCCTTTATTTTCTCTTCTATTAACAATCTCCACCCTATTCTGGCTTTCTTCCCTTCCCATATAAACTTTACTAACTCTCTCTGCCATCCTTCCAGGTATTTTTCGTTGCTAATTACTGGCAGGTTTTGAAATAGGAACATTAATTTCAATAAAATACTCATCTTAATTGTTTCTATTCTACCCAAGAATGATAGTTGTTGTTTTTTTTATCATCTCATCAAATCCATTTTAATTCCTTCCCAGCATTTCAGGTAATTATTTTTAAATAAGTCTATATCCTTTTAGTTTAAAGTTATCCCCAAATATTTCACTTTCTTCTCAATTTTGAATTTTGATATTTTATCCAGTTCCTTCTCTTCCTTTAAATTCATATTCTTTGTCAATATAATCTTTATTGATATGAAAGCCTGATGCTATACCAAATTCCTCTGTTACTTTAATTAGTTCTCTTAGACTTTTCTTTGGATTTTCCAAAAAGCACACCTTTGTCTTTTTGGGTTATATTCTAACGGTCATGCATGCAACTAAGATGGCTTCCAAATGTTTGTCATAAGTTGTCCCTGTTATTTCCCAAGAGACATTATAGCCAAAATTATGGCACAACTTCACATTCTCCCTGAAGGTTGATTTTGCTCTGTTTGGAATTAACTAATTTAAATTCCCACTACAGCTTAAACGGCTAGCATTAAAATATAAAAAAAGGTATACTGGATCAGCCCAAAGGCTCCCATATTTTGCTCCCATATTTCAATGTGGTTATAGTAGGGTTTCTCCTCATGGAATATCAGAAGAATGAACCCTCTGCCACACATTCCACTCCATATTTTTAAATTATTTTTGTAAAACATTTTGCTAGGGACTAAAAGAGCCTAAGGAGGGTGAAAACATAGCAATAATGTATACCAGGCAAGGCAACCTTTCCCCTTTAAGTGCTGAGTGACTTCAGCTCCCAGAATCCCAGGAACTATTGGCCAACATGGGATTATTGGCCAACATGACTGAGGCTTCTGGGAGCTGAAGTCCCTTGGCCCTTAAAGGGGAAAGGTTGCCTACACCTGATGTATACCATGCCCCCTGAGAAGTGAGGAGCATTCTCTCCAAGTCTTGATTTGGCAAGGAGCATCCCAATTAATCATCTGTCATCCCATTTTTTCAACTAAAATATCCCAATTAATCCTTCTCCTACTACTACTTTCTCCCTTTCTCCTCAGCTAACCAATTGCTGCAAACTGAGTTCAAAGTGCAAAAGTAGATTAGTCCCAATTAACACATCAGCAAGGGAGAGAAGAGGATGCAATATTATCCTTTCCAGTGGGTTAAATTTCTGCAATCTCTTCTAGTCTGTGTACCCTTCCTCATTAATAATTTTAATGACATCTCAACCACACTCGTGTTCCTTCACCACAGATGTCCCAGTTTTCATCTATGAAATGTTGGAGTTATGTTGAGGGTAATTTTAGTTTTTAGTTTTTAAAATCCCCCTAAAAGTTTTGCTAAAAATTTTGGAGGGTGCTGAAGCCTCTTGACAATCTCAAAAATGGCCTTTGCAGTCCACGGGCCATGCTTTGCCTACTCCTGATGAATGGGGTGTCCGCCAAACAAAATATAAGTTTAAGTAGCAGCCTCCTACTCATGCTATCCATGGAAATCATGACTGGCACCTATGGATAACCAAGTTTTATACCAAAGCAGTTTAAGATGTTCTAAAACAGACTAAAAATAGATTGTTAGATGGCCATTGGTCTAAGGCAACTTTATATATTCATGTATCATGAGAGCAAAAGATCTCACATTTCATTCTAGTTAGAAGAAATTCTAATGTTATTTATAAATATCAAAATTTTTCAGTACCATGAAGAATAATGATAGTCTACAGGGGAGGAAATCCCAACTCTGAATTAGAAAAACTGAATTAGAAAAACTTTCAGCTTATTTATGCTTAGGTTTATGTTCTTGATATTTGTACGAAATCAGCGGATTGAGAAATCCGTTGCTTTAGTTACGGCAGTAAATAAAACTTAGCATGTTATGAAAATTGCAGTTCCAGTGGACAGAAACTCTAGCAAGCCATATAACCTTTATGATAAAGTACCCTTCTGTGGTGATGTGATTGCTAAAATAAAAATGATAATGATAACAATAAGAAGAAAACCCTGTTACCCAAAAGGAGAAAGCTCCCTTGAGATATTTTTTGGAACAGAATTGCAAGGGGTTTTATTGCATCAATAAAAGATAAATGTATTTATCATTCAGGTAGGGCTCATTTGAGATGAGAGGTATAGTGGGAGGTTTTAATTTAAATGCAGCACTAGTTTTATGGATAGTATTGATTCTTTTCAGTCTGGTTTCTGTGCTACAGTTTAAAGCAGCAACATAGGCCTGAATCCTATTGGTACTCTCCACTACAGCAGGCCATTGAATTAAGTTCTGAATGGTGAGTCAACATGTATGTAAATCCCACCAGTTGGTGGAGCTATTCTAGTTGCAACTAACAATAATATTCAGGCCATAGTTTGCAGCTGTATGTGAAAACTGGACTCACCTTTGACTGACCTAAATGCATTTGGTAGTTTATTATCACCTTTTTATCTTTAGAATATTTGTTAATTTATTTAAAATATTTCTGGAACAAAGGTCTATAGGGGCCAAAACCTGACAGTTCATACAATAAGTTTTTAAAAATGGTGTGAGTTGCTAATCATTGAATCAGTTTCTCTTCCTCTCTAAACTAGACTTTCTCAAATGATTCAACACATATCCATATAGCAAAGTGCAGTATCATTCAAAATCCCCAAAACAGTGATGCCTTTATTGAACCAACCAAAATGCACATTATACATGTCATGGGTTTTTGAAGCTGTACAAGAGCTTCGAAAGCTTGCAACATGTGTAATGTGCATTTTGGTTGGCTCAATAAAGGTATCACTGCTTTGTGGATTTTGTATTATTTAACACAGCTCATCCGGCACTTTTAACATGATTGAAATAATTTAAGTAGCTAATTCCCTTCCTTCATTACTACCTTTTTATCTATTGTGGTTACATTCCCCTTACTGTATCATTTGTTCTATTTTCTTTTTTGTAGAATAAGATTCCAAATACAGGCTCAGCTGTGAGAGGGCTGTGGTCTAGTATCTCCAGCAACCATTTTCAGAGGGTGTGACCAAACGATAAGAAAAATATATATAACACAGTCCAGTAATACAATTCATAAAGCTGCTGCTGTGAGGAAAAAGAAACCTTGCCACATTAGGCCTGGTTATACAAATTGGTAAAAAATTTCCTGGATTCATCAGTGTATGCAATTCACATTCATATGACCTAGACAACAAGTGAGTGGGTTAGCCATTGGTGATTCAAATGGACTCCAAACAATCAGGGCCCATTTCTAAAACCGTTCACAGTGAGAAAAAGGCACATATACAGTGAATTGCTATTCGCTATAAATCGTAGTGGGAATGCTGCCCGTCTTTTGGATTCCATCAGCATGGCCACTGTTTTAGGGATATTTTTTTAATTCTCTTCCTTTCTTAAAAAGTTGTTACTATCAGGAAGGCTAAGAGTTGATTGACCACTTTTTCTTTAATCCCTTTTCTGTGTTCTGTGTTTGCACCTTCCTTTTTTATTCATAGTGTTCTTCCAGGTTTCACCAATTTAAAAAAAGGAAACATGTGTTACTCACAGCTTCTGTTTCTACTCTGGTAAGTGCAATTTCTTTCTGTCATTCCATGAAATGCAAATTTCCAAACCCACGTGCTTCTCTATTTATTTATTTTTTGATGAAAAAGTTAATTTTCGGGACTACCATTCTCAAAATACTGACTGGAAATTTTGGGAATTGTAATCAAACTCCAAGCTTTTTTCCCAAGCTGTGGATCTCACACATCCAACTGTAAATAATAGTAAATACAAACAAATACATTGCAAAAAAAAATAACACAATAGTTCTAATGATAACTAGCAGCACCACACTGTGTGTATGTGTGTGTGCCTCTGTTTAACATCAGATACAACACCTTCACTGAAAAAAAAGAGAAATGGCTCTTGCTTAAATTCTTTCCCTTTCTT
The DNA here is from genome assembly GCA_020142125.1 of Phrynosoma platyrhinos. Lineage (NCBI taxonomy): Eukaryota > Metazoa > Chordata > Lepidosauria > Squamata > Phrynosomatidae > Phrynosoma > Phrynosoma platyrhinos. Next base: position 106,950,321 of record JAIPUX010001232.1, on the reverse strand, counting down.
TTTATTTTGCAGTATTCGTTCAGTATTTGAAAGCTGTGCCTACCAAATCCCATGGAAATTAGGTTTGAGTTTTACTTTTATCTCATAAAAAGGAGAACAAAGGCTTTTTTAAAAAAAAGTTCTAAAAATGTGATAAATTATTTCTGTTCACCAGCAGAACTTTGTGGATCTGAAGGAAAAAGAATTTCATGCATTCTATATAATTGGTATGAAAAGGAAACCACACACTTCAAACACCTTCAACAAACATCAAGTCAAGAGAATGTATCATATTTTATAATATTTTATAATCTATATGAAGAAACTGAAGTCAGAACAGTGCTCTGAAGGTACACTCTATATTATGATTAGTTTAACCTAAGGACTTTTTAAATATTTATTACAGAAATTCCTAGTCACACTTAATCCTTCTCTTTCCTCCAGATCCATCACTTTTGCAAAAGCATGGACAATAGCTTGAGCTGTTAGTATTTGATTTGCTCATATACTTTTCTTCAACTTGCAGGGCTCCCCTAGACAGGGCTAGTATGTAAAGAGTGTTTGCTGTCCTGCTTTTTTGGTTTGTATTTGTTGCTATATCTCCTGCTTTTGAAGGGTGGGGGAAGGATACAAATGACATTTTGATATTTTGCTTGTTTCATGATGTTACAGGCTATTTCCCTTCCCTTTCTGCAATATTCCAAAGTATTTTATGTCTACTTGAATGGTGGGGTTGTATTTATTTATTTGAAAACCAATACATTGGTTATCATGTAAATTGTATAACCTCCAGCTGTCCCAATTTGGTACAAATCTCAATTAATCCTCTGTGATTCCATTTTCCAGCTCTTTTTAGACTATCCCAGTTTCTCTCTCCTCCTCACGCCTTTCCCCCTTTGTCCTCAGCTTACTTCATTTGCTGCAAACTAAGTACAAAGTAGTTAGCACACACTTAACTCAGAAGAGTGGAAGATGAGAGGAGGGGCAGAGTCAGTCTTGCCCTTCCCAGTTGTCTCAGGCAAAAGCAAACTCCTGAAACCTCTCCTAGCTTGTCTGGTCTTCCTCATTCATAAATTTCACCATCTTGACTACATTCTGATGTTGCTTGGCTGCACATGTCCCTGTTTTCATCTGTGAAATGTTAGAGGATATGAAAATATGACAATTGGTGTGTCTATTTCCACCCTTTTCTCTATTTCCCTTCCCCTCTTTAGTGTTTTTAACTTTAAAAAAAAAACTCTCTCTAAACCCTAACACATATGCACATATTAAACAATTTCATCTTCAGTTGACATCACAAGATTGGGAAGAAGATTGACTGGAATGGATCTTGTGAGCATAAGAGCTAACTGTTTTTTCCACTTAAGCACTAAATTACAGCTGGGCAACATCAGACCTGTGGGTTGCGTGTACCCTCCAAGGCCATTTTTGTGGTTCCCAAGGCCACAATTTTTACCAATTTATTTTTTTTTATTTTTTTTTTTTGCCTCAGAATGCCACACCTTTTCCCAGTTTTTCATTGGTATGCAAGTCAGATTACAAGATTCAAAGAAATACAAGTAAAATCACATACAGTTGCCTTCCGTTCCCACATTTACATATTCACAGAGGGGCAACCTTCATTTAAACCAAAGGGTGCACCCCTTTCAAGCCTACGGGGCTTGAATATTTGCTAATCTCCATTTTCATGGAGGGCAGTCTGGAATGGATCCCCACAAAAATGGAGGGCCAACTGTATAGCTAAAAACATCACAAATGTAAATTTAAAATACCTGTAGGTTTAAACTGGCTATGTCTATACACTTTTTACTGTTGTAGTATCTGAGTATCCTTTATCCAAAATTTTTGGAACCAGAAGTATTTTGATTTCAGATTTTTTTCAATTTGTGGAATACTAGCAGTGGCTCAAGTGGTTAAGACACTGACTCTGTTGATTGCAAGATCGGCAGGTTGGCAGTTCGAGGCCTGGGTGCTGCATGATGGGGTGAGCTCCTGTCACTAGTCCCAGCTTCTGCCAGCCTAGCAGTTGGAAAGCATGCAAATGCAAGTAGATAAATAGGTACCACTTCGGTGGAAAGGTAAACAGCATTCTGTGCAATCATGCTGGCCGCATGATCACAGAGTAATCTGACAATGCTGGCTCTTTGGCTTAGTAACAGAGATGAGCACCGCCTCCTATGGTTGGACACGACTTGACAACCTTGTCAACGGGGAATACCTTTACCTTTATAATGCACTGTCTTGGAGATGGGACCCAAGTCTGCACATGCAATTCATTTGTTTTGTATATGTCTTATAAACATAGCCTGAAAGTAATGTTATACACAGTATTTTTAAATAATAATATGCATGAAACAAAATTTGTGTGCATTGAACCATCAAAAAACAAAGGTGTCACTGTCTCAGCCATCTGTGTGGACAATTTTGTATTTTCAAGTATTTGGAATTCTGGATAAGGGATATTGTACCTGTAGTAACATTTCCAGCCTCTTGACTCATTTTCCCATTTCTAAACTTTTTATTTCTCCACACAACTGCAGAGCCACATTTTCAAAGACTCTGTACACACGACCTCAGACTCTGCAAAATTCAATAAATGTAAATAGATGGGGGAAAGGAATATGATCCCATTCTGCATGGCACTGTATCTACAATTGAGGCAAATGTGTACAATACACTTCTGCGACAGATCAAAACTATCAAAATGCCAAACCAAATATACAAAACTAATGGAGGGGGATTTCACTCTTCCTAGACACTCGCTCTCAGTGATAATGTGTTATACCAAAAAAAGGCTTCAGCATTGAAACACATTGACATATCTAATGTTTCCCAACTTTTGAATCTGAATCATGAATTATATTCTTATTGTAGGAAGCAGTTTCCTCCCCCAGAGGCTCAGCAACTGTTTAGTATTCATGGTTTTTTCTCCAGCAAAGATACTGTAGTGATGTTATCAGGATGCATATTCTTTTTCCATTATCTTCAGTTTTACTTTGGGGGGTTGCAGACTGCCAGAAATAGTGCAAACTGAGTCCACTTTTAGGGTTAGGGTTAGGGTTAGGGAATCATGGGAACTGTATTTTATTGTAGCACCAGAGCTCTCTGACAGAGAAGGCTTAATGTCTCAGAAAAAAACACTAATTCCCATGGTTCCCTAGCACTAACCCTAACCCTAAAAGTGGACTCAATTTGCACTATTTCTGGCAGTCTGCAACCCTCCTTTGTTAATTTTTTTCCTCTGCTTTAAGTCCAGGTATATAAAACTGAAAGGGCTCATCAGATTTTACATATGTCGTAGAGAGTCTCTTGTGAGAGCAAACCTATTAGACTTTCAGACAACTGCTACTATTCCAGGAAGAAGAAGGATAAGCTTTTTTTCATTGGCCACATGCATTCCAGTTTTCATCTGTGTAATGTTTTTGCAGGGGGGAGTGGGGTCCTGAACAAATCCCCTGTGAGAATGGAGGGTCGACTGTATTCTAGTATTGACTTTTTTTTTTCATCTGTCTTCTGGTTTCCTATATGCTTCATTTTTTTTTTTTTATTTTCTGACTAGTAATTTTTTTATTTGTTGACTGGTGAAGTAAGAAGGGAAGGACACCCCCCCCCAACAAGTCGGGAGGGGCCTTCAGTTGTGTCGGCCCAAATAAGGGCACCGACGCGGGATTGGCTAAGCGGACCAGAAGGCCCGCCCTTGCCGGTCCACTTGGCCAATGAGAGGGAGGTCTCGCTCCTTGGTCTCGCAAGAGTTTAAATCTCGCGAGACTAGGGAGTGAGATTTTTGGGGCTATTTAACCCCACGCTGCCACGTGTTGGCAGCCATTTTGATTTGGATGAGCAACCCATCCCTCCCACCCTTAATTAATTGGTAAACATGTTGTGGACACTCAGGCTGTGGCTGGTCACTTTCAGGGGCCGGGAGGGAATTTTCCCAAAGTCTCAAATTGGGTTTTTCGCCCTCCCTGAGAATAACGTCATTACCAATTATTAGTTGGATCAAAAAATTTACAAAAAAATGCTAGTGGGGAGTTATTAGGGATGGAAACTTGATTAATTGTTGTGATAATATTTGTTAAAAATTACAATTAGATAAAATATAGTTTTGTCACAACTTGAGGGCATGGGTCTATTAAGTTATTGTTAGGGAGGAAATAACTTGTTAGTGGGCAGGGACCCTCTCCCCTTTAGGGAATTCTTTAGTTTAATTTAATTTATTAATTGGTATAAAAATAATAAAGAATTTTGGTATATGTCATTAGATTAAACAAATTTATATGACGTCATATTAAACTTGATGTCATAATGTTATGATGTCATGAAATGATTTTGACGTCATATCCAGTTGGGGGAGGGGTTAGATATTGTTATTATAAATTACATAAGTTAAAGGATTTGACGCATGCCGTGTTAGAAAATAATTATTCAATAGAGCTTGCACTTAAATACACATACGCATGTGTCTAAACAAATTCTTATTTAAAAAATGCTTATTTAAATGGTTAATTAAATTGTTATTTAAATGTTTAATTAATTGTTATTAAGACCCTGTACAAAATAAAAGTTGTGGCCAATGTTTGACCCAAAACTAATCGCGTTGGTGTCCTTTGTGCTGATGCAATACATATATAGTGGCAAACTAAAGTTGTTTTGGTTGTTTTGTTTTTAATGTATGTTTTGAGGAAACTGACAGTATCATTTATGTTGAAAATTGTATGAATAAATTTAAATAACATGAAACTAATATATTTGTCAAAGGCTTCATTGACAACCTTTGATAATAGAGGTTTAGCTAGAACTATTGTATTTCTATACCTTGCCATTCTGTGATAATACAGAATTTTCAAATACTGCAGTAGTTTACAATTTTAATATGCATGCTTCAGTAAATTCTGAAATAGGTACACTTACCCTTGCACATTGGAGAAAAAGAGGAAGGATTTTTTTAAAAAAAAGTTTTCCAGTTTGCAAGACCATGAGAAATATTGCAAACACCTTATGAACAAAAATCCAATCAATTCTTGAGTTGTTAACACAAGGCCTAAGCAGACTGCTAGAAATAGTGCACATTAAATTGAGGCACTGCTCTGGCTCAGTGCTAGGGAATCATGGGATTGTATTTTTTTCTGAGACATTGAGCCTTCTCTGCCAGAGAGCTCTGGTGCCACAATAAATTACAGTTCCCATGATTCCCTAGCACTGAGCCAGGGCAGTGCCTCAATTTAATGTGCACTATTTCTGGCAGTCTGCTTAGGCCCTAAGGATGAACAGAATGTCCATAGTTTTCACACAGCACTCCAGACAGTATATTTGGCTCACAATGCATGCATTTACGTTTTATTATTTTCACAGCCTGAAAAAAACCTAGGAGGTAGGGGATTTGCTTCAGTTACTGAAATGTAAAAAAGACAGGTTCAGTACCCTGGTGTTAAGTACAACTTTTAATTTCAATTTCATTATCTACAAATATAAATAATGACTGTAAGATTAATCTCCAGGCACTTTATGAAACTGAGGCTCTCCTACATTCTCATCTCCATATAAAATTTCACATGAACTTTCTCCTTGGGCCCTTTCACATTACATCAGCATACCCTTCAATATTACACAGATGAAAACTGGAAAGCATGTGGCCAAAAGATATGGTCAAGATGGCAACGAATTTTAATGAGCAAAAGACACATAAACTAGAAGAGACTGTAGCAGTTTGCTTTTGCTTGAGCCTATTAAGAAGGACAAGATTCTACTCCCTTATTTCCTCTCCCCCTTGCTGAGCTAAGTGCAAAATACTTTTGCACTTTTAATTCAATTTGAAGCAGTTGACATAATCTGAGAACAAAAGAGAAAGTGGGAGGAGGAGAGAGAGACTTGGGCATTAGATTGTAAGCCTGAGGTCAAATAACTGTTTATCCTTGTTCTTTTTTCTTGTAAAACACCATGTACAGTGAGGGCACTATATAAATAAATGAAGATGATTATGCTGCATTTTAGAAGCAGATGAAAGAGTGGGATGATAGAGGATTGATCAGAACTGTCCCTGCCAAATTGTGACAGTTCGAGGTTATACACAATTATAGCACTGTGGTGCCACTTTAACTGCTGTGGTTTGTAGTTTGGTGAGACACTAGAATTTTCCGGCTACAAATTCTAAATATCCTGCCCTAAACTGCAAGTAAATGAGAAAAAAAACACCATTAACTCCTGCTGACTTTAGACACTACCAAAACAAAAACAGGTTTGCAATAGAGACAGCTATAAAAGGTATGATTTTACATGAGAAATTATCAAGGTTCTATGTTAGAGAACATATATTAGAGAATATAAATAACCAATATATTTATTAAACCAAACAGTGAACAATAAAAAGTGCAAGTTGCAACAAGTCTGTGGGAGGTACCCAGCAGCAATGTCCAGATGTTAAGCTGTCTTGGAGAGTCCCATAAATTCTTAAAATGTCTTGTTTCCCCTTGTTGTAAATCTCCAAATTCCTGCTTGCTGGATTTACCATGTAGAAGGTAAACTGTGTATGAGGAATAGTAGGATGAGAGATCCCAGGAAATTCTAGTCTCCGTTTGATCTGAGAGAGATTTTTTCAGTTACCTCCCTATTATGATACAAAATGCACACATTTATACATATACAGCATATTAATAATACCAAGACAATGCAACAACAAATTAATATAACATACAACTACATACAGCATTTCAGTGATGCATGATGCCTATACCAACTCCAGAATAAGAGGTGAATAAATGCCTGTAGTAATTGATAATGCTTGTCACCTGTTAAGCAGGGGAATTAGGCAGGAAAACCAAGGTGTTACTTTAAAGTAAGGTTTCTACATTCACATTGATATTCTTAACAAACTTTTAGAATCTTGTTATACATTCACACATGTTCTTAAAGAAAACAACCAAAATCTTGTTTGTCATTCAGGCCATAAGGAAAGGTGGTATATAATGGGTGTATCCACCAACATTCCTCTTTGGATAACAAATTCTGAACATCCTTTAATGGCACTGGTTTGATTACTTGAATAACAAAAAACCTGAAAGAGTCAAATGTAGGACCTGCTTGATCGAAATGATAATAATAATGAGCTATCTCTGGCTCCCATTCTCAACTGGCTCCAACGTTCAGTCATTCTGGTCCTCACCTGTTTGGAAAATTTCCCTATGTACAATAGTTTACAGGGACAAATTAATACATAAATGACATTATAAGAGAGAGAATTAGGGTGGGAAACCTTCAATTTATATTCCTTTTTGGATTGAGGGTCCACAAAAGTTTGTAACTGTTTACAAACTTTTGTGGACCATCAATCCAGAAAGGTAGCTGAAGAAATCTCTCTCAGATGAAATGGAGACTGGAATTTCTACGGCCCTTGGATATTTGCTTGTATGACAATCCCTGACACCTTCAGCATTATCACAGTTGCATTCATTCACTATGAAGTGGGACAATGCAGAGAAGAGAGAGAGGTTGGTTTTGCAAGTGAGAAAACTCTTAGACTGAGAGAAAATATTTCACCATCTCACAGGCGAGAAGAAAATAAAATACAGCTGCTCATTCCTGCAGACGAGAATAAGAGAAACAAGAATATACATCCCTACCTTCAGTACAATAAATGTCTTGTTCAAGACACATGCTAACTTTGAATATTAGGGCATACATAAGAGGACATGCATAATAAGAATATTAGGACATGCACAATCCCTTTCAACATACAAAATAGGTCATTCAAAATCTTCCTGATATTCAAGGGGAAATTTAGGATGGAGAACTGTGGCATTTCAAAGGGTGGGCCATACACAGTTGTCCACACTTTTCTTAATATGAATTCATATGAGAAATACCTCCTTCTGATCAATGCAGCTTTTATTTCTGTTACAATGAACACTGTTTTCATTCCAGAATAACTCTGGCTATTTAAACTACCTTAATTCCTTCTACTAGGCCTCATCTGAAATATTGCATCCAGTTCTAGGCACAATTCAAAAGGATGTTGACAAACTGAAGCATGACTAGAGAAAAGTGACCAAAATGGTGAAAGGTCTGGAAGGAGTGACGAAGGGCCTTTACAGACTGCCAGAAATAATGCAACTTGAGTCCACTTTAAGGGCCTCTGCAGACATCGCAAAGCACCATCTTGGAGGCAGGGAAGGGGAGGGGCAGCCACATGC
>JAIPUX010001232.1:106900931-106922227 GCA_020142125.1 Phrynosoma platyrhinos | reverse complement strand
TTCGTGGCCAGCGTGTGATAAGGTCCATAGCCCTGCTTGGCTTTCCAAAAGCAGGCAAAATTGGGATTGTTCATCTGTGGTGTTGCTTTGCTATGAATTGACTGATGTGTCCTTGAATGTATTTGAAGTACTATTCTACTTGGTATTTTACCTATAATTATTATTTTAAGTAGTAAAAAAAAGAGAGAGATTCAGTTTTGTTTGCATTCTTAATAGTGGAATATTAGCTATTTTTAATTGTAAGCATATCTGAATATGGCCTAAATAACCTAAAGGCACCAGATCACATCTGATTTTGGAAGCTAAGCATCCCCAGTTTGATATTTGAATGGGAAACTGCCAATGAATACCAGGTGCTGTAGGCTATGTTTCAGAGGGAAAGATCTGGCAAAACCATCGCTGAGTATTCCTTGCCTAAGAGAACCCTATGAAATTCATGGTGTCACCATAAGTCATCAGATGACTTGAAGGCGCACACACACACACACACACACACACACATATGCAAGCTAACATCTAGAACTGGAATGGAAATTAAAGATGTATGTTTGTGTGTTTGTACATGTGTGTTTAAAGGGTATATTTTGCAAAGCTTAACAGGCTCATTAAGCTGGATGAAGGCCATTATGGAATTCAATGAAGATGAAAGTTCAGCATTTCTCTAAGTACATTCTGTGTACATTATCAATGCTCTGTGTACTAAACAAGATGAAAAGAATTTTCATGAACATATTGCAAAATCTGGCTAAAATTAGCAACAGTTTTAAGCTGTTTTTAAAAAGTTAGAAATGTCTGAAGTAAATATGTTTAACTGTGGGCTTTTGCCTAGCTTTTTGAAGGCAATTTGACATTCTGAGCAGTGAAAACAATGTCCATGAGTGATTTAGTGCATGAACATCTTGCTCCCTAGAACGCTGTATTGAAATCAGAAGTGCAATTTGCCACTCCACCTATGGCAAGTAGCAATTGCCTCCAGGTGATCAAACAAATTGCAAACTGTAATATCATCCATCCACTTGTGCCACTGTGCCATGCAAAGTGCCCCAAGCCCATTTAAATTTGGTACTGATGATGTGAATTACATTCTACTGCAGTTTTCAAATCCTAAATTCAGCAGTTTTCTGTCAGCATTGTGTCTAACAGGGCCACCGCCCTTTCAAACACAGAAAAATTGAGAGAGTTAGGCATGACCCAATGAAAAGTGCAGTTCTTTCTGGCTTAGCCTCTAAAACAAGACTATCCTAACCAACTGAACCCTTTTTCTGGAGCTTCACAAATGACTCTGTCTTGTGCTGATAAGATTTGTTTGTTTATATCTCTGACTTTATAGAATCAGTATTTCTAGTGCAAATAACAGAATCATGACCCAGTTTCCAAAGACTATGACTATAAGTCAGGGATAAGATACAAAAGCAAACAAACAAACCAATAAAAGCAAAAATAGAGGAAAGCAAGAAGAAAATACAGGCTAAAAAAATCCATCAGGAGATTTTATAATCTCGCACAAAAATGCCTATTAGTGCATTCCATCTCATTCTTAAAAATTTCAGTGTGGAGTTTCTTAGCAAACTTTGCTGCCTTTTGATTAATAAAATAGAATATATAGCTTTCATTAAGTGCAATGAGCTTAAAATGTATCAGCATAATAAGACATTAAGGAACATGGAACAAAAGCCTCTTATCTACAGTGGCTTTATAACATTACTTTATTATACAGTATATTTAAGATACTGTAGGCTACAAAAAGCTCACTGAGCCATCTCAATCTGTTCCCATTAATTATCACACATTATCATGTATCACCATGCAAGACAAAGATAATTGCCTTTAAAGTGATCCAGAATGAACTGTAAGTGGACAAACTGACCTTCGGAAAAGGGATCAAAAACTGAAGATATATAGTGGGCAGCCATTTTGTCTCTGCTGAAAGTTTTTAAAAAGCAGTCGTTATGTATAAAGGCTCTTTGAGAGTATAAGGAGTTGTTTTCATTTGCATTTTAAAATGAGCAATTGAAACATATAGTAGAAGGGCTGATACAGGCACAGAGTAATCTGAAGCATATTACATATGATGGAACTGACCAAAGTCTATGGGACAGCAGGGGAAATGTTGCAGTGAAACCTTTATTAGACTTATATGTTTGTCCTTTCTGCCTACTAGTTCTTTTTTTCCATGTCTTGCTTGTGAATGAAAGAATCAGTCAACTTTATTTTCATTCACCTTTTCATTCTTCCTAAATGAGAGTTCATTTTGTCCCATTTCCACATCCATTTGTGCATTTGGGAAACAAGTGGACACATCTTCATGCACGTTTCCCCAATCTGTACTTTTATATCCATTTGTTTTCAAATATGTACATTTTTACAAGTAATTTCTTCCTCTAATATAATGTGTATTTGTCCATCATTTTCCCTAGTATGTGTGCTTGTTTGCACACTTTTCCTGAATATGAACTTTTTTTAAAAAAAAGTTGTGAATAACATTGCACGGTTCTGAAAGGGAGGATTTTAGCATGCTCTGATGCTCTTATTGCACAGGTGCCAGTTCACACATTTGAGATGTATGTACTGGGCAAGTGTATGTAGAAATTTAGACCAAACAAGCTTCTCATACATCCACAGCTTTGGTCAATCATAATTTTCCTTTCAGATTTTAAGAATGTGTGTACAGTGTCACATGCAAGTTTGCATCACCCATGAGAAGCCTATCCTTTGATGGTTCTTCCCCTAAATGGATTATTGTCTTTGGAAATTATTGCATGCCTCTCTTTGCCCAATCTGGGTATGGGCTGGGCATGCACTTGAAAACAGATTTTATTGCATGCCTCTGTAAATCACATACCCATTCTGGACTCCTAGCATACTTTTCGAAGAATAATACTTTCCTGTTCTTTGAAAAGTATGGCAGGAATCTGGATTGGGTATGCAATGCAGTCAAGTTGGACATGGAGGTATGCAAAAAGATCCATTTTCACCAGTTTAAGCCCATGCCCAGCCCGCACCCAGATTGTGCAAAAAGAGGTGTGAGATAATCTCCTATGTCAAAGAGGCTATGCAGACAGACAAAAAGAAGTGCTTTGAGAGTGACTTGTAGGCATGACGTTTAGACAACGCACGGCTAAAAGTCACCAGGAAAGCACCCTCTAGCTGTCATATGCCGAAAAAAGCCACTCCAAAAAGGAGCTGCTTTTTTCCACTCCTTCTGTGAAGATGCACACCTTCACATGTGCGTATGTATGCAGCGACACCGGTGCACCAACAAATGGCTGTATAAATGCACTACCGCATGTGCAGCAGAAATTGACTCAGCGATCCAGAGCATGCGTCCTATGCTTCCAGGTGTGGATGCACTGGCACAGATGCACTTGAATATTAGAACCCTAACCCTAATTGTAACCCTACGCATGTGTCCTAGCAACTGTCCTCTGTTATGACAATAAATGCATTCTGTTGCATGTACGCTTGCTGTCAGCATGAACAGCAATTTGAATGAAAGAGGCTTTTTTTTAACCTCCTCTGTGCAGGTGTGCAGGTGTGCATAAGACCTGCACACCATTTCCTAGCATGCTGGGGGAGGTTCCTGGAGTAATGCTTGTCCATGTGTCCTGTTCACCATGTCCCTTGCATGACCACCAGCAACATGTATCAAGTCTGTCCACACAAACCTCCCTTGCATGTACCTCTCCCCTCCCCCCTGATCTGTGTGAGACATGTTTTGTGGAGGACGATGGAGTAGGTGCCTTTTCAATTGAGAAACTCATTCCTTCACCCCAAGGGTGGCACAATCAATACTGCACCAACTCCTTGGGGGGAAGCAGAGGTCAGCGAATCCTTGCATCATCTGTGAGTGTATGACAGGTCCTGTGCAGGTGCATAGGGATGCCAAACTTCAGTCACCTGTGTACAGACAAAATGACAGACTGTATACCACCCTCTAACAGGTCCTGTGCAAGTGCACAAGGATGCTGAACTTCAGTCACCTTTGTGCACAGAGAATGAAAGAGGGCCTCTGCAGACCAGGCCAAAGGGCCAGCCTGGAGGCAGAGATGGGGAGGGGCAGCCGCACGCCAGCTGCCCCAACCCCAGCCCAACGACGTCCTGACACTGTGTGCTGTTACACACAGCACGCAGTGTCAGGACGTCCTCCCAGTGCAGTGTCCTGATGTGCTGCACCAGAAGGGGCGCTAAAGAGGTGCGCGCCAGCTCTTAGGGTGCCCTTTTGCCACCCCTGAAAGGAGCGGCATTTTGCTGCTCTTTCAGGGGTGGCAAAAGGGAGGATTGGGGTTGCGGCATGGAGTAGCCACGGCCCCAATCCATAGCTAGCTGGCATGGCCCAGAGCCACTCATATGCAGCCCCTCAGACTGTATACCAGCCTATGAGGTGTTCTGCACACATGCACAGGTGTGTCGAGCTGTGTTCCTGCACATATGCACATGCATCTGAGAGAACAAAAAAAAAATTAAAGCAACCACTGCCGGCCCATGCAGTTGCTCCATCTCCCTTTGTGGCATCCTTGGGGCTGGCAGTGTGGTTGGTGGGGCTTCAATACAGCCTCAGAAAAGCTGCATTGACTCCCCCCAGTGCAGTTGCTCCATCCCCATTTAGGTCATCCTCAGGGCAGGCAGTGCAGTTGCTGCAGCTTAGGGAAAAGGCAGGTTCAGGTCACCTTTTCTGTCTCCACTGCATACTAAGGGCCTGAAGCCAGCAGTGAGTTTCAGCACATATCTAACAATCCCCAGCACTTGGTCCTGATTATGTAATGGGGCTTGGGATAATTAACAAGAAGGGATGCCAAGGCTGCAATGAAGAGCCTTATGCATGTGCATTATTTATGAATCACCAAACCAAAGAACCAATGCAAATATCTTATTTTCAAATGAATGGAGAACAGTGGTTACTCTGCTAACTGGTACTCTTTGATTTTCTGCTCCCTTATGTTTCTGATCTTTTTAATATCAAAGAAAAGCCCTGTTACATAATATAATAACAAATATTTGTTCTGGGTAATCTGAGAGTAGATCTCTCTAGCAGAGTAATCAATTTGGTGAGGCAGAAGCTGAATGAACAATCAGTCCACACTCAGACACACAGAGAATCTAGCAGAGAAAAGGCTTAGAAGATTATCACACAGGAGGCTTTCATCCTCCTCCCATCATTAAATCATGTTTAAATTGTCATAATAGCATGATCAGGGTTCATACCCCCATGCTTTTCTCCCATTTTTAAAGCATAATTGAGACTTCCCAGGGTACTTGTCTCGTCAGTAAAGCGTCATTGAACCACCATTTGGCAATAACAGAACCTTTATTGCCAAATGGCGGCTCAATGGCACTGAGAAGTTTCAATTATACTTTAAGGATGAGAGAAGGATGGGAGAAAATCATGGGGGTGTGAACCCTGATCATGCTATTATGATAATTTAAACATGATTTAATGACGAGAGAAGGATGAAAGCCTCCCGTGTGATAATCTCTTTAGTCTTCTTTTAAAACATATACAATTAGCTTTGCTTACAAACAGTTGTACAAAGTCAAGCATATGGGCTAATAAAAGAAAGACAGAAGAAAAAGTGGCTGCAGGTTAGAGTAATGCAGGAAGAGAAAGAGTCTGGTGAAGCAAACAGATAGGAAGTCACCATAATGCAAACCAGCAATAATTGAGTACAGGCATGCAACAGTAACTCTAAAAATTTGTATATCATATACACATTTTTCTTAGTAATGCTGGAATTGAAGGCAAAACATAGCTACTATTTGTTATCCATGTTGTCAGACAACTAGAGATTAGCTCTGCCCAACTTTTTATAATCAGATTTCTTTTGAAATGGAATGTCTCGCCATTGTTTCCTCCAAGGTTTAAGATTTTCACATTGTACAGTTCCACAAATTTAGAAGAGTGAGTACATTGCACCTGTTCTTACTTATATAAAGTTGTTCAAAGTGATTAACATTTATGCATAATTTTAAAAAGGCTGGGTTCTAATCAAGTTTGGCACTAGCCTGGGCCTGGAATCTAGATGAGCACTAACTTGTGTGTCTTGTCAATTTACAGTGGCCCAGAATACTAAACAGATGTAATCAACTGCATTTTCACATTTGAAGTAGGATATGAGATGAAAATAGTCAGAACTTGGGGAACCCTCTAAACAAGACAACACAGCTACTTGGATGCAGTGCACATCATAACTTGATAAAGGTATGTGTTTATAGTGTTGCTCAACATATCAGACATCCCACCTCAGCCATGATACCAAATTCTCACATTTGGAGCTGACAGACTGTTTCCATGGTATTCTAACAAAAGAATTATGAGAAAATTGATTTTATATTAAAATCTATCAAGAGAGGTAGATGGATTTGACTAGCAATAAACCTCAGAATTAGAAAACCAGTAGGATGTATTTGTTACAATGTTGACCTAGGACTCCTAGGGCCTATTCACTCTTTTCTTGGCAAGATTTATTCAGAGGGAGATTTGCCAATCACTTCTTCTAAGGCTGAGTGAATGTGACTTGCCCAAGGTCACCCAGGCTGCATCTGCACTGCAGAAATAATGATGTTTGACACCACTTTAACTGCCATAGTTCAATGCTATGGAATGCTGGGTTTTGTAATTCTGTGAAATATTCACCCTTCTCTGTCAGAGAACTCTAGTGCCACAACAAAATATAAATCATAGAATTCCATAACACTGAGCCATAGTAGCTCAAGTAATGTCAAACTGCATTACTTCTGCAACCCCAGTGAATTTCCATGGCTGAACAGCAATTTGAAGCCTGGTCCAAGTCCAACATCCAAACCACTATGCAACACTGGCTCTCGCTACTGCACCCACTGAAATGGAGGCCACTAGCCATAATTTAGCAGTACATAGTTTTTTACCTGATGACACAGTCAGAACTAGAGCTTTCCAAACTTTATAATCCAGAACTCTGCCCTTCTAGAAAGAAATCAGCTACAATTATTCAAGTGCTTCTTTTATGGTAATTCTCTTTTGTTAATGCCATTATAGATCACCAGTACACATCCCACTCATATCTTTGGAAGTGTTAAGAAAACAAATATGAAGCCCTGACCCAAGAAAGTATTGAACAGATGGCTATTATTGGGTTCATGAGAAAAATTATTATAACAAGCTCCCAAGTAGGGAAAATCTTCTAAGCATAGGATGGCATTTCTGTAACCTTTCATGGCTCAGTCATTTCTACATTAATGTGCTACAGTAATGAGACAGTGTAGGGGAGGGAAATAGTCAGCTTATGTATAATGCAGGAAAAACTGCTCTGAAATTAGAGGATTTGAAACAAAACAAAGGATAATCTGGGGCCCATACTTGGCAAGAATGAATCTGTCAGTGGAGCTTCATAGTTCATTCTTAGTATGCTCCTTAGTAAAACAAGTTTATAATTTTCAAATGATAACATCACTGGAATCCCTGATCAGACACATTCAACTACGGTAAATTAAAATTCAACTCTCATGAATATCTGACAGATTAGCATTTGGACAATTCACTTCCTAAGGCAACATTAGAAGTAAAATCAAATTAATTTTGTAAAGAAAACTCTATTGTTATTTTTATATTAGCTCAACAATTATTTCCTCAAATTGATTCTCAGTTGTCCTATTCTCCATTTCCAATTTCTAGGTTGCATCTTAAAAGTGCAAATGTGATTTTGGCATTCAGTTCTCATAATTAATTAGGCTATTGTTGTATGTGTCACTTTTTTGTTCATAGGCAAATGTGTCAGAACAGGATGGGTGATGTGATGAAGTGTTTATGCAACACATACATGTATTGCTTAAAAACACAACACAAAACTACTAAAATGGAAAATTACCTTCCTTTAGCTATATATTGACTTGGGATTGGGGACTGTTATAGCTGACATTTGGAGATGGATGACTCTAGAAAACTGTACAAGAAACGAATACGACAGCCTGACCAAGGAAAAATGCCAGAAGGTATAGTCACACTGGACCAAATTAAGCTGAGAAATATTTTGAGTCCAATAAATCATGGTGAAGGTTCTATGCATCAGAATTGTACTTATTTCCTGAAAAGCCAAAGACCACCAATGAAGAAGATTGGTCTAGCCAAACCAGCTTCAACAGCAGGATCTAAATTGATTAAAAATATTCAGGCATAGGCTATCCAGAACAAGGACAGATTTGGCATTTTTCAGCACCTACAAAGGCCTGCCATTCAACAAGGGCCTACAGACTCCCACAACCTCTGTGCCCTCCTCCTCCTCCTCCTCACAGTCTTCCCTTGAAGAATGGAAGCAAGAAGAAAGAAATAGAGTAGCATTCTCCACTTGTCATGTGTGAACTACTCTGTGAGTTCTAGTTCAAAAAAGCAATTGTGTATCTCAATCTCTCAAGAGTTGTGTGGTTCCAGAAGGAAAGGACAGGTACATATGCAATAGTCACAGTGATGAGGAAAACATTGTCCACTGAAATTGTCTTGCCTAAAGGCCCCCACAAAACTTGGAGCCACCACAGGCCGTATCTGGTAGTATTTTCAAAGAGTCACTATTGTTTAGTGGTTACAATCGCAATGTAGGAGTAGGAAGAAACAGATTCAAATCCACAGCCAGCCATAAAAAGTATTGGATGACAGTGGTTTGATTGTTGGACAATGATTCTGGAGAGCAGGATTCAATTCCCCGCTTGGCCACTGGGTGAACATGGGCACATCACATGCTTTCAGCCTCAGGGGAATGCAATGGCAAACCTCCTCTGAACAAAGCTTGCCAAGAAAATCCCATGATAGGGTCACTTTAGGATTACCATAAGTCAGAAATAACTTTGAAGCCATAAAACAACCACAATATTGTTCTAAAGGTCCATACACTGAGTCATCTTCCAATGTGGTCTATGCCGTCATTTGTCATCAATGCCCTAGCCAGAAGAATAAAAGGGCACAAAGAGTAGTCACTACCTTACATTGCCCATTAGCATCTACAGGTTTATACCTTAAACCAAGGGTAGGCAACCTTTCCCCTTTAAGGGCCGAGGGACTTCAGCTCCCAGAAGCCTCAGCCATGTTGGCCAATAGTCCCATGTTGGCCAATAGCTCCTGGGATTCTGGGAGCTGAAGTCCCTCGGCCCTTAAAGGGCAAAGGTTGCCTACCCCTGCTAAACCTTAACCATCTATACTTCTTTGCTGTCATATGGTCCTGGTTCGCTTTCCTCTTGATATCTTCAGAATTCAAAGTCAATCCAACAAATTATCCACTGTATTTTGCTGAAGGTTTTATATTATTATTATCATCATCATCATCTACCCACCTCTTCCCATGAAGGCAGGGAGCAACAACAATTAACAAAAAAACATCAGCTGAAACGCATCAGTTAAGACACACATCAATTTAAAATGACAAATAGAATGTACACATATTAAAACAAGCCACATTGAAAATTCTTCATTTAAAATTCACAAATTAAAAATAATCTGAATAAGCCTGCTGGAAGAGATTGATCTTTAATGTTCTTTTAAATTCAGATAGTATTTTTAGCTGTCAAATCTCTTCCAGCAGGTCATTCCACAGTCTAGGAGTGGCTGAAGAAAAAGTCCTCTGGCTGACAGTTGCCAACCTAGTCCTGGATGATTTGAATAAATGTCCACCAGAGTACCTGAGTGTATGGGGCAGATTATATGGGAGGAGGCAATTCTGTAGGTAACTTGGACCCAAACCATGTTGGGCTTTAGAGGTAATAACCAATATATTTTACCATGCCCAGAAATTATCCAGCCAGTGGAGTGATTTTAATATTAGTGTAATGTGATCACTCCTGGATGTACTACTATGTTTTGGACTAACTGAAGCTTCCAAACTTGGTATGAGGTAGCCCAATGTACAGTGCATTGCAGAAGTTCAACCTTGAGGTTACTAGTGCATACACTACTATCTTTATGTCCTCCAGTTCTAGAAAGGCTTACAACTGACATATCAGCCAAAATTGATAGTAAACACTCCTGGCTGTTGCATCTATCTGAGCAGTCATTTGGAGTGAAGGATCCAGAAGCACCCCCAAGCTGTGAACCTAGTCCTTCAGGGAGACTGTAACTCCATCTAGGACTGTTTGACACACCTCCAACCCAGGTTAGGACCTTTGACAGTAATCAGTTCTGTCTTGTCTGGATTCAACTTCAATTTGTTTTTCCTCATCCAGTCCATTAACTTCTCCAGTCATTCATTTAGAGAAGGCACACTATCTTTAGCTGAAGCTGTATTTAAATGTATTGTCCAAGTTCCCAGTATAATGTAGACTTATTATATCTATAGAGTTCATCACACCAGAGGGAAGTGCCTGCATCCCATGAATAAACGGAGTTTAAATCTGTGAATATCCCATCAAAGCGAGATTGTTTTCAGACAATGTCAGCTTTATCCCGATATTAACCCGGGATAAAGTGGCCAAATCATGCCATTTTTATTTTCAGGATTTTCTCAAAATTAAAAAACAGCACAATTGGTTGCTTTATTCATGGGTTAATATCAGGATAATGCCAACATTGCCTGCATCATCTGAAAACAATCCCACTTTTGCAGGATATTCATGGGATTTAAACTCCATTTATTCATAGGATGTGGGTGCTCCTGTGTGATAAACTCTATGAGCCATTTCATTTTTGTTACCAAAGATGGGGTATTGGTACATATTAGTATTCAGACCCTGCGCTTTGTCCCTAGACCTTACTGTAGGGCCACCAAGTCAACCAAAACCACCTCTTGCTTCATTTTAATACAACTCTGTGCAAAAGGTCATTTATTAGATATTCACTTCTCTATGGGAAAGGCTAATTACTTCATGTTTTTCAAAAAGAGAAAATGGAATGGCATATGAATACTGTATTGGGATGCAAACATCTGAGGACTGTGGAATTTCACAAGGTTTGTTTATTGCCAGGTAAATGAAAATAGTTAAATGAACTTATACATTTGGGGTTAAAACAGACAAATAGTCTGCTATAAGGAAGATAAAAAAAACAAAAATTTGACTGTGTTTTAAGCTTAATGCTAGACTGAAAACACAAAATAATTTATGACTGCTGCAAAATAAGCTTTTTCTGGTGATGGAATTGTACTGCCCCCTGCTGGACATTTGAAAACAATTCATTTCAACACACACACACTTTCTTCCTATATTTCTTCTGAAAGAAGCAGGATCTCTAAATGATTTCCAAAGGGATAGCAGTATGAGAAAAGCTACAAAGTCTCATAGCACCTTAAAGAGTAACAAAGTAGTATGGCAAGTTTTTGTAGTCACTATAATCCACTTCAAAGATTACATTAACTGTTTTAAATACATACTGTGAAATTTACCTAGTGTTGCCCAGGTTGATAATTTCACATATGACTTGAACGAAACCTAAGTTTGAATGCCACCAATTGCAATTTTTAAAAATTATCTCACATGAGCTTTCATACAAAGTGGATCAACACCAGAAATTAAAAAAAAAACAGTTTGCCAGTCAATCCCAAATAGGACCAAAACTAAAAAAAAAAAAAAAATGTTTCCTAATGCTAAAAGGTGGAGGGCTTCTTCAGTGCTCTCTGACTAGCAAAGGAACTTGTAGCTTCACAAAGAACTGAGGCAGCATGGATCTCAAGAGAAGCATCTCTTTTTGTCTTGCTAATGGATCTTAAAAAAATGGCATACCCACATGGCCAGAAGGAGGAAGAGCCAGCCTTCATGAATGTCTCTCCAACAACACTTGAACTGAGAACATCTTGACAAAATGCAGGCTTGTGACTAACATCAGCTTAACAATTTTTTTCCTCCTGCTTTTCTTGCATGATAAAGAAGCCAGTGGAGCTTGCAACATGTATTTTGTGAATGGTGGTACCACTGTTTTGTGGGTTTTGGATGTTATTGCACTAGACCAAAACTGCTTAGGATATTCATGTATATCATTAAAATGTGCTCATAAATGTGTATTCCAGAATAGATTGAAATACAGAAATATAAAGTATTTGATGAGTCTGAGCTCATCTAAATCAGTTGAGAGATCAGATGCAAAGCCTTACTGTGGTCTATGTCTCGATCCTATTAGATCACACCATGTCCCTTGACTATAATTAAGCATGTTCACCTGTATAGCATAAAAGAAAATCAGACTTTAAATTCTACTGTAGGGTATTCTATTATAGAAATCTACTATAGAATGGAATTTGTAAAGTGGGATGACAGGAGGAACTAAAATACAGAAAGTACAGAGAGAATCGTCTTAACTGTTGCCATTAACAAAACAGTTTTGCTTTATCATCTTCTTTATTTTGATTATATGTGTCCGTCAGTTTTCTTTATTCTATATTGTATTGGGTTTGTTAATTCTATCTGGAAAATTTGTTCTACATCTCTATTCTATAAATGATATTTTCATTGCTCTTTCCATATATGTATAAGTGCCAGAGGGAAGAATTTGAGTACCTCTTTACTAGAAAGCAATGTTTCATTTACATAAACAATGTTATCATATCATGTCAATCCAGATGTAAGCCTGAAAAGACTCAGTGAGATTTATTTCTAGGTAAATATATACAGGGTTCTAGTTTGAGACATTGCATTATCACAGAGGAGCAAAGCATCCTTATTCTGTCATTAAACTATGTTATTCATGCAATTGGGGGAAAGAATATCACACCCTACCCACTTATCCCGTTCTTATCCCATCCATAAACAATAATGAACCCATCATTTCATATTAACAGGAAACTCCTATTAATACCAAATGATAGTTCCATTACTGTTTACAAACGAGAGAAGAATGGGAGAAGCACAGGGGTGTGTGATCATCTTTCCCTCGATCATGCAAATAACATGGTTTAACAGCAGGATAAGGATGCTTTGTTCCTCTGTGTGATAATCTCCATTCTAAAAGGGCTTTGGAATCCATGTATCTCTTCATGACAATCATGGGTGCATGTGTGTGTGTGCGTGTGTATGTTTCAACTATATATTTCTTAACTAATATCATTATGTTTACATTATTCCCTCCACCCAAACCCTAAATCATTTAAGCTTGAGAAACCACAATTGACTCAAGGTGTTACATTATGCATGTACCATCATGGCAAAACTGGGATTAGACCTGATCTTTAGGTACCCTTGCAGGAGCAGCTCAATCTGCCACAACAACCAAGTGGTATCAAGTCTCAAGTGGCCACACTCTGGACATTGTCTTGTACTGGATGGTCTGATGGTAATCCAGCAGTGTGGAAACTTTCCTTAGAACCAGAACAGACCAGCTCTCAAAGCCGCCATCAGGCAGCTTGGGAGTGTGGCATTTACATGCTGTATGCTCCTACGGTGTCCTGAAGCCACCCAGAAGTCACTCCCACCCCCCATGCTTCTCCCGTTCTTCAGATGTGGGTGACTTCAAGACACTGTGACAGCCTGGCATTTGCATGCCACCTGCTGCTGCAGTGTCTGGAAGCCAGCTTTAGGCTGCAGCAGGGCAGGAAAACCCACCCTTTCCCCGGCTGAAAAAGGAGTGGGGCCATGGCATGTGTTCACCATGGCCCCAATCTGTCTTCAGAAGGGGTGGCTTCAAGCTACTCCTTCCACCCATCTGTTTTTTTTTGGGGGGGGGCAATTCTGTTGTCATGGTCAAACCACTGATCAGGTTTATCTTCACTGGGACTCAGAGCCTCTCCAGGGGTGGGTGACTGATTAAGATGGGTGCCCCAAAAGGCTTATGGATCTACATTAATTCTTGATGAGTCTTGGAGAGTTTCCTGTTGCTTCAGCAGGCAATTCTCTTAAAGCCATGGTTAACCTGTGCAGTGGAGAAATGGCCAAAGTGGTGGACATAATCACTTTTGAGTGGATGCCCCTTATAGATTAGAGCTAAACCAGCCCCCTGGTTCTCTGGGGAACTGGCAGCAATGAAACAAGTGAGACAACAACGTTAGCAGAAAACTCAGAATCTGATTGAACATAGGCTAGAGGCTTCTTGAATGCCTACTCCATGGCAATGTGGGCAGCAAAAAATCATTTTCCTCTGCTTCCTATGCATCTGCAAAGAGCTTTTCCAAGTTATTAGGTGTTTCTTACATCTTGGCCCACAAAAGCAGAATCTAGACCAGGGGTAGGCAAGGATTTTTTATCTGGGGCCGGTTGCTGGTTCCGAGGTCTTCCACCAGGCAGGGGGGGATGGCGGCACGTGTGCTCACGCATGCGCGCACGGCCCCCGCCAACCACCGCCACCACCGCTGCCCCCACCAAACCCCCCCCACCGCCATGTGCACTGCCACCGTGCACGTCGCGGCCATTTTGTTTGCCAAACAAAATGGCGGCGGCAGCGTGCATGGCAGCAGGGGTCAGCAGAGTGCATGGCGGCAGCGGGGGTTGGCAGTGTGCGCAGCGGGGTCAGCAGGGGCCAGTCGGCAGGGGTCAGTGGGCCGGGTGCAGCCCGCATGCTGTAGGTTGCCAACCCCTGATCTAGACCAATTGATAGCTCATTGTGAACAATTTGCTAAGCACTTTGCATCTAAACCATTCTGACTTAGATGCTACATTTAATACATATCCACTTTAGGTGTATATGTTTCATTCCATTTTATCATGCTGTAGTGAGCATAGTGTTTTATTGCTCCTCCCTTGAGGATTCCCTGGCAGGGAAACTCCAGTCTACTTCTAATTGTTGGGCTGGAAGGACATGGAAACCTCCAAGAGTTCACAAGAGAACTATTATACATAAAGAAGTTCAGGAAAAATTTAAAGAATAAATATACAAATTTTATGCAAAAACAGAACTGAGGAAGTGTTATTTCATGGGGAAAACAGCAAAACAAAACAGTGAACATAGTGGAGGGTGTATTCATATTCCTGATCTGGGTGAAGAGTGGAAATGATCCCATAATAATGTCTTTACATATTTACACAGTTGGCCAATTAGACCTTGCCATTTAAAAAAAAATCCATCATGGAGCAGGAGGAAAACCAAATGACATGGTGTATATAAAATTGTTGTATTTCAAGTGCTAGATAGCAAATACAAGAACTAATGCAATTGAAGCACTAATGTACTAATGATTCAAAAGAGCACATTGTCATTCTGCTACCTTTCCAAGTAAAGGAAAAGCAATTTTCAAATGGAATAACTAAAACAACTGATTAGTGTGACAAGCACCCAACAATGTAAACATCTTAAACCAGCATAGCTTTAGTATACTGGCTGCAACATGTAACTTCAGACACTATGCTGGAATTGTATAAATACATTTTCTTTTCAATAGACAGTTATAGGATTACATTGGTAGAAAATCAGTTAAAGCTTTTCCATTAACAAGATTCCTTAGTTAACTATTTAAAGCTATGCTTTTCCATTAACAAGACTCCTCAGCTAACTATTTAACTTTATTTGCAGTTATGGGACTGATTGAACTTTGTTTGCAGTTATTGGACTGATTAATTATAATGCCTTATTTTATGTATTTGTTTCCTTTACTTCCATTAAAACTCCTATCAGAGTGAAGTGATACAAATTTTAGTATGAATAAAGCACAATAAAATTATAGCAACTGGGTCTAAGGGGCGTTGCAGACACACTGTGCTGAAAGGGCGCAGAAGAGCCGCAGTGCCGGCTGTTAGGGCAGCCTTTTGCCGCCCCTAAAAGGAGCAGCATTTTGCTGCTTTTTTAGGGGCAGCAAAAGGAAGGATTGGGGCTGTGGCCTGCAGTTGTCACGGCCCTGATCCACCGCTCCCCAAATAGGCTGTCTGAATTGACCCTAAAAAATTTTGGAACATTATTACAAAGGGTTAGGATGGATATGTAGTTTGGTGAGTGACCAGTATTTTTTATCTTCTAATAACGCTTTATCCGGGCTCTTAGTATGCTAGCTGGTTTATTTTGTGTAGCTTTTGCAAGCCCTTTATTATTTGTCCTATTTTATTTTAGCTTATCTCCCATTTGGTGGTTTTTACTGGTTTGTTGCACTTGACGTTGCTATCTGCCTTCATGCTGACTGGCTTGCTGCTCTGCCTGCAGACTTTGAGAATTTACAGAAGCCTTGAAACATTATAAAAACTGTTTTGGGTTGGCAAAAAAGGAAAGAGAGCTTTTTGGAGGCTGTTTGGTGCTCTTGTTTCTTTCAGCTAGCAGTGACATCAAAGTTTCCACACATTTAGAGCAATTAGGAACTGGCAATGTAGCCTAGAAGGAGGCCTTTGTGAATGAACTGTTCCATCACCCACACTACCCCAATTCAAAGTTGGTAGAGAAAAGAAAGGGAGGAGGCTCTGAGAACTTAAAGGACTCTTTTTTTTTTCTTCTGAGAAAAGAGGAGTGTGTTTGGAGTCTCTTCGGAAAATGTGTGACTAGGTCACTATGGTTATAACCAGAGCCCAGATAAGGCAGTAGGGATTTAAAGAATCTGTCTCTGTATCTACACAAAAGACAATTCTGCAATACAGTTTAGCAAAGGAAACAGAGGAAGATTTATGGTGGATATTTCAAGTAAGGCTAGCCCTACACCTACTGCTAACATCCAGAAGCACTGAATTTTGTCTCTTTGGCAAATAATAATGTTAGTAAAGATCAGCTAGATGTTTCAGTAGACCTGTATGATCAGGAACTGTTGGACAATTGGTTTTCAGATCCAGAATGTGTATGTGAAATCCCTATTTCATTCCCTCTCTCTACAACACTCCTCTGTTTAACTCAAGCCCAAGACCATCACAACAGGCTCACTCTTCAGATAAGGATACAGAAGAGGCAAAGCAAAAAATCTTTGCATAACTGTATGAATATCTTCTGAACCAATGTTTCTTGCAGGTCAAACTAAAGAGAGAATTTTCCAGAGCCTGGGTTGCCTAAAGAAGGAAGTCCATCAGGGCCAATATCCAGATTTTCATGGGTTCAATTAAAGGGTCATGCAGACTGGCAGCTTGGGGAAGCCTCTGGCTGCTCCAGTGCTGATTGAATCCCTAAAGGCATGGGACTATGGTGACCAGACACCATGGTCCCAAGGCCGAAGACACTGCTGTGGTCCAGAATGAATTGCCAGAAAGGAGTTGTTATTCTCCACTCGATTTGCTGCCATTTGGGCCATGTTAGCCAGCCTTGGTAAGGCTTCCAGCCAATCCAAGGGCATGAATCATCTGCCCACCACACCCCAAACTGGCCTGAAGATGCCGCTTTTTGCCCATCTGCTTTGTGCCTCAGAAAGTGATTTTGACAACAGCTCCTGCTCCTTCTCCAGCATGACCTAATCAAGCTAATCAAGATCCTGATAACAAATTGACTTCCACCAAGCTGCAGGCTAACATTTCCCTCATCAATGAGTGGGATTTATGGGGTCATGTAGGTGAATTCTTGCTGGATGGGGAAAACCAGGACAAGAACTTGCCAAGTAGATCAGCTATGTGAGAACTGTGAGAATTGTAGGATGATATACTGGAAATTTCTCATCTTATTTTTTTCTGATTCTGATATAATTATAATAGATGAATGGCAAGAAGATCAAGTGATGAAAATTGACAGGACAGACATGCTTACAGAGCAGAATGGATGAGAAACTGGATGTGAAGATTTAAAGATAAATTTTAACTAGGCAGGCAATAATTTGAACCCGATCAGGGCTTCTCCATGCTAGACTTCTCAGTCTGACCCAGACTTTTGTATCTCTATATTTAATTGGTGATGCACCAGAACTCACTGGCTGAAGATTCTAAATACTATTCCCTAAACTGCACATCTCAGCATTCCATAGAATGCAATATATGGCAGTTAAAATGAAATTAATGCTATACTTATATAGTGTGGGTGGGCCATTTATTACAGTTTTTACTAAAACATAGCTGGGATAAAACAAACAAACAAAATCAGTACTAGATCATAGAATCATAGAGTTGGAAGAGACCACAAGGGCCATCAAGTCCCCAAACATGTGGGGCTACACAATAAAAGTACTTCCAACAGATGGCCATCTAACCTCTGTTCAATAAATATAAGAGGTTATTTTATATTAAGAGCTATTTCCTATTTTTCTCCAATTTTTTTTAAAAAAATGCTGCTCTCAAGTGGTATATAGTCCTCCAAGGTGTCAAACATGAAAACTACATATGTGGTATGTCTTCCTTGCCCCCTGAATCAGTAAGAGCTGGGAGTAAATCATGTGAGGAATATCAAACATTAAGGGCATCTTGTCCAAGAACTTAAAACAGTCTTCATCCAGTAATTTATGACAACACCCACAAGTGTTGAACTTGTTCTGACAACATGGCATTGTATAAAGATTCATGTGGTAAAGTGAATATAGGCATTTTTATTCATCTATTTTATTTCTTTTCTTCTGTTCAAGAGACTGAAAAAACTTGCTATTTTTAATATTCATCTTCCACACTGCCTTATTCTCTCAGGCATTAACTTTTGGCATTAACTCTCTGTCTCAAAAAATTCTCTACTATTCCCTCTGTCTCAGCATGACCACTTTTCCTCTTGTCTTAATTCTTTACCATTGTTACACTTTGTTTTCTTAACCTTGTTTTGTCCTAATATTCTCTTATGTTGCACTGTTTTTCCTGGCATCTACTGCTTTCTCTTTAATCCATCGTCTTGTCATTTTTACTCCACAGATACTTTGCTCTTGGTTAAAGCTCAGACGAATTCTTCCATATTGTGTCTTTCTCCTTACACTTTTACTGCTTTTTCCCTTATTTGGAACTACATATCTCCTAACATCCTCAAGGATTTTAAACTTTAGGAAAAACAGGTCTTCTCTTTAGTCTTCTATTTCTTTTTTCCCCCTTCCAATTGTGTAACTTGCCTTTCCATAAAATTCTAAATTTGGATTTAGAATGGACTATGTGTAGACTAAACTGTATTAAATGAATGGAACTTGACTAAGGGGTCATGCAGAGGGGGCAAAAGAAGCAGTCCAATCATGCCAGGACAATGGTGACTGCATGGGCATAGTCCCTATCTGAGCTGCCACTGCAGTCCTCAACCTGGCCATCAACAAGGAGTGTCTTTTTGCTCCCTCTTTTTGTTCCAGCTGTCCTAGTTTGGGGTGGGCTCAGTGCAGCTTTCAGCTGCATTTGGGGCATGCATCATGTAAAAAAACATGGCCTGAAGCTGGCACTTTTGGCCCATCTGCCTTAGGCCATACTCATGTTCCACTAATTCCAACAAGGTTACTCTAAGTATGACCTAGGTCTGCATCCAAACCATCCAACCACCTGATGGTTTGAAATTTAATTTCTATTCATTGTTTTATTCCCAAGGTACTTTAAAAATTGTTGTTAATCTTGTTTTCTGAGGAACAAAAACCAGAAATCAAGGCTAATTCTTCACCATTGTTTGTGCATTAATTTTTAAACCAAATTGATTAGGCCCCTGGCCTCTAAAAGGTGGTAGAATCATCTTGAATTCACAATGGCAAACATATTTAATTTGAAATGTTGGATACATTTGACAATCACTTCCCCACTTGTTCAGGGAACACTTGAGGGGTGAGAGAGAAAACTAGCTATCCTACTCTGATGCTGATATACCTGCTGACCATATTCCTAATACTACACATTTGTCAATGATAATGAAAGGAAAATATGTACCTGTAGAGGTTCTTCAGAAATAGAGAAACTATAACTCTCAGGGACCTTTCTACAATACTGAGAACTTTCTCTGTCCTCTAAGGGTGATCTATACCCAAGCTTATTATGCTAATTCCTGCAGATATTTGCACATGCACGTCAATGTTTAATTGTTTTTACTTTCCTGCACAATTCCACATCTATTGGCCATCACTCTGCCAAAAAATGTTCAGCCATGCAAATCCATGTGAAGCAGATAGACAGCCAAATGTTTGATAATGAGCGTACCCATTCTCCCCCCCCCAACAAAAAGCCCAGATTCCTCTGAACTGCAGGTGACTGATCACAGTATATTCGATGTGAATGAGGAGTATTTTAATTGTGCAAACAAGCCCTAAAAGACTCTGCATACACATATTTTAATGATAAAATGTGAGTTTATGTTAATGAGCGCCCTAGACCCTAAACAATACAGTTCCCAGTGTACAGTCCAAAATATGTTGAAATAATCTGAAACTTAAAATCAGAAGTCATTCCCAGTTTCAATTTTCAGATGCATGTGCAGACATCTGTAAGCCCCTAACTGTGTACATCATAGGTTGTGTAAACAATTTAAGGAACAACTTGCAGTAGAATCTGAAGTGGAGTTGTGCATACAGGCCCATCATGTCCAGTAGTTAACGTGCAATTGATACTCTGCTTGTGCATATCTAGTCATTCCACAAACATTTCATCTTAAATAATAAGGTCAAACATCATGCATGATAACAACCCCTACCAAAAAAAAACCTGTGGGGATAGAAATTCAAGGGGAAGACTTTATCGTTATGGTTTACTAGTATGATTTATGCAGTGTTAAGATAACTTGGCAGAAGAAACACAAAGGCATAGTTCAGAAGGAAATGCCCTTGTACAAAAAGACATTTCTTCAGATGATCCCTTGTCTGTGTTAAAAGCCTAATTATTCAGTCATTAGACAGTGGAACTGGTGTTGAATTTAAATTTAGTTTGGAATGTGAGCCAAAATCCAAAGGAATAAAGGAAACATTTTGCAGATGGCAGATGCAGATAGTCTGCGTGTTCTGGAGAGAAAAGGATGTATTAATCTTTACCCATCATGAATCTGAGAGTAAAGACAACTGATTTGTTTCCAACTTAAAAGCAATCATGATATCAAAACCTGAGCAATTTACTTAGTCCCAATATGCCATTGTGCTTGCCAGCTTTAGATGGCCCCATTTTTAAACACACAACTTGAGGCGCCAAACTATGCCCAAAGCATGCAGAGTATCTACTGCTTAAAGCAGCTGACTCAAGCTAAAATGAATAGCTTGCCCATATACACTCCCCATCTACTTTAAAATCCAGAGCCACACTTTGCGAAGTCAAAGTGTAAAGGTTCAGTATCCAAATTTCAACTTATTTTTTTCTCATATCATTTGAACCTTGAAAAAGGAATCAGAAGAGTCAAGACCATTATTATATATTTAAAACTTAAAATTATTATTATTATTATTATTATTATTATTTTAAAAGATTGTATACATGATATTCAAATGTTTGATATTCAATATGTGACCCTCAGTACTCTAACTGGCAATTAATATAGGATAGGATTTATATTTTATAATTGGCATTCTACATTTGATATTCTGTAGTTGATCTTTACTATTTGATCCAATAATATCCAAATAATGATACCTTTATTGGGACAAACAAAATGTACAATTACATGTTGCAAGCTTTTG
>JAIPUX010001232.1:106877043-106892642 GCA_020142125.1 Phrynosoma platyrhinos | reverse complement strand
AAACAAATCACCAAGAACAGATGATATTCCAATTGAACTGCTGCAATCTCCATTGATGGAGTGAACTTTAGTTTGCTGACCAAACTATGTCAACAGATATGAAAAACAAAACTATAGCAAACAGATTGGAAGCAATCAATATACATCCCCATCCACAAAAAGGGAGACACAAGAGACCGCAGTAACTATAGGACCATAGCAAAATTCTGTAACATAGACTGCAACCATACTTGGAGAGAGAAACCCCAGAGGTCCAAGTGGGTTTCAGGAAAGGAAGAGGCACTAGGGACCACCCAAGGAATTCCAAAAGAAAATCAGCATGTGCTTTATAGACTATAGCAAGGTGTTTGACTGCATAGACCATGAAAGGCTATGGAACGCCCTTAACGTGACTTTGCAGACTGCTAGAAATAGTGCAAATTGAGTCCACTTTAACTGACCTGGCTCAGTGCTAGAAAATCATGGGAATTGTATTTTTTTTCTGGGATAAGCCTTCTCTGTCAGAGAGCTCTGGTGACACAATAAACTACAGTTCCCATGATTCCCTAGCACTGAGTCAGGGCAGTTAAAGTGGACTCAATTTGTACTATTTCTGGCAGTCTGCAAAGGCCCAAAGACATGGGAGTGCCAGCACATCTGATAGTTCTGATGAGGAATCTGTACTCAGGACAAGGCAGGCTTAATGTTGAACATAAAGAAAACAAAATAATGACCACCAAGGACCTTCACAAGTTCAACCTAGATAATGAAGAAATAGAAATAGTAAAAGAATCTCCATACATTGATAGACATTGATAGAAATGGGGACTACAGTCAGGAAATCAGAAGACTAAGAATGGGGAGGGTGGCTATGAAACAACTAAAAAATATTCTAAAATGCAAAGATATACAACTGAGCACAAACGTTAGAATCACACAAGCTATCGTATTCCCTATTACCATGCATGGATGTGAGAGCTGGGCAGTTAAGAAAGATGATAGGAAGAAAATCAATTCATTTGAGATGTAGTGCTGGAGAAGAGTGCTGAGGATCCCATGGACAGTCAAAAGGACAAGCAAATGGGTCCTAGAGCAGATCCGTCCGGAAACCTCCCTGGAAAGCAAGATAATCAAACTGAGGCTGTCGTGAGAAGGAAGACTCATTGGAAAAGACAATAATATTGGAAAGGTTGAGGAAAGTAGGAAGAGAGGAAGGCCACATGCCAGATGGATGGACTCTATTAAAGAGGTCATGGGGATAGGTTTGCAGGAATTAAACAGAGTAGTGGAGGACAGAGGGTCTTGGAGAAATCTCATCCATAGGGTCACCATGGGTTGAGATCAACTCAAGGGCAGTTAATAACAACAACAAAATAAGGGACAGCTTACTATTGTTATGATCAGAGCTTTGGAACTGGGAAAAGGAAAAAGAATAACCATATTTACAGATAGTCGATATGTATACAACGTGCTTCATGTGAATGCAGCAATTTGGAAGGAAAGAGAACTGTTAAAAGCAACAGGTTCTGAAATAAAATATGCTGAAGAAATTCTTAGATTGCTGAGTGCTGTGAAACTACCCCAAGAAGTTGCAGTGGTTCATTGTAAAGCACATCAGAAAGGAGACACAGATGTCATAAAAGGAAACAGGAGAGCAGATGCAGCAGCAAAGGCAGCAGCTCTCAGAAAGAGGAAAACCTCAAATCAATTACCTCACCTGGATTGACTCAGGACTTTGCAAAACCTGATTATTTAGCAAAAGAACATGCACTAGCTAAGCAGCTGCAAGCCACATTAAAGGATGGTTGGTACGTGTTGCCTGACAAAAGAATATTAATGCCTCAGCATCTTGTCTATCATTGGATAAAGGAAATTCATCAAAGCACTCATTGGGGAAGAGATGCGCTACGAGATGCAGTGTCAAGAGAATTCTACATTCCGCGTCAAGATAAATACATTGAAGCTGTTCTAACTGGATGTGTCACCTGCAAGACAAATAATCCAAAAGGAGGGATCAAGCCACCCCCAGGAGTTCGAGAGATTGGATCTGTTCCAGGAGATATATGGCAAATAGACTTTGCAGAGCTTCCTAGAGCAAATGGATATCGATATCTTCTTGTGCTGGTTGACACCTTCACAGGATGGCCAGAATCCAGAGCTTGTAGGACACTGCAAGCAAAAGAAGTTACAAGAATGTTGTTGAAAGAAATAATACCTAGGTTTTCTTTACCTACGGCACTTTCATCAGATTGTGGAAGTCATTTCATTCCCCTACAGTGTGCAAACAAGTGGCAACAGCACTACACTTCTCATGGAATTATCATACTGTTTACCGACCACAATCCAGCGGTCAAGTGGAGAGAATGAACAGGACTCTGAAAAAACAACTAGCTAAGATATGCCAGGAAACTAGTCTTAAGTGGCCAGATGCCCTTCCAATTGCACTCTTGAGAATTAAGGCTGAACCTAGGGGAAAGTTAGGTCTTAGTCCATTTGAATTGTTATATGGTAGACCATTTTCCCTGTCCTTCAAGTTTGCAGTGGGTGCACATGGGTCGCCAAAATGAAATCGCCACTGCAAAAATGCAGATAGTTCTCCCTGCCCAGTGTTAGCCAAAAGACTGGACAAGAAGCAGAGAATCCAACAGGAACAAAAGTTTTATTTTGGTTTTGCAAAGCCAAAGATTGACCAGACCAGAGCAAGGCTCAAATTGGTCTAGTGACAAACAAAGGAAACGCTTGGTATTTATACTCTTTTTGAACCTGATAAAACACCATTACATCATTCTCACTACCAACATCTGCCATCCTAAACTAATTATCATCCATCATCATATATAGTTACAATTGACAGGTGATCACTCTAAAATATACATTACATGGACATAAGTTTGCTAAAACAGATGTCTACAGATATCTCTTACATAGTTAAAAATGGAATAGCCATAGCATATTAGATTACCCCAAAAATGCACGCTGTCCAGTTGTCCAAAAAAGATAAATTTGACAGAAAAAGAATACGTGAAATTGGCTAATGCTCCATCTTGTTTTCCTAGTAGACATTCTTCTTAAAGGCAATACATACCTCTCTCTTCTCTCTAATTTAAGTGTATTTTTAGAGTATAGTCTTTCCCTTAATGTCAAAAGGTCAGAAAGGTCAGGTGACCATCTGCTTCTACACTTTAGACAGAGGACATCCTTCAAGTCCTATACTATCTTTTGACTTTTAACAGTTTTAAAATTGAAGAATCACTCTTAATGTTTAATTTCTCCAAATCTCGCGGCTTCACTAATGGCATACACGGTTCTATGAGAATGGTTTGCCTGCACATGATGACTATTTCTACAGATGACAATAAATAGAAATATTACATTCATAAAGTATCTGGCTGCTACAACAGAATGGGGAAGAGTGTATGCCAAACTCAGTGTTTAAAGGTTACTGGCCATCCTGGTTTATGATTCTGGAAGTTGTAATCTGAAAAGTAACTTTCCCAAGCTCTGGCCAAATGTGTAAGTAGATGGACTGGAAGAACACATTTGTGAGCACTGACCAAAAACTGCATCATGAAACACACATACATATACAAAGGGGGGGGGTGAGAAAATTTGTGTGTGAGAGAGAGAGAGACAGGCTCCAAATATTAAACAGCTATTCACCTTTTTAAAAGATAGATAACATGGATGGTAATACAGGAACAAGACCCCGATGCCAGCTCTATTCCAACATTTACTCTGGGAGCAATATTACAGGGGATAATAACATCACCCACAATATCAGAGGTGCATTTACTTACTCTTCCTCCAATGTGATATATGCCATCCTATGCCAGCAATGCATTTCTACACTCTGCATTGGACAAACAGAATAGTCTCTGCAAAAGATGATAAATGGACATTGCAGAACATTTCAACCTTTCTGAACATACAATAAGGTATTTACAGGTTGCAGTCCTTGAATAAGGAAATTACAAAGGAAGACTAGAAAGAGAAATAGCAGCATTGGATTACATTCACAAATTCTAATCCATTAGCAGAGAAATATGAATAAAGGCAATGAGTTCATGGTACACTACATATATTAATACAAGAGTCCTTGCTACTTTACAAATAACAAAAGGAATCTTCTGAGAGAGTTTTGAACCCAGCAAAGCTAACTTTTGGTAAGCAGATTTATTGCTTCACATATCAACACTAACTGACAACTGTAAAGATCTGCAATACCTGTATCACTTTGCCCAGACCTTTGAAATGTAGAGCAAGAGATATTTCATCTTTCTGGATCATGCTACTTTCTATTCCACTCCCACAACTGTATAAATATGCTTATACACAAGGCTTTAATAGCTCTCTCTACTGCATTTGAAGAAGCGGGTTTATATCCATGAAAGTTAATGCTAATATAAAAACCAGTTAGTTTTTAAGGTGCTGCCACATTTCTTTCTTTCTCCCCTCCCTTTCTCCTTTTTATTTTAATGATAAATGTTCATGCATGAGTCAACTCTGTAGATTTTGGTGTCTCTTCTTTGGTTTGATGAAAAGCTTTTAGCATCTCATGTAATTAAGTATGCTTGGAGCAAAAACAGAAAGAACCAGCTTCAACACCATTATAAAGTTACTTTGATTAATACTTCTCCTAAAGAAGCAATCTTATTTTGAAGTTCCACTTTAAATAATTGCATACCACTCCTGTCTCATCTGCCTCTCTTTTCTTAGCTGCATCAAGAATTTGTTACTTTGCTGAATCAAGCCAATTTTGACACTAGTTCTTCCTTTTGGCTGAAAGATAGGTGGTTGACTTCACACTGTCTTGATGCTCAACATAAGTAATTGTTCAGGGGGAAAAAATCAGAATATGTCAAGGAAATTTTATCTGGCCTAATTTTGCTGTCACAGGCATCTTGCTTCTATCAATATTACTTAATAAGTTCTTTGTGTCATAGATGAAAAAAGATGGAACACTTAACAACTTTTGATGTCTGAAGTCAAAAGAAGTTCTAATATTCCTTGTAATTTGATAACAATGAGCTACTGTTACTGTTGTTAGTCTTTGTTGATGTTTGATAGCAATAAACTATATTTGTATCTTCATACATAATCAAAAATACATTATCAAAATCCCACAGAAACAGTGGATTTGCAATGACACTATACTCAACATTCACTGGAGCTGGTTACAGATTGAATATGATCCTTTTAATTGTTCACCCAGACAACGCTTTCTTCTTAATGAATAATCTCACACAGTAACTCAATTGCTCATGAATTAAGGTGAGGATCTTGTTTATTGTTTGTGTTACCATGGAAGTGCATCCACAACATCTAAACATTAGTATGTGAAGGGATCTTGTAGCACCTTTGACACTATAAGAAAAAAAAAGAATTTGGTAGCATAAGCTTTCATAGGAACAGATGAGCAGGAAGGAGCAGCCAGAGACCCAATGTGAACTGTCAGACTTTTATAATCATTTTGTAAGAAATTCATTATTTCGTGTATGGAATAAATATAGAAAAAGGATATCTATAAAAATCCCAATTTAAGCATCTGTGTATGAGGCACTATTCAGGAAGGACCCCTGGTTAAATGAAAACTGGATGACATATCAAAATGTTCTTTGTATTCATCAAGATAAAGTAAATCTAAAAGCAGTAGATGAGCTCAAGAAGGAAGGCTGGGAATGTGATTGGTTCCTATATAGGCAGATCAGAGAAAAATTTATGATGGACAGAAAGCAGGAAGGAGTGGCAGTTAATACCTCTGAATTGGAAAACATACTAATTTCAGATAAAAAAAAGCTATACTATCTAAGAATTGACAAGATATTGCTAATCTGGCATATAGAGAGGAAATAATAAAAGAGAATAAATATGGTTAAATGGTCTCAAAGTCTGGGGCACACAATTGATCTAGAACAATGGGAAATATCTTGGAAGAAAAGACTCAAATATACTTTTTGCCTGGACCTAAAAGAAAACTTTTATAAAGTATGTTTCAGATGGTACTTAACTCAAGAAAAATTATGTAAAATGTATGGCAACCAATCAAACAAATGTTGGAAATGTGCAAAAGAGGTCAGTATGATTTATCATACATGGTGGACATGCAATAAGGTGAAAAAATTCTGGGTCAAAATCCATAATTTATTATGCAAAATCCTGCAAGTCAAAATAGATTTCAAACCAGAAGGTTGTTTTTTTTTATTTAATATGCTAGATGCTAATTTGGGAAAAAGCATGGTAGAATATTATTTTACATGATTTCTGCTGCTAGAATTATAATAGCCAAAGATTGGAAATTGGCAATGTCCCTGTCAACAGAAGACTGGTTAATTAAAATATTAGATGTGCTTGAAATGGATAAATTAACAAGATCAATACAAAACAAATATATGATTGGAACAAAGTCTTTGAATGTCTCAGGAATGGGGAGAAAATTTTATAGAAGTTATCAAGATGAAGTGAAGGTAAAGGAGAAGTAATATAAACAGGAAAATGGTTTAAAGGGGAAAAAAGTTTTGATAGGTCTGGCAAAATTATGAAGGTCAAAATATACCCTTCTATAAATCAATGTGGAAAGGGAAACAGGGATGAATTGGAATAGATATATCCAAAATGGTGGTATTTCATCCAAACTATTATCGTAGTTGGTTAACATAAACATTACGATAACAAGGAAGATAACATGAAATTGTAACATGAATAGGTAAAGAGGGAAGTTATGAGTGATTTCTGTATTAGTATGGCTGTTAGAAAACAGGGAAGTTCGAATAGGATTAGGTGGGCAATTAATGAGGAATTTTATATTATTGTTATATGTTGTATATTGTATTTTGATGTTTTGTTTAAAATATCAATAAAGATATAAAAAAGAATACTTTAAACTTGGAGCATATCCCAAATGCTTTAATTTTTGTAGAGTCCCCACTAACATCAACAGTCTGTCTTTTATATGTTGGGGAATATTATTTTGGCTTACAAGAGGGTGGGCAGCCTCAAGGATGGGAATCACAAGTACTACAAGTATACCACAAGTATACAAGTACTAACTGATAGAGATTCCAGGCAAGTACTAACTGATAGAGATTCCAGGCATGTGTGAACAACAACAGCTGGTTTTGGAATAGGGAAGAACGATCACACAAAAATAGCTCACTTTAACATCCAGTATTCAGAGCTAACCAAAATAGAAATAAAGAAAGGGGATAGTGAAGATTGATGGTTGGATTGTGGGCAACAGCTATCCCTCCGAAGATTGGAATGTGGAAAGCATATCAGGAGTCTGACAGCATACCAGGAGTCTGACAGCAACAGCACAGCTAGGAGGCTGACTGTGTGCTAGGCAGAGTGCACCCAAAGAGACTAGAGAGATTATTGCATTACTAATAAACCCAATTTACCTCTTTTGAGTTAAATTCAAATACGAGATGCAGCTGGGTATTACCACATGAATTTTGCCACTATTGCCACCTCCTGACTGCATCCCTACAAAAATCTGGCTAAAATTCGCCCTCAGCCGGCCGATTTGTAAAGCTGGGAAGCTCCTGACTTTGCAAAGAGGGCAGATGAGGGCAGATTTCAGCCAGTTGTTTGCAGATATGCAGTCAGAAGGCAGCAATTGTGGCAAAATCCATGCAGTAATACCCGGCTGCATCCTGAATTTGAATTTAACTCGGAAGAGGTAAATTGGGTTTATTAGTAATGCAATGATCTCCTTAGTTTTTCTATCCATCTTTATCCCTTAAAATTAGATTCAGGCTAAAGGTGAATTCACAAAGAACAAAGACTTAATGGTCCTTCAGAAGGATGGAAGAAAGGATTCCAAAGTGATGGAAAGTTTTGCTGTTCAAGAGATGAAACAGACCACTTTGATTGATGGTAGCTTCATTGATTTAACAAAGCAGTGACAGTATCTGGGGCACCCCAAAATGTGTAGTCAGGAAAGGTACTTAGGAACACAGTTGGGAGTAAATGGGGAATATAGGTTTGTTTGACCTGTTGGTGTGAACCAGTCCTTTCTTGTCCATTTCAGTAGGAAATGCAGAGAGTGGTTAGGAGGATTGCACTGGTCAACAAATGCCTTTCCTCTTTTGTGTTTTTCTCATCTAAGCCATACACATGTTTTGGGGGTCTATGAACCTCATTCATTCAACCTTCCCAGTGTTTAAAGAGTCATCACAACCTCAGAAGCACATACTGGCTTCCAGATGTGCAATATACAAATATAGAAGCCTCAAAATATAGTGTAGGGATATAGGGGTGTTTACAATGGCTAACTTAAGAGTATAGACATTTTACAAAAAAAAAAATTCAGATCATAATCCTATCTTATCGTGATGTCCCTGAAAACAGATGGAGACTCAATAAATATCTGTCTCTGAAGACAGAAATATTACAATGTAAGCAAGAACTGAGGATTTTTTTCAACTGAGTGTAAATGTATAGTATAGTCATAGACCCCCAAAACATGTGTATGGCTTAGGTGAGAAAACATGTACTTAATGTTTTTCGTATCTCAGATAGATATGTAATAGGTTTTTAAAAAGTCATTTGTATTGTTAAATCACCCTGCATTCATGATTTTTTGTACAATATTTATCATTTTCTTTCAGATGTGGGGACTTCAAAGTCAGATATGATTCCTGGATAAATACTGAAACATTCCTAAACTGCTTTGAAAATACTGTTATTTCCATGTATTAATCTACTGTTCATTTGCTCTCATCACCATTTCATATTCTCTTTTTTCACAGCTCTCCCTTCTCCCTCTCCAATCTCTCTGATGCCTGTAACTCAAATATTTTTTAAAAAGTCTGCTGAGCTGATGCTATCCATTTTGACAGAAAAGGAAGAATGCCCTATGATCCCATTTTCCAATGACATGTCAAAAGATCTTGATAGAAACCATCTTCTGAACATATTACTTAAAGTCAAGGGTGGATGCAAAATGGCATGACAATCAAAAACCATGTTAAATAGGCAATATGCCAAGCCACAAAGCATCCTTATTCTTCTACAAGGCAATCATTTTCCTAACATCCAAGAGAAAAAATGGAATTCAGCCAGACTTATCTGCACACACAATATCCTGTCTTCAAGGCACTGGAGAGTAGAATTTATCTAAAAGATTTAAATAAACCAAACAAGATAGAATTTTCTAAAAGCTAAGGATTCTGATTAAGTGCTGACTCCTATATTGAAAAGCAGTCAGGAAAGCAATGGTAATAAACATGTGGTGAAATGTACAATTCAACAATGCTTGGTATGAATCCAGACATATGCAATAGTCTGATAGCAGAAACCTATTTTCAAATATTTGTCATTTTTGACAATGCTGGCAAACTTACTCTTAATTGGTCTCACGTAGAAATAAAATAAAACATAGATTATATAGTTGGTCACTGTTAGAGCTAAATTCAATTGTTAGTCCAGCTAGAGTGGATGGATTGAACTTATAGCACTGACAAGAATGTTGGCTTAACAAATGCCATTCATTCACTGGGCCTTCTCAAGTGGCATTAAATATTAGATTATGCCCTCTGATTCCAAAAATAGTTGTCCTGAATTTCATGAAAGATGGGAGGTCTGAATCAGTCATTTAGAACCACTGACAATTGTATTCACTATCAAAAGGCCATTGAGCCAAATCACTTTTTAAAAAAATGGATCCAAATTTGACATAAATCCTTCATTCCAGTTTTGACCATATGCGGTAGCACAGCCAATTATGAACTGATGCCATGACAAAGTTTTCACATCTCCTGTTTTCTGCAGATAAACTGATATCTAGCAGAGGCTGCTTTAATATGAGGCACACTGAGCATAGAGATTGCCCATTAATTATCATATTTGCTACAAAGTTGAAACTGAAATTGAAATAGCAGGCTCCCCTGCAGT
The DNA here is from genome assembly GCA_020142125.1 of Phrynosoma platyrhinos. Classification (NCBI taxonomy): domain Eukaryota; kingdom Metazoa; phylum Chordata; class Lepidosauria; order Squamata; family Phrynosomatidae; genus Phrynosoma; species Phrynosoma platyrhinos. Next base: position 106,882,769 of record JAIPUX010001232.1, on the reverse strand, counting down.
TCATTTGGTTCTGTGTGGTTTAACTTCTTGGAACACTGCATCTCATGGAAACAGAAGATAGACTAGAACTCTCTTCTGAGTGTGAAAAGAAATGTCTAGCCTTGGAGTGGGAGACCCAGCCTCACAACAGAACTCCAGAACTTTGAAAAGTTAATTTTTGGACTACAACTGCCAGAATCCCCCATCCAGCATAAACAAAAAGTGATTTCTCAAGTTCAGCCTCACTGCTGTGGAAACCTCTGTAGGTCTAGCCTATCAGATGTCAAAACACTAGTGCTTGGGTGGATGAGGGAGAACAGAGTTAGCATGGATGAATTTAGAGAGGCTTTATATTAGAAAGATCCAAGGTATAGCAGACCCAAAGCACATCCTCAAGAGGGTGAGAAATTTATACCAGTCCTGGATCTAGCATAAATAATTGCCCTAGACAGGAAAATTCATTTCCATTCTGCAAAAAAAAAAAATGAGCAAGGTTTTCAATAAGTTGGAAGCCCTAGTGTCAGATCACTCCAGCTCTTTGGGTTGGCTTGCCCTGTTCTCTGTGTATCTTGTTTTACTGTTGTAAATAAATGGAATTGTATATTGCAGACACAATTGTAGCACATAAAGTACTGACAAAACAAACATATAAACTTTGTTTTCTGTATTTAATGTACAGTAACAAATGTATGTAGAGTATCATTTAACCAAAATAATAATAAACCTTCCGATTCATACAGGGAGCATAACATCAGCTATTGTTCTGTAGGACATATTATTGTTTTTACATATTCCCCATTTTTAACTTTTTTTACCATATGCCTATATTGGCATTTCTCTAGAAGACATAAATAGAGGATGGTTGCATCGAAACTGAATATATATCCTCTGCTGCATTTGGCAGAACATAAGATTTTAGATTTAAAATATGTTTCCAAGCTCATCCCACTGTGTAAATCAATTTATTAAACCAGCTTGGCAAAAAACTAAGAGCTAGCAGATGCAAAATATGCTTATTCTTAATGGTTTTTCCTTCTGTTTTTTATAAAAGAAAGAAAAATATGTTATCTACATAAAATGTAAATGGTGAATAACATCTGAATGTTGGGTTATCCAACAGAACATATAAACTGTCATCTGTCCTAAGGGCAGAGAAAGATATCATGGTCAGGATTTAGTGAGTCCTGACAGATTTGCATCAGTGAAAAAAGGAAGTGAAAGGATTTACAGATTACATTTCAATTCAAAATGACCATAGCCATTCAGCATATGCTTCACACATACTTCTATAGAAGGAGGGAGTTGGGAAAGCTAGTTTGCAATCACCAATAAATCCATCATTCAAAATTAATTTCCAGATTTTAGTTCAGATAACAGTGACTATTTCTTCCTTGTAGGCAGGCCCATGCAGTTTCCCAGCAGAAGAAAACATAGAACCTTATCACATGGAGGCAAATTGCTTAAATCCCATGCAGAAACAGGATTTAAAATTAGAAAAAAACTGACATGTTTGTGTAAAGGAGAAATAACACAACATTAACCAGGATGGAAAGAAGTTCCTGAAAGTAAAAAGGAGTGAGCTTTGGCAACTTTCCATTCAGATTGCCAAGTTGTGTGAAAAACAACCTGCTTTTGTGGGTTGTTTTCACTTTAAGTCCAGTTTCTGCATGGGATCCATCCCATGTGATAAACTCCATAGTCTCTGATGGCCGCTCCCTCCTTTACAATTCATTACACCCTTTATTTGTTTAAAAATAGTCCTCTTACTTTCAGGATTTATCTCTCCTCACCTGTCCTTCTGTTTTATTCCTCTCTCAAGGCTTCTAAAGGGAGTAATCTAAAACAGAAGGAAAGACATCAGCATTGTAGGTGTAAGTACACATTATTCGTTTATGGGTATGAGGAAGATGAAATAGTGATTCTCTATCAAACAGCATAATGAATAGGAGAACCAATGCATAAATTCAAGGAAAGCCTGTTGCCTTATGGACCATAAAGGTGTACAACTCCTTAAACCTTGGATTTATTATGTTTGATGTCTGATATTCAACCTTGTCAGAGGCAATCTAATGATTCTCAGAAGGATAGCTGAAAAGTAGGTAAGTGGACTATGCAAAGGAATAAGGGAGCAGGGAAAGAAAAAAGATGTCAAAAAAAAAAAGATGTGACCTTTAAAGCCTGAAAAGATTTGTGGTCAGGTTATCTGAAGGCTGGCCTTTTCCTATATGGATCTGCTTGGTTTTGAAGCTCTTTAGAAACAGGTCCCTTTTTGTGCACTGCTAATATCCAAGGCATGTTTGGTATGGATATAAGCTCCCTCCTTACAAAGAACCATTTAGTTTATTCTCTTTGGCTTCCTGTCATATGAAGGCCTTCTTATTTTGTTGCTGATGTTTTTTCATTGGCTTCAGTTTTTATCTGTTCTAGCTGAAAGCTTGGAAAGTTCCTTTTCAAAAGCAATTATTTGCAGTTATAGTTCCAAGGCCCTAAAATATAGCTGGTAATTATAATAAATAGAAGAAACCAAAGATACATCTCAAGGTGCTCAATTGATAGATGTTTTTATTGGTTTAAAAAAAAAGCCCTACACATTCTGATATGTTCTCAAATACTTGCTTTGGGGGCTATCTGAAATTTGACTTCAGAAATTTCTGGACCTGAAACTTTCACACCATTTACTAGACAAAAGAAATAATATTTGCCAATATTCTACACTAGCTGACTAGTTATATATGCATAACTGGGTAATGTCTCCTGGCCAGACTCCCACACACACCCAGGCCACTTAACAGCCAACAGCCGGATCAGATGAAGGAGGTTGGTTCAGCTGTCAGCCAGAGTGCAGAGTACATGTTCAAGCTGCTCCCACCATTGAGCAAGGCTACAACAAGGACTTCTTCCTGCTGATTGTCACAGCCTTACTAACAGGTGGGAGGGAGTTGGAAATATCCCCTTCTTTGTGCCCTGATAGTTGTACAGACCTCCTTCATCCAATCCAGCTGCTGGCTGCATTTGGTCTCTCTAAATGCTGAGGGCCACCATGAGGAGAAGCCCCTCAGCCCATCTTGCCTATGGGAAGTCCCTTTGCTCCCCAGAGGTGCTTCCCCTCCCATTTAGTACCGCTTTTGCCTCCATTGCAATTGAGCAATGCCTGCCAGTGCCGAAGGGCCCCTCGCATCCTCCCTGCCTTCTCTTCACACTCCTTCATATCCCTCCATCCAGGCCTCCCTCCCAGCACTTTACAGAGAAAGTGCCTTTCAGTTCCCCATCTGCTCACCCCCTTTATCCTGAATGGCATGCACACACCACCACTGGGGACAATGGGGGCTGTCCCTAATAGTGGTGCAGCCATGTGTATATACTGCCATTAGGGACAATGCCGGCTTGCAGTCCGCAGATGCTTGAATCCATGGATAGCAAGTCCATGGATATTGAGGAGCAACCATAAAATTAACTTTGGTTTTCCATGTCTTGGAAGTAATTAAAATAGTTGCCTTAAAAAATGTTGCCCTTTAAAAATACGGATGAAACGAGTCACTGGCTCTAATATGAAACACACTATCCTTCTGTTCACCCCATTGTCACCTTCAATACCCAAAACATGAGGTCACACATGAACCATCTGATTGTCTTCCTCCACTGTTTAGTGAAATCAAATTTCATAACCATGAATGTAACCAAAAGAAAAGGCTAGCTCAAACCAGCTATACCTCAAGAAATTAAGCTACAATCATAATGTAATGGTTATCCATTTCATTTTAAAATGCTGTTGATTACTAGTAACTCATTACTCCTAACAAATCTCTCCCAAGCTTTTGCTCTTGTTTTTTTAAGTTGCATCATTTCTGATTGTGTTTTTTTCTGTGTGGGAGGCTTGAGTTTGTTTGTTATTTATTGATTTAATACTGAAATTGTATATTATTCAAGTTCAATATAAATTATCTACATCAATACAATAATGATGTGAATGACTCCGCCAATATATAACTGTAACCCCAAACAGTCTTTTTCCTATTTGTAAGTCCTTCAAATAATCATTCACCTTAAGCTGGTCAGTGTACTCTCTCCTTGTTTTTACATAGGAAATAGGAAAATAGAGATGAATTTTTCCTGCAATGCAATTGTGGACTTTGAGGTCAGCATTGATATTGCTGGCAGTTCTCCAGCTGAGTTCAGTGAGGACTCCTTTTTGCACTTGTACTTTAGGATTAATATAAATAATTCCTGTAACTATTAATGGGAGTAATCTACTTAGATGCCATGTTAATATATGAGCAAATGGACACCATTTGTGTAGGAATAGTCAGCAAATACTGTCAATTGCAAAAAGCCCTGAGGAAAATTCATGTTCTATAAGAGTCAGGCTTTGATTGAAAATGACACTTCAGGGAAGTGTATTTTTGCCATCTGAATTATTTGTCTCTCCTTGCTCATCCACCAGCCCTCTTTTTCTTTTATGACTTGTTTGTCTGAGTTTCTCTGTAATTGTTGTTATTGGGAGTACATCTGCTGCATCAGCACTTCAAGGTACAATTTTCAATTATAGCAATATTGCCATTAAATGAAAACATCTAATAAGTCTCTCCAGCAAATCCAAAATGCAATATAGGGCAGTGGGAATCTTTGGTTAAATTAACATTATGGCCATTTTAAAGGTACAATCTTCATCAACACTGATACCTACACAAATGAAACACAGATTAAAATGAGTTTCTCATTGGTTTATTTTCTGCCCTTTAAAATGTGGGTCTTACTGCGTAGATAATTTTGGAAATGTTGTGAAGCTGCCAAGACAAGCACTGCAAATGAATGGTGAAACCATTTATCGTGCATGCAGAAGAATATTAAGTTCTTTTTGATGAGCTATATATTCAGCAGAATCAGGTGGCAAAGTTTCTCTTGGATTCTGCCATTCCAGGCTGTGGATGTACAGGGTGTAAATCACATGATAGAATGCATCTCATGTAAAGAAAAAACTCCAACTCCTTGCCTATTATATCATGCCAGGGAAAGGCCTTCAACCTTGTCATCTTTCTAATGGGTAGTTTTTCCAGAGTTTGGGGGGAAAAACATTTTTGAAGTACAGCTGCTAGAATTCCCTTAAGCCAGAATGTCTATTGTCCATGCTGACGAGAGGATTCTGGAAGATGTCATTCAAACAAGTGACTTTTCCAAGCTCTGAATTTTTCTATGTACACAGAGAGTTTCTGCTCAGCTGTGTGATTCTTAACATGATGAATGAAGTAGTACAGTCCAACAGAAGTTCTATCACTTGGTTTTATCTGATATATAGAAATATGGAGCTTAAACTATGACAATCTGCCTTTACAATCCTGAGCAAATTAAAACAGTTTATTTTATTATTTTGATGTCAAAAAATATAAAAATGAATTACAGATTTAACTTTATACAGCTTGTAATTTCTTAAAGCCATTTGGCACCATTTTCACTCCTCTTTTTTATTTTGTAACCTATAAAAAGTCACTTAAGGATGGGAAAGAAATACACTTGAAGAACTAAAAAATATATATTTTTAACCAGCTTACTAACCTACAGAGCGGAATGCTTATCATCTTTTGGGGGAATGATGTCAAGGAAAAAGCAACATGGGACATACAGTGATAGAAATGAAATATGTATGTGAGAGTCAAAGTGACTAAGCAGGAGCAATCAGGAAGATGCACAGGTGGAAAAAATAGTGTAATTGGGAAGCCTTGAGAGCCAAGGACAAAGTTATAGAAGGTATA
>JAIPUX010001232.1:106863608-106876943 GCA_020142125.1 Phrynosoma platyrhinos | reverse complement strand
TGAGTTAGAGCCAGAGGTGAAGAGCTACAACTCCCATCATGCCTGACAAATGATTGTTTTTCTGCCCTCATCTATTTTGCTACTCTCATAAGATGAATCCTAAGCTTTTTAAGCTCCCTTATCCAGCATATCTGTGGAAACCTTTCAAGTGGTATCCAGGTTTCATCTGTGATACAGATAACTGACTCATGTGAGGAATCAGCTCAGTGGAACACCACAGGTACCCAAAAAAGAGTAACTTAAAATAACAAATGGTATGTGAGACTCTAGCTTGCCCTCTCTTTGTAATGCCATCCCTTTGCTCCCTTGATTAAAGATAAAAAGGAAACAGTATCACATTTGGAAAGATCTTCCATATATTGCATTACCAATTGTGCTTTCCACTTAGCATTTTTCACTTGAAATATTAATATTGATCATTTTCATCATATAGTACAAAAGGCATTAGAAGTAGGCTCTTTTCATAATTGCAGTGACTTCTATATTGCACTCAATGAGATGAATATTGATGTGATTATGTCAAGAATATATAACCTAGTAGAAAACAGGAGCTTCCTGGTACAGAAATATCAGTGTTCACTGATCTGGCTCACTGAACTGGCCCAGTTAAGAGTGACTAGTTATTTTTCTTACCTTTTATATGGTATTTGTTAACACAACAAGTCTATGGTATTTACTTTCTCCCCTAAAACTTGAATGTAATGTCTAACCTTTCTGCACCATTTAATGCATACTTGTGTAATTTAAGTCTGTTGCTCCATAAAAGGGTACTCTGTACAATTTTGTCAGTTGTCCCATATACTGATCTTGAAATCACATGCTCTTCATGATTGTCATGATAATAGGTGTCCTTTGTTCCAGATCAATAGCACTATCCTTCAGTTTTAATGCATCTCAAGAGTGCATATAGTCATATTCTCCCAATATTCTCTTACCAAAATTCATGAACATATTTACGTTCAATATGGGAGGAAATGATATTTTAAAATTTGGATTTTGAAGAAACAAACTGGCAGCTTCATCCATTCAGGCAAAGGGCTGTGGGAGCTTAACTCTTAAAAGTCTGAATTCTAATCCCTGTGCATTCAGCTATGTTTGTGATGCTATATTATAGCTGCCATTTGTTTTTCTCGGGGCCATTACAGAATTTTATAATTATTATTCCTCTTGTATCTACCATAGCAGCATCCATGGAATTCTGAGGTTTGTAATCTGATGAGGCTTGTTTTTTGGAGAATTCTGAATAGCCCTCTCTAAATGGGAAATCCCTGGACTTCCATAGGATAGAAGCATGGCCATTAAAGTGCAAGCACAGGGCTATAACTGTGTAGTGTGAAATGGCCCTCTAGACTTTTCATCTTTATCAAAATTCATCTTTACCAGATATTACCAAAATTCAGAAACCACATTTTCAGAAAGAAAAGAATGACCAAATTTTGAAACATCTGAATACGAGAGAAAGTAAAATGGATGGATTCCTTCATCCCCAGTTGTAAAGTGTGGCTATTATTATTATTATCATTATCATTATCATTATCATTTTCTTACCCATCTCTCCCCATTGATCAAGGCAGGGTACAATACCTGTTCCCAGTACTGCTGCTGCTGCTGTGCCTGTAATGGAAGCATAATACCCAAAAGCTTTTGTTCCAGACAGATATATGTATTTGGAAATGGTGATAGAGCACTTATCCAGTAATAATTTGGTACTATATATATTTAAAAAAAAAAAGCTATCTTTACAACTAGCTCAACAACTACTCAACAACTCAGGGTAGGTAACCTGTGACCCTTTCACACTACATGATTATAGTACTATGATTCCACTTTAACTGCTATGCCAACATCCTATAGAATCTTGGAATTCATGGCTTTGTGAAGTATTTAATTTTAGAATTATCAGCTTGGATTCCATAGGAAGCAACAGTGACAGTTAAACTGGAATCACCGTGATATAATTTGGAATGTGAAAGGTTCTCTTGTGTGGTCATCGGATATTTTAACTACAATTCTCATACACCTCAGCCAGTGGCTAATGGGATTTGTAGCCTGAACCATCTCACAGTCACATCAGCTTGGCTATACTTGCATGTAATGACGACAAATGCGCCTAGACTTCTGCACTTCTATCTAGGAAATGGGACCCGTAGCTATGAATCTCTCTAGAGGAATTTTAATTATCTCAATTAATTAATGGGCTGAGCTACAAACAGCCCTTTGGAATTGTTTCCCACCTGTATTCCAAGATACAGAGACAAGGATTACAGAGGCAGAATTATCTATATGAATTGTATTTTATTAGAGGAAACACACACCAATACACACTCATACACACAGACACACACTCACACAAGAGCTAGAAAATAAGGGGTGAGATTTGGGATGGAAAAGACTTCACTAAAGTGATAATTACCATCATCATGGTGTCTCCTTGAAGATGCGGTCCCATGGCTGGAATTGGGACTCAGCTCCTGGGACCGCATGAAAGACAGTGTGAGTCAGAACCAGAAGAAAACCAGAGAGACATGGGGTCCTCCTGCATTCCATACTAGCACATGGAACAAAGGAATTTGTGGATCTTTCATAAGGTAAAACCTAGCTTCAGGCAAAGACCATGTGTCTGCATCAAAGGGCCAAATCTGCATGGGAAAGATCACTGAGATAGAGGTCTGTGAAGGGGGGGTTGTGGTTGTAAATTGGCATTCTCTGGCAGGGATGCAAATCACTCAGCCCTCCTGGAATGTGAATTCCCTTAATTGCAACTCCCAAACTATCTGTTTGATCTGTTAATCGGGTACCTTGGTACCTGATCTGCCGCTTTTAGGATCATGGCTGACAGGGTCCATTCCGGGTCATAGAAGGGAACCCACACCACAAATTGGAAGACTTCCAGTGCTCATAACAGGCCTTTTCACATTACCCAGTTATGTTCCACTTTGACTGCCATAGTTCAATCCTATGGTATTTTGAGATTGTATTTGGTGGCTGAGAATTCTAAATTTTCTTCCCTCAACTGCAGATTCCAGGACATCATTTGACAGAACTATAGCAATTAAGTTAAAATAACAATGCTATAATTGTGTAGTGTGAATGAGCCACATGAGCTGCATTATTAAAGTTTTGTTCATGCATCTGCTTCTGGTACCCATCATTTACATGGGCATACCATCAACTGCCCCAGTGGTTGTGATGAGGAAAAACACCCATATTCTAGATAACAACAGGACTGTTTTGTTATCCACCCTCAAGTTGATCTCAACCCATGGCAACCCTGTAGATGAGACATTTCCAAGACTCTCTGTCCTCCACTGCTTTGCAAATTCATACCTGTGCCCTCTTTTACAGAGTCCATCCATCTAGCACACAGTCTTGCTCTCTTTCTGCTTCCCTCCACCTTGCCTAGCATTATTGTTTTCTCCAATGAGCCATGCCTTCTCATGATGTGACCAAAGTACGACAGCCTTTGTCTAGTCATCTTGGCTTGCAGAGAGATTTCTGGTTTGATCTGTTCTAGCATCCATTTATTTGATTTCTTGGCTGTCCATGGTATCCTCAGCAATCTTCTCCGGCACCACATTTTAAATGAATTGATTTTCTTCCTCTCTACTTTCTTAACTGTCCAACTCTCACATCCACATATTGTAATAAGGAATGCAATAGCTTGTACAATTCTAACTTTCATGCTCAGTTGTATATCTTTACATTTTAGGATCTTTTCTAGTTCTAGTCTTCTTGTGATTTCTTGATTGCAGTCCCCACTCCAATCAATGTTTTATCCTAGGTATGAGAACTCTTTTACTATTTCTGTTTCTTCATTGTCTAGGTTGAATTTGTGTAAATTTTCCATGTCATTAGCTTTGTTTTCTTTATATTCACTAAGTCTCCCTTTGCACTTTCTTCCTTGATCTTCCTTAGTATTTGCTCTAGGTCTGTGACATTTTCTGTTAGTAGTATATTGTTGTCTGCATACCTTAGATTGCAGATATTCTTTCCTCCTATTTTCACTCCTTCTTCTGTGTTTAAGCCTGCTTTTCATATAATATGTTTTGCATACAAGTTGAACATATAGGGTGAAAGTATGCAACTTTGTCTGACTCCTTTGCCAATTGAGAACCATTCTGTTTCTCCATATTCTGTTCTGACAGTAGTCTCTTGTCCTGAGTACAGATTTCTCATCAGGACTATCAGATGTGTTGGCACTCCCATGTCTTTAAGGACGTTCCATAGCCTTTCATCTATGCAGTCAAAGGCTTTACTATAATCTATAACGTACATGCTGATTTTCTTTTGGAATTCTTTGGTGCACTCCATTAGCCACTGTATGTTTGCAGTATGGTGCCTAGTGCCTCTACCTACCCCACGTGAACTTCTGGGATTTCTTTCTCCATGTATGGTTGGAGTCTATGTTGCAACACAGCTAGTTGCACCTAGTGAATAAAAGTAGGGGTGACCTGGGCTACCAACAGTGCTTATCAAAGAGCCATATGAAGATGAACCCTAAAATCTAAAAAGAGAGGTGGAAACTGCAATTAGAGAAATGGAAAAATAAATAAATCACCATATTTGATCTGTTCTAGCATCCATTTATTTTATTTCTTGGCCGTCCATGGTAAAAGAGTTCTCATAACAGATGATATACCAATCAAACTGCTTCAATCCACACTGACAGAATCAACACCAGTGCTAACCAATGTATGTCAACAGATTGAAAATGATCAATATACATCCCAATCCTCCAAAAAAGCGATACAAAAGACTGCAGCATCTATAGGACCATAGCAATCATACCATATGTATGATTTATCCCTGTGAAGGGGACTCTAGCCAGCATGTTGTAGAAAAATATATTCACCTGTGGTACTCTATCTTGTAATGAATTATAGTTATTTGCCATCAGGTCAACTTCAACTTATCCCAACCCCAAGAATGAGAGACCTCCTAGATCCCCTGTTATTAGCAATCCTGCTCGAGACTTGCAAATGGAGACCCATTGCTTCCTTTACTGAATAAATCTATCCATAATGTGATCTGTCTCTTTTCCTACTTCCTTCACTTTACCCTTCAAAGTATGCCTGCAATTAAATTCTACCATGCTGTATTTTCAACCAGCAATTTCTCTTACAACCCACTTTTTTTGTTAAGTGGGAGTGATGATGGCTGAGAAGATAAATCTCAAAGTTTGACCTGTGTTCACTGAGCACAGGAAACAGAATATAGATAATACAATTGCAGCAAGATGCCATTATAATGCCTTGTGTGGGCAGAACTTTTTAAAATAACATTTTTTTCTTGATATTTGGCTTATTTATAGGAAAATCTGAACAAATCTTCCCAAGAAAACCCCACCATAGGTTCGCCCTAGGGTCCCCAAAAATTGGAAATTACTTGAAAGCACACAACAACAAAAAACAAAAGCTATGTGCCACAAGATGTCAGGAGAATCCTTTTGGGGGGCAAAATGAATGGAATCTAATTGTAAGGATGTGCTGCATTAGAAAATGACCACAGGGGGGAATAGTGATTGGGAAGAGAAACAGAGTAAGTGTCCTGTCCTTTGGAGTGAGCCCAGATGGCCTCAGTGCTCACTTTCAATTTGGAGCAGAAACTAATCCCAGTTTCCCCCATTGGCCTCAGCTTACTTCCATTATTGCAAACTGAGTTCAAATTGCAAAAGTAGTTTGCACTCAATTAACTCAGCAGGGGAATTAAGACAGGAGAGGCAAGGTATGCTCAGGCAAAAGCAAACTGCTGCAATCTCTCCTAGTTTGTATGTTGTTCCTCATTAATTTTTGCCATCAGGACCACACTCTAATATTGCTTGGCCACATGTATCCTGGTTTTCATCTAAGAAATGTTGGAGGGTATAATAGGAGCAGGTGAGCCTCAGTACCAGATTTAACTATGTAAACTGCTTAATTTAGGACCTTATGTTATGAGGGGTCTCTGCATTTAAAAATTACTACATTTTACATTTTACATAGTTGATTAAAATATGTAAAAAAAAATGGCAAACATTCTATTGTTTGTAGGAAGCAATTGACTTTCATCAACCTCAGTCCTATCATTAGGCTCCTTCAAGCCATCACCTCAAGCATTGCAATGGCAGATTACTACTCTTCCATAATCTTCAGTATTTCATAAATGAAAACACAGATATGCATATGAATTTGTAAGGTCTGATGCTGAGTGACATGACTCATAGGATTTCCAGGTTACAAACTGGAGAAACTTCTGTCCTGTTAATGGTTGAATAGAATTTCAGCAGTGGTTGCTTGTGACCATCAAAAGTATAGGAGACCTCTCCAGTTTTCATTTTGACAACCCTAGATATGAGGATGCAACTGAAAGAATGTTGTCAAGTGTAAAGGTTATTAATGAGGAAGGTCATTTAAAACTCCAGTATTTTAACCACGGAAAACTGGATTGTATTGAACAGGATTGCACTGAATTTGAGAAAAGAGAAAAGAACTAATGAATATAATATTGTATGTGCATACAGCATGATTATTATTATATTATGCATTAATATAAAATCATCAGACCCTGCTCAGAATGGCAATTTTCTCACAGATTCACAACCACTGTATGAGCTATATGTTCATGCCCACCCCATCTGTTCAACAAGCATTATATATCAGATTCATATATCTCCCAGCTTCCCCGTAAAGCTCATGTGGTCACCTTGAGATAATCACAGCCTCTCAATCTTACCTACCTCAGTAGTTTTAATGCAGTAGATAGGGAGAGCTCATTGTGGTCTTTTGAATCTGGATTCTGATAGGGCAAGCAGTATACCAGAACGTCTACAGATTCCCAGGAACATTCTCACAATTTGGGAGACTTTTTGGGGATATGGTCTTCTATTTTTGCCCTTGCCACTATGAAAAGCTGCTGCTAAACTGCACAGCTCTCTCGAGCCTCAAATTACCTTTTTTTCTGCTGCCAATGTTAACATCTTGATTTATGGTACCTCCCCTTGCCAGTAGTGTACCTAGTAAATTTGACACTTGGTGTGGATCAGTTTTTTAATACCTCCCTCCTTGCTTCAACAGACTTTTCCAGGTCTGGTGGAACTGCTAGGTGGGTGGCAAAAAGAGGTGATTTTCTTTACCAACTGGCCAGTAGCTCAGCTAGATCTGGAAAACAGCCACCAGTGGCCACTGGTGGGGTAAGGCTGCTCCTGCTGCCCTGCAACTTCTTCCAGTCTGGCAGAGCTGCTGGCCAGGTGCGAGAGAGAGGAGACCTTCTTTACTACCCAGCCAGTAGAGCCGCCAGACCCAGAAGATAGCCCAGTACCATCAGCAGCCACAGGTGGTGCCACTGCTACTGCTCTGCAGCCTTTCCAGGTCTGGTAGAGCTGCTGGCTGGGTGGGCAAAGGAGAAGATTCGCTTTCCTGCCTGCAAGCTGAGCTGCTGAACCCAGAAAGCAGCCCCTTTCCACTGGTGTGTCAACTGGTGCACTCTCATTCCCTGCACCTGCTAGTGATGCCCCTGCCCCTTGCCTAGCCCTCTCACACCCCAAGAACAAATGTTCCCTGTCCTCACCCAGTCAAGCCCAGTCCATCCAGAAAGCAGGAAGAAGAGGACAGAGACAGCATCCCTGGAAAGAAAAGAGCCCACAGAATGAAAGGAGGAGCCATAGTACCTGAATACCTAGAATTAGCCAGAAGGTTTCTGAATGCCTGACTCTTGGTCTACAGAACTAGATCATATGGTCTCAAGACCCAGTATCAGACTTTCAGAAAGTTATCTAGTGGTGGAAGCAGTGGTGCTTTGGTTGTGATTGCCTCCATTGTCATGAGCACAGGTTCTGCTGCTTCCATTGCTGTTACCACCAAAACAGCCTCCTCCTCCTCCTTTCTGGATTGAAAGGGACTGGCTTGGCTCAATGACTGAACAGGGACAAGGAGCAAGCTACAGCTGCAGCTTTTCTTCTCCTGAATGGGTGGTGGGGGTCCCTTTGGAATTCAATGGTGGGAATGGTGCTTCATTTCAGCAAGACAATTAGAACTGCCCCTGGCTTTATTGCAATTATATTGAACCCTGGAGTGTATCTATACTACACAGTGGTAGCAGCTTGATACCTGTGTTGGCATCCTCCTTTAACTGCAGTGGCATCCTGTGGAATCCTGGGATTTGTGGTTTATTGAGGTAGTTAGAACTCAATAACATAGCCATCTTGGTCTGTATCACCATACCAAGGAGTTTTGTAGACCTTTGAGACTAAGGAGTTTATCACATGAGGGAAATCCTGTGCAGAGATGGGATTTAAAAGGTGGGGGAAACCCACAAAAGCAGGCAGATTTTCACACACATTGCTGTTAAAATGGGGTTAACCCGAATATAAAGTAGTCAAAAATTGCTTTCTTTTTACTTTCGGGACTTTCCATTCGGGTTAACCCCATTTTAACAGCAACGTCATCTGAAAATCTGCCCACTTTTGTGGGGAGGGGGTTCAATTTAAAACCCCATTTCTGCATGGGATTTCCCCCATGTGATAAACTCTTAACAGGGAGAAAGATGTTTACAACATAAGCTTTCATAGACTGATGAAGTAGATTGGAGATAAATACACACTGCAGAATTAAAACAGTTTGACATCATTTCAACTGCCATGACTCTATCCTACAGAATCCTGGGATTTGTTGTTTGGTGAGGAGTATTCAGCCTGGTCTCTCAGAGAGCTCTGGTGCTTCACATATCCCAAGATTTGTTAATAGAGTCATGGCAGTTAAAGTTGCGTCGAGCTGCTTTAATGATGCACCATGGATACACCCTGAATCTATGAAAGCTATGCTACAAATGTCTGTCTCCCAGTTAATCTCAAAGTTAAAATTATTTCCTTGAGCATTCTGGTGCCAGTCTACTAAGAATTTTATATACTTTATCTCCAAACTACAAATGCTAGAGTTTCGCAGAATAGAGCTATTAAAGGTAAAGGTATTTTCTGTTGACAAGGTTGTCAAGTCGTGTCCGACCATAGGGTGTGGCGCTCATCTCCGTTACTAAGCCAAGGAACCAGCATTGTCAGAGACTACCCTGTGATCATGTGGCCAGCATGATTGCAGAGGACAAAGTGGTACCTATTTATCTACTTGCATTTGCATGCTTTCGAACTGCTAGATTGGCAGAAGCTGGGACTAGTGACAGAAGCTCACCCCATCATGGAGCACCCAGTCCTCAAACTGCCAACCTGCCTATCTTGCAATCAACAGATTCAGCATCTTAACCACTTGAGCCAACACATCCCTCCATATTACAGGTAAAATAATATAAAACTGTTATAACAGTATAATGTACACACACTCATGATCCACTGAAAGGAATAGGGGCTGAGTAGATTGTGGGTCTATGCTGTCCCTGCCCAAAAATTCAAGTTCCCAATTCTCAGGGATTAGGCACTGGAGGAATACATTTGTTGAGATGGTTATCTTTCCTGCAAGTCTGTGGACAGTGAGTCAGGCAGTATCAGAATCATAAGTAAAAGATGCCAGGGGAAATTGTGTGTAGAGGCAGGGTGCAAAATCAATCAGCTCTCCCTTGTAGATATTCTATGGACAGCAGTGCTTATCTCACTCTCAAGAGCTACAATCTAGTCATTTCTCAAAGTATTTTTTTTTATCATTACATTCCATTAGTATTCTGTTTTTCAAATGCCTGTTTAGAAACTGCAGAATCTGTTATGTATTCAGCAGTAGCCCATAGATAGCTTTAGGCATCTCCTTTAATAAGAGCTACATATTGGCTGGGATGTTAGGATTATTTGCCAATTACCTTTTCCACAACTGGCATGTG
The DNA here is from genome assembly GCA_020142125.1 of Phrynosoma platyrhinos. Classification (NCBI taxonomy): domain Eukaryota; kingdom Metazoa; phylum Chordata; class Lepidosauria; order Squamata; family Phrynosomatidae; genus Phrynosoma; species Phrynosoma platyrhinos. The sequence goes on along the minus strand of JAIPUX010001232.1, from coordinate 106,867,148 downwards.
ATTATTAATTTCTACAGAGAGAAAAAAAACATGGGGATGGGAGATGGGGAAATCTCTCTGGTTTCAATGAACTGGAAATCCTGCCAGCCTCTCATTTAATATCCCCCACATCCTTATGCCGAGGGTTAAATTCAAGCAGACTGTTTGAACATGATAGTTCTCCCAGAAAAGTTGATGGTTTGGGTAATAGCTGATGTATATGTTTGGTTATATTTTAAGTATTCTGATGTATTTTAAGTATTCTGATTTGTTGCATTTTCATTATTCTGTTTTATTTTAAGTGCTCTGCTTTGCTGCATTTGGCTTGTTTTGCTTAAGCTTGGTGGAGATATGTTGCTATTGCATGCTATAACCTTGGGAGCTCAATGGCTTGGAAAATAAGGGGAGGTATGGGACAGCTAGATACTGTAAAATAGGCATCGGCAACCTATGGTCCGTGGGCCAGATGTGGCCCGCAGAGGCCTTCGGACCAGCCCCTGCTCGGTCCTGCCACCTCCACCGCCGCACCGCCGCCACATTTCGTGGCCACAGGGATCCTCCAGAGTGCCATTTTGGATTCCAAAATGGCGCCCAGAGTCTTGCACAACCTTTCCCATCGCGGGAAAGGTCACGCGAGACTCTGAAATGCCATTTTGGAATCCAAACTGGCACCCCGGAGGACCCCCACAGTGGCGCTGGGCCTCTCGGAGGCCTGGCACAGTTGAGGGAGCCCTCCTAGGGGGCCCCCATGGCAGCGCAGGACCTGTCAGAGGCCCGGCGCTGCCGAGCAAAGCCCCCTGGGGGGGCCCTTGGTGGCGCGGGGCCTCTTGGAGGCCCCGTGCTACCAAGGGAGGCCTCCTGGGGGGGCCTGCAGTGGCGCTGGCCCTCTCGGAGGCCCAGCCCAGCCAAGAGAGGCCTCCTGGGGGGTCACTGCAGTGGCGCAGGCCCTCTCAGAAGCCCGGCACAACTGAGGGAGCCCTCCTGGGGGGGTGCTGTTGCGTGCATGCGTACGTGACACAAAGGTGCAGCTGCCATTTTGTTTTTCAAAATGGTGGCGCACGAGCACAAACGCGCACACTGAGGGAGAGCAAGCGTGCATGCATGCAAGTGTGCACGCCGGCCCCCAGCCCCATTTTCTCCCCCTCCCAGCCCATCGGCAAAAAAAGTTGCCAACCCCTGCTGTAGAAGCTAAAAAGGAGGGGTGTAGAGAGGGGAATTAGCTCATGGGAATAGTAAATAGGGAGATATAGTTCGCACCAATTTGTGAGGGGTGGAGTTGTAGATTAGGGGGGTTAATATACTATTCACCTGTTGGGGGCTGTTTGGGGGTAGTCTCAGCTTAAACTCTGAGTTGGTGAATTGCTGCCTTTGTGACTTTCAATAAAGTTCTGTTCTGTTACATCATTCAAGACTCTTTGATTGCACAGAGGTTCTGAGTTCCTGATGCTGATACAAACATTTTATTTTAGTATGTTATAAACACTATTTCTCTGTGTTTATTTTCACAGTCCTCCTGCCACAGGCCACAATAACAAAAAATACAAAATATATTAGCCTACATACAAGTTGTAACACAAAGTTGCTCAAAAAGAACAGAGAGAATCCAGACCTTCTCAGTAAGATTATGCACACCAAAACATAAATTTTAGAATAAGCAATACAAACTTGACATGAAGAACCACTTTGCATAGGCAGGTACCTTCAAAAGACTACACACAGTGCCTTTGCACATAAGCCCCAGTCAGGTAATCATTTATAAATTGAGCATGCAAATTGTTGTTTTTCTTCCCTTTAATTTTACCCGAAGACTCTCAACCTATTTTCCATGCAAGACATGGATCTTCTCACACATTTTTCACATTTAGTGATACTCCTGCTCCTTTTCTTTTTTTATATCTTTGGAATAGATTATGCTCCTCCATTACTATGTTCCAACCATGGGACTCATCCCATCAGGTGTCAGTGATGCCTATATAATAATATTTGAATTACTTTGTTGAGAGACTTCAGGTTAAACTTGTTTTTTTCCCATGCTCTGTGCATTAGTGTAGAAATATCTTAGATCATTGGTCATTCTCTCCAACTGATTCCTTGTTGTTGTTTTGCCCACTGTTGGTTCCAGCTGCTCTACTGTCTTCCTCGCTCATGTAACTCATTCTAAAGTTCTCCTGCTCAGATTTGCAAGACTCCTAGTAAATGCATTCTTTCCAGCTTCTATGAAGTGCAACCTGTATCTTAGAATCATAGAATCATAGAGTCATAGAATCATGGAATCATAGAGTTGGAAGAAGACCACAAGGGCCATCCAGTCCAACACCCTGCCATGCAGGAACTCAAAATCAAAGCATTCCTGACAGATGGCCATTCAGCCTCTGTTAAAAGTCCTCCAAAGGAGACTTCACCACACTCAAAGGGAGTGTTCTCCACTGTCAAACAGCTCTCACTGTCAGGAAGTTCCTCCTAATATTGAGGTGGAATCTCTTTTCCTGCAGCTTGCATCCATTGTTCCGGGTCCTGTTCTCTGGGGCAGCAGAAAACAAGCTAGCGCCCTCCTCAATATGACATCCCTTCAAATATTTAAACAGGGCTGTCATATCCCCTCTTAACCATCTCTTCTCTAGGCTAAACATACCTAGTTCCCTAAGTCGTTATTCATAGGGCATGGTTTCCAGACCCTTCACCATTTTAGTCACCATTCTCTGGACGCACTCTGGTTTTTCAACATCCTTTTTGAATTGTACTGGAAGTTCTTCATGAAAGTTCAGACCATGATCCAAGCAACCAAATCTTTCTTGATGGCACCATCTGCAGAGTCAGTTGTTCACTTCTAGTATTCTTCTCCCTCTTCCTGAAGGCCCATGTCCTTCAACTGGAAGGAGTAATAAAATAACAACCTGTGCCCCAAGGGCCTTTAGCTTCCTCCTTACAGCCTCATAGTCTACTGCAATATATTGAAAGCCATATCTTGCTATATCATTTGTTCCAACATGGATCAGAAGGAAGGGATAGTGGTCAGTGGGTTTGATAAATCTTATCAGCCTCTCTGATTGCATCTACATTGTAAATTTAATGCAATTTAAGTGCTGTATCTCCATCCTATGGTATCCTAGGATTTGTAGTTTTAAAAAGTTTTTAACCTATTCTGCAAAAGAGTGCTGGTGCCTCACAAAACTACAAATCCCAGATTCTGTAGGATGGAGCCATGACAGTTAACATGGTGTCAAACTGTAATATTTCTAGTGTAGCTGTTACATCATAAATTTTCAGCCCTGAGAGACAGCAGACATCACAAGACATCTTGTCATGCACACACATCATTGCTTCTGTTCTTCACAACAGTGACTCACCTACTACTATGACATGTGCCTTCTTCCTCTGAGAATAGACAGTAGCACTTCCATCCATAGAACCCTCCAAGGTTGCTTCCATGACTTCAGAGGTATGAGGCTCTTGTCCTTGTTCCTGTGCCTCATAATTGCTGACTAAAGGGACAGCTTGGAATCAGTTGTGTAGCTCCAATAAATAATAATAATAATAATAATAATAATAATAATAATAATA
>JAIPUX010001232.1:106848922-106863508 GCA_020142125.1 Phrynosoma platyrhinos | reverse complement strand
GAAGCGATGAGTCCAGGAGCACCCCCAGACTGTGAACACAGTCCTTTGTGTTGAGTGTGACCCCGTCCAGGACTGGGAGTTGTATCCCGATACCTGGTTTTGGGGCTGCTACTGTAAGTACCTCCATTTTATCTGGATTCTATTTCAATGTCCATTACTGCCTTAAGACAGTCATTGAGAGGAGAGACGCCATCTGAAGTCAAGACTGAGTACTGGGACATAGAGAAATATATCTGGGTGTCATCAGCGTACTTGATAACACCCCGTCTCATGTCTCTGAATAATCTCTCCCAGCGGCTTCATAGAGATGTTAAATAATGTTGGGGTCAGAATGGTGCCTTGAGGGATGCCACACTTGAGCTCCTTCCTAGTGGAGCTACTGTCCCCAAGCAACACCCTCTGAAATCTACCCGAGAAGAAGGAACAGAACCACTGCAAAGCAGTGCCTCCGATTCTCAGCCCCCTCAAGCAATCCAAGAGGATGTTGTGATCGATAGTGTCAAAGACCACTGAGAGGTCTAAGAGCACCAGCAGGGTCACACTACCCCTGTCGATGCTCAAATGAATGTCATCAGTCAAGGCAATCATGGCAGTCTCAACTCCAAATCCCATCCAAAACCAGTTTGAAATGGATCTAGATAAGCGGTTTCATCCAAGACAGCTTGGAGTTGAAGAGCCACCGCTTTCAATCACTTTGCTCAGGAATAGTAATGAGACTGGCCTGTAGTTATTCATATCCAGGGGGTTCAGGAAGGGCTTTTTCAGGAGCGGCCTAACCACTGCTTCCTTTAAACAAGATGGAACAAAACCCTCCCTGAGGGATGCGTTGATGATGTCCTTGAGGAACACCCTCAAGGCAACCCCCCACCCCGGACGGCCAACCATGATGGGCAAGGATTGAGAGGGCAGGTAGTTTTTCTCACTCTACCAAGGAGCTTGTTCACATCATCGATACTCACAGATTGGAATGGAGTTGCTGGACGCCTCATCTATAAAGTCTGTATCAATACTGGCATCTAAGTTGGCTCTTATCTGAGAGATTTTATCTGCGAAAAAGTTGTTAAATGCGTTGCAGCAGGCCGTTGTCGGGTTGAGCAGTGGGTTGTGCACAAGTAAAACCACGTCACCTCCTCTACCATCCCAAACAGCTCCACTGGATGGGACTCTGCAGATGCAATACGTGCAGAGCAGAAAGATCAAGAAAATTCCTATGACAAGTATTGTCAGATAAGAGTCGAGTTTTCTGCCAGGTGCATGCTAGTCATTGTCCAACCCGCTTCACCCTCCTAAGCTCTTCTGTATACCAGGGCTTATGGTTGGGAGCGGGTTAGAAAGGACGCTTAGGAGCGATTGTGTCGATAGCCTTGGCAAGATCAGTATTCCAGGTATTAAACAAAGCTTCGACAGAATCACTGCCATTACCAGTTATTAAACCCTCCAAGGCTTTCTGGAATCCAATGGTTCCATTAGCCTTCGAGGGCAGACCATTCTAATGGGTCCACCACCCCCGGAGGGACGGACTGTGGCTCTTAGTTCATCCTTAACCAGGAAATGATCCGTCCATGACAATGCAGAGGTTTTAATAACCTCTGCCCACAGATATTCCTGTCCCATACTAAAGACTGCATCGAGAGCATGACCTGCACAATGAGTAGGCCCGGTGACCAATTAGGATAGGCCCATGTTTTTCATGGATTCCATGAATTCCCTAGCTGTGTGTGGAAGAGTTGACAGACTGGTCTCCAGAGGGATGTTGAAGTCACCCAAGACTAAAAGTCTGAGTGATTCCAGCAGCATCACCAGCTGTGTCAGCTCAGTTAGGGAGTCTGCTAGACAACAGCTGTGTCAGCTCAGTTAGGGAGTCTGCTAGACAACAGGGTGGTCAGTATACTAACAGAATCCCCAGACTATCCCTGGTCTGCAGGCTTAGGTACATGCACTTGAAGTGGACCGTGCTCCGGACAGGTATCATGGTCAAGCTCAAGTTGTTTTTGTGAACCAGAGCCACTCCATTCTCCCCTCCCACTTCCCCTAACCTGCTTGCTGATGGAGTACCCGGCCGGGAGGGCCTGCATCCACGTTATGGCACTATCCTCTCCCAGCCAGGTCTCCGTAAAGCAAGCCAGGTTGGCATCCTCATCTAGGAGGAGATTGTGGATAATGTGATTCTTATTTTTAACCAACCTGGCATTGCACAGGGGCAAGGTAAGGTTCTGTGGGACAACTGGTAGGCTCTCCAAGCCAGTTCAAGAAACAGAGTGAGCAGAAGGCGGGATAATTTTCAAACAATGATCCTGCCTTCTTTCATAACATCACCTCACTCTGTTCCTGCCATACCTCCCTTTCCCCCGCACAACTTCAATTCCCACTCCCAGATCATTCCCGGCCAAACTGAAAAATAGAGTGTTATTACAGCCTTATGACCTCCCTCCCCTTATTTCCCAATGGTACAGGGGAGATCTGTTTCACTCCAAAACTAGATGAAACAATTAAGTTGGAGTGGGCTAAATGTTTCCGCCCAATCTCTGCACTCTTCACATGGCCCTCACAGTGTTCCAAGCATTGAAAGGGCTGGGTAGGCTAAATAAAAGCCCCACCCAGACACAACCGTCAGGCTCATCGCTAGTGCCGCTCTTAAGTGGCATGGTTCTTGTGAAGAGTGAAGCATGGTTCTTGATTGTTCTGCTTCTGATTGTTGTATTCCTCCAAGTATAGTGTTTGTTTGTTTGTTTGTTTAATATCCCACTTTTCTTCCAGGACAGCAGTTGTTATCTTAGTTCTAAATGGATTTTCAGGTTCTTGGACAAGGCTCAGAGTTTTTCTACCTCAAGACCAGCAGGTCATTCAAACTACAAAATTATAGCACTATTCCACTTTCACTGCTATGATTCCATCCTATATAATCCTGGGATTGACAGTTTAGGGAGAGGGATTTAGAATTCTCAGCCAGAATGTGCCAGTTCCTCAACAAACTACAGACCCTGAGACTTCACAGGATGGAACCATAGCAATTTATGTGAAATAACAGCAGTATATCTGGGTGATGTGAATGGGCCCCAGGGCAAACAAAATCCCTCCCAAGTGTGGTGTATATACTTTAATAGCACAAGACTTCTAGAAGCAACAAGTTGATGATCATCTGTTCAGGGGTGAGTATAGTCCCCTTCTTCCTCTTCTCAGACTTCAAGACTAAGGGGGGATGCAGACCAGGGCGTCCAGGACGCCCTGGTCCGGAGCGCCGGGGGGCCATGGCAGCCCCACCGCGGCGCTCCGACAGCGTCCCTGAAAGGAGCGCCAAATTGGCGCTCCTTTCATAAGTCAGGGAAAGTGCGCCCTAAAAGCGTAGGGTGCACTTTCCCTGACTTATCCTCTGCAGCGCATCCGGTCGCTGTGGAGGGAGGTTGCCTTGGAAGCGCCGGCCGTGCGGATGGCCGGGGCGACCTCAGGGAGAGAAAGGGGCGCCGCTCGTGCGGCTGCCCCTCCTCTTCGGGGCCTCCAAGACGACCAAATTAGTCGTCTGCCGAGGCCCTAAGACAAGAAGAAGAATCCTGCTGTCAAAGAGAGAGAATCTTATCAACACCTTATCTCTCACTAGCTGTTAACATACCCAACATACCCTGTATCACATCTGGGGATTCCATGTTTTCATATTTTCATTTTTGGAGCCAAGCATGTCCTTAAGAGATCACGATTGCCTTTGGAACATGAGGAGGATTTCCCATGGGAAGGACAGATAGACCCAAAGACTTGTGAAGGACCCAGGTAATACCAAGACAAAGGCTAAGTGGATTTGCTGATCACTCCATCCCCCCCCCCCCGAGTCCTCATACCCTCTCACACTAGAAACAAAGTCAAAGGTGAAGAAACCAACATTTCCTGCCTGTCCTCTGCTGTTTTCTCAGGCAACTTCCCTCCATCTATTTTGAGTTTTTTGACACTCTGAAGTTAAATGGGCATCAGCCACTCCAGAATCCCATTATCAATTCCCTGGGAAGACCATCAAGTCTTTGTTACATTGCAAGATAGCACCTAGTACTCCTTGAGGCTAGGATCTCAGATATAAATATCAGACCCAATCCTAGTCTCCTCATACAGTTACCCCCAGTCTGCTTACACAGTGAGCACAGAGAGCTTCTTCCACTCACTATGTCATCCCTCAGACTCTGACTGAACCACATCCCTCTTTCTGTGGTCTTCTCTCCAGGACAAGTAAATATTACCCCTTCTACACCCCTAAAACTCTGCTATCCAATTTCCATACTTCTATTTCAGTTTGTTCTGGATAGTGTGTATGTTAGAATTACTATTGTGTGTTTGGTGGCAGTCCTCCATATTTCTAAATAAAAATATTCTTAGGGGCATTGCTGACCAGCCTAAAGGGCCAGCCTGGGGGTGGAGATGGGACAGGGCGGCTGCACGCTGGCCACCTCAACTCCATCCCAACATCCTGATGCTGTGTGCCCATTTGCACAGCGCATGGTGTCAGGACACCTTCTCGGCTCAGTGTGTAGACATGCTGCACCAAAAGGGCACAGAAGAGCTGTGGCACCAGCAGTTAGGGCAGCCTTTTGTTGCCCCTGAAAGGAGTGGCATTTTGCCACTCTTTTGGTGGCAGCAAAAGGGAGGATCAGGGGCATGGCATGGGGTTGCCATGGCCCTGATCCACCACCAGCAGGGTCAGCCCAGAGCTGCCCCAAATGAGCCATCTGTAGAGGGCCTTAAGCACCCAACCTTGGAGTCCTGCTCAGTTAGTACAAGAATAAATAGGTGGACAAGATCTTCAATTTTACCCAGACTCTCAAGCTTTCTTGAGCTATGCAATTCCACCAACATTTAAGGAGAACACAATACAGCTGGTGGAGACCCACAGTCCCCTGCCACCTTCTTTTGAGTAGCATAGCTACTTATCAGTTTACAGTTGTACTTAAGGCCTCTTTATCAAGTAACTTGAGCAGAGTATAATGAAGCTTTGAAATATGGACTTTAAAATTTACCCGCCAACATTCCATAGAGGAAAACAAGGACACATGTGGCCAAGCAACAGCAGAGTTTAGTCAACATGCCATGGTTGGAGGGCATGTTAAAGCAAACAATATACATATGTATGCTTGTAAGAGATGTGTATGATGGATGAGAAGCCCAATTTCTAAACACTCCTTGCCAATTTTTTAAAAAATCAACTCACTACATACACCCAAGAATTTCAAATAAAGTTCTGAATTAAACCATAAATGTTGTGAATGTCCTTTTGTTCATAGTTTAGTATCAAGAGTATACAGCAGGAGTAAACATAAGGGCAATAATTGCTTCTTAGTGACACAACTCTATTGAAATCAGCTCCCACGGATATTTTTCCTTTCTGTTCTGATGTGAGTTAGACCATCTACATAGAAGCAGCAGCAGACAGCAATGCCTGTAGCAATTGATATGCACTGTGATGCATGTAACAACTCTGGGCACTCTGATGACCTGCTGCTTCATTAAGTAGCACAAATGTCCAAAACAGGATCTTTCACTCTTATAGAGCAAAACAAGAGCTGAAAAGAGCAAATTCCCATATTATAATATAACTGGTACTTATATGCCATCTTTTGATTGCTGCTTCAAATATGTATATGTATACAACACATGTGTTATACAGATTTGGAAAATGTGTGTATAAACCAATACATAGTAGACATAATGTGCATTTCAGCAGGGTACTGAATATGCCTCCCCTGTAGTGACAGATGCCTTGATATACAATAGAAAAGCCTCTGAAAAACCTCAAATCCTTTGATAGGCTGATGTTGTTTGAACAGCTAAAGTGGATTAGTATTCCACTGAGTAGGTGTGTACTTTGGCATTTCACAGGGCTTTTAAGAGGATTTTTAAAAAAAAATATCCAAGAAACAACTACTGTCAAGAAAGTTTCAAACAGACTTTCTGTGTAGATGAAATTAATACAGATACTGCTCCAACCCCCCACTCCTTGCAGAAGAGAAGAGCAATTGTGCATCAATTCAGGATGCTTTTAAGTCCTAAAAGGACAAAGAGAGAGAACATACTTCCCTAAGCTTCAGCATTGCTGTATCACAAAGCACAGTGTTGTGCCAGAATCCCAGGTAATTACACCAGCACAAATGTTTATCATTGGACTGCCAGGAATTTGCTGAACCCATGTTCATACAATCATTTCAACTTCATAGGTTTGAAAACACATTAATCCTGTTCATTTCTCATAGAAGAGGAAAAGGAATGTACAGCTACTCATCCGAGCAGAAGCCAGTGACTGATTTTTTTTCCCTAACAGCTTTTTTTAAAATAAATTTACAAAATCTCACCTATAAGACTAGCATCTTATGAATAGAAGATCTTGTAAGAATATAGGTATCTCAAACCATCCATCAAAAAAACACCATGATAGAAAGAAAATCAAGAAAGAAAGAAAGAAAGAAAGAAAAGAAAAGAACTACACTACAAATGCATGATCTAGAGGCATGCATCCATAACTGATTCATATTCACAGTCCCTACATATTCATGATTGTGGCATTCTTGACACAATTGTAAAAGTCCCCCCAATCCTGCTTTACTGGGCAGCTGTTACTGCAAGTGATGGAGAACTGTTCTCCTATCCATTGGGGTACAGCACACAGTTGTCTCCACAGACATCCCTTCTATGAGCAAAACATCAGTTTGGTGTGTCTTGATCTATTGCTCACAGCAGCAGCTGCCCAGTAAAGAAGGATTGGGGGAGTTGGGGCAGAAGACACTACTTAATTCTCGAATGTATTGCATATATAATGGTATATTTGTTTTTTACTTGTGAAATGTGTATATTTTTCTAAGTTCCACTAAACCTGATTTATCTATTTATTTTAGAATGTCATTGTATTTATTCATGCTGACAAGCTAAACTTTAAAAACTGAAAAACTGCTGTTTGAATTGGTTTGGTTTAAAACAAAACAAAATAAAATAAAATAGAAGGAAAAGAGAAAATAAAATGGAAATATGTACTCGCGCAAGAGATTTTTATGGTGACATGTCATGCTACTGCCATCTGCTGGCTATTTGAAGTGTATTCCTGTAAGTGCCCCTGTTTCTTTCTTTAAATAAATGAGCACATTTAAGGCTCACTTTCCTCACTATAAGTAAGCAACAACAACCAATCAAGTCCTGGGTACATATTGTTTGACAGAACTGACAACCCATCTGTAGTACAGGAAATCTTGTCACATTTGGAAATGGAAATTACTTACGCAATAATGCATCCTTTGAAAACATAAGGATTTGGGGTTTTTCTTTTCCCTTCACAGATCACATCCTCTCAGAAAACACTCATCCTGTCTGAAAGCAAATTCTTTTCCATGTCTTTGTTTCTGACATACAATCCAGATGGACAGATACAGCGGGCTTGATTTACTGCATGCATATTTTCATTTAAAATACATTCCTGCTCAAAATGAAACATGAGTTTACAGCAATGGAATTAGACTACAGTCCCATGCACACTTGAATAAGAGTATGGGCCATGAACTCATAAAGCTGATTATACCTACATCAGTTTGGACTCTCAAGGGGTATGTGGACTTTAGATGAGTAGTATACCCCTTCTGTAAATGCATCCTTTTTTCTTTTCTTTCTTTTTTTCCAAAGGGTTATCATCCCAAGGAGTTCATACACAAACATATAACGAAATCATATCCCCAGTTGGAGTTTTCCTTTATGTTTCCCCCCCCCCTCATTCCAATTCCTATATATGATGAACTGATATATTTTAATGCTTAATTGTAGTTTAGCATATAGGCACTGTACTCTGTAGCTGGCATGTATCTCTCCAGTTCTTTGAAATAACTTGAGGATATTTGGATCCAGATTGGTTTGTTTTTGTTCATCACTTCCTTCCAGCCTTTGCTCCAGCCAAGAATGGTATATATGGCTTTCTGCTTCCTCACTTCATTCTTGCAACAACCCCATAAAGCAGATATGTGGATGTGACTGACCGAAGTTCACCCAATAAGTTGCTGCATCCATACTGCAGGTTGACACTACTTTAGCTGCCAAAGCTCAATGCTATGGAATTCTGGAAATTGTAGTTTGTTGTGGTGTCAGAGTGCTCTCACAAAGAAGGCTAAATGACTCACAAAACTACAATTCCCAGAATTCCATAGCACTGAGCCATGGCACTAAAAGTGGTATCAACCTGGATTATTTCTGCAGTGGGAAGTGGGATGTGGCTCTTCCAAGTCCCAGATCACATTCTAATCACTACAGAATACTGGCTCTGTTCTTAGGCTTTGGTGTGGAGCATTCCATTCCCTGTAGCTTATTGATTTGTTATAAATATTTGTATACTACTGCTCATTTACACAAAATCCTGTAATGGTTTACATTACAGTAAAAGAATAAAAGAGCACCACCATCAACCCAAAAAACATACACAGCCTCCTCACAAAATCCACAATCATTCAAGAATAAGAAATTTCTGAACAGTTCAGGGTCAGCTTTTTAAAGACATGTTTTCAATAAATGCCTAAACCATGCCAGCATTGTGGCATGGCATACTGCAAATGGGAGATCATTCCACAGGATGGGTGCCACCACAAAGAATCCTCTGTCTCTGTAACCACCAAATGGAAATCCATGGGCCACAGCTTGGACTATGGAATTTCCCAAGCTTGGGCACATTTGCGGAGTTTCCCCAATTCTTCATGTCTGAACATACTCATTTCTTTTCTGACTGATAGTTACTAATTCTTTCAAAAGGGTCTTCAGTTTCCTGCAGTATCTCTCTGACACATAATATCTTGCAGTTTCAGGACTGCTGTGTACTTAGGGCCTTTGTAGACTGCTAGAAATAGTGCAAATTGAGTCCACTTTAACTGCCCTGGCTTAGTGTTAGGGAATCATGGGAATTGTATTTTTTTTTTTCTGAGACGTTGAGACTCTCTGTCAAGGAGCTCTGGTGCCACAATAATCTACAGTTCCCATGATTCCCTAGCACTGAGCCAGGGCAGTTAAAGCAGACATAATGTGCACCATTTCTGGCAGTCTGCAAAGGCCCTTAGTCCAGCAGAACGGACATTCTTGGATTCCATAAGGGAGGGATTACCTTCTTTGGAGTCTACTAAAGAGTCTACCTTAGTCCTGCTAGTGATGATGGCCAGAAGGTAGTGGCTAGAAGGAATTAACATAACGGGAATAAGAAAGTAATAACATGTGGAAGGAAATGTCACAATTGCTTCATTCAAGTGAACCTCTGTTTCTATTCCTCTCATCTTTCAAATAAATTTGAAAGAAGAGGGGAAGAAGAAACTGTGACTCATAGTTTCCTCCCAGAGTCTCCTCTTGCTAATGTCCATCTCAAGGTGAGAATGCCAGTGTTCCTTTAGACAAGGAGACTAGCTGATGTGTTTGCTCACAGTATAGTAGCCCTCTCCTCATGGTTGAAGGAAAAGATTCAGAAAGCTAATGAGGAGAACCTAAACTATTTATTAATTGCTAAATATATATACTCTCAATATAGATTATTAATAAATATATCAGGCATACACACAAGCACCCTTAATTGACACCTTATTGTTGTTAACTGCCCTCAAGTCAACCTCCACTCATGGCAACCCTATGGATGAGATATCTCCAAGCCCCCCATCCTCCACTTCTGTGCTTAGGTCCTGTAGATTCAGGCCCTTGAACTCCCTAATTGAATCTAGCCATCTGGTATGCAGTCTTCCTCTTTTTTTACTGTCTTCTACCTTTCTTAACATTATTGACTTTTCATATGAGTCATGCCTTCTCATGATATGGTCAAAATATGACAGCTTGAGTTTAATCATCTTGGCTTCCAGGGAGAGTTCAGGCTTGATCTGTTGCAGGACCCATTTGTTTGTCTTTTTTGTTGTTGACTCCATGGTATTCCCAGCACTCTTCTCCAGCACCACATCTCAAATGAGATGATTTTCTTCTTATCTACTTTCTTCACTGTCTAGCTCTCACATCCATACATGATGATGGGGAATACAATGGGTTAGATGATTCTAACTTTAGTGCTCTGTTGTATATCTTTTCTCTTTATGAACTTGACCAGTTGTTTCATAGCTGCCCTTCCCATTCCTAGTAGTCTTATTTCTTGGCTGCAGTCTCTGTTCTAATCAATGTTTTATCCAAGGCACAGGAATTTTTAATTATTTCAGTTTCCTCATTGTCTAGGTTGAATTTATGAAGGTTCTCTATGGTCATTGTTTTTGTTTATTGTATATCCAACTGCAAGCATGCCTTTAAAATGTATAAAATTGAACACAGGGGAGGAAACACTGATGAAAGGGAAGGCAGGGATGAATGGGGGAAGAGCTATGGTTATTTCTATTACAAACATACCTCCTTGATTACATGCTTAGTTACAATGGGACATATGTACTCTACTTTTGAAGACATTCCTCTCTCTTGCTTATCAAGCCACCATAATCCTCTGTTATCCCACTTCTGTATTTAAAATCTCCCAATTTCTTTCTCCTTCTCTCAGTTTCTCCCTTTGTCCTCACTTTACTTGTGTTGTTGCAAACTGAATTCAAAGTGCAAAGGGAGCTGCACTCATTTAACTCAGTGGGGGAGGAGGAGAGGAGGAGCAGACTCTTGCCCTTCCATGTAGACTCAGGTAAAAGCAAACCTGTTGCAATCCTCTCTCAATTTGTCAGTTCTTCTTCATTAAGAACTTTTGTCATCATGACCATACTCTGATGTTGTTTGACCACATGTGAAATGTTGGAGGGTGCATCATTCTAGTATTGCTAGGAGAGTGAAGGATGGGAACCTGGTCTCATTTTTTGTGTTGCCTAGTACAAACTTGCAACATGGGGCCCATCCTACACATTTAATATAATCCCATCCTATACATAGAGCATCTATAGCTGTATAGTATGTGTTTTATTCTGGGCCTCTTGTACTAGCTTACATTGTCCCTGGAACAAATGTTCCTAATTACTATGGTACTTTGTTCCTCCTTCCAATTGTGCATAGGTAGTAGGGGGGGAGTTTGGGATGGTACCTCTAGAGGGAGTATGTCCAGAGGAGGCCAACCAACATATTGAAAGGTCTGGAAACCATAACCTATGAGAAGCAGCCTAGGGAGTTAGGTATGTTTAGCCTTGGGGAAGAGAAGTTTCCGAGGTGACATGATAGCCATGCTTAAATATTTGAAGGGAAGTCATATTGAGGATGAAGCAAGCTTTTTTTCTTCTGCTCCAGAGAATAGAACACAGACCAAAGGATTCAAGCTACAGGAAAAGAGATTCCACCAAAACATTAAGAACTTTCTGGTGGCAAGAGTTGTTCAACAGTGGAACACACTCCCTCAGAGAGTAGCAGAATCTCCTCCTTTCAGGGATTTTAAACAAAGGCTGGATGGTCATCTGTTAGGAGTGCTTTTGTTGTATATTCCTGCATGGCAGGGTGTTGGATGACCCTGTAGTCTCTTGAACTCTATGATTTTATGATTCTATGCTATCACAAAACTCTGTCTCTCAGACTGCAACTCCTGCCTCATGTGTACAAGGCCTATGTGTTATTTTAGTCTATTCTTATTAAATTAGTGGAGTTTAAGCTCTCTCATATTTGAATCATTTAGAAGGGCTAAGGCAGCTTTTGCCATCCAAATACCTCCAGATATATTGGATAAGCACTCATTATCCCTAACCACTTATGCTAAATTGGGATTGATGGAAGTTGTAGTTCAAAACTTCTAGAAGTGAAATTTAAATGGTTCTCTCAACACTAAATATAGTATTTTAGTATTCAATAATGTTAATACAGTATTATATTATTCAACAGGAACAAAAGTTCCTTGCAGCATTTAATATAGTATTTTATCATTCAACAGTGTGCATCCTCCCTCAAGAAGACAATTTCCTATTTTAAAAAATTGGCATCAGTTCAAAATAGCATAAGATGGATTTACTGTAGAAAGAATTATGTCCATAGAAATTGGGCTAATGTAAAAACAATCTTATTCTGCAAAAATGCATTGGATTGCCCTATAGTGGCATTTTCATATACATTTAAGTGCATACAATCTAAATCAGATTTGGAATGCTAAATCAGAACTTCAGTCATCTACAAATTGCATTTGGGTGGACTGAAACTATGCCAGTCAATGTGAATCACTATGGAAGCTTTTCAATTTGACTTTGTGGTTTGGCAACAGATATTCATCTGCACAATTGATGTGAACAGTCTTGTGGAATTCTTAATGTTCTTTTCTAAAATATGCATTAGACTTTTCATTCTAGTAGCTGAGCTCAAGATTACAGTGCTAAGACACTCTTGCTTGACTGGGAGGGAAAATGAAGAATGGAATTTATTTTTTTCTCATTCCCCTTTACTTGCCTGTCAAAATCTTGGCAAGTTCTACAATCTTCAGGACTCCTCTCTTCCCTTTAATCCTAACAAATCTGCATTATAGTACTTGTATATGTGGGGTACATTGACTTTTCCAGTCTTTTTAAAGGGAAACAAAAATCTGCAAGTATGTGGAGTCTCCTTCCTTGGAGGTCTTTAAGCAGAGGCTGGATGGCCATCTGTCAGGGATGCTTTGATTGGGAGTTCCTGCATGGCAGGGGGTTGGACAGGACGGCCCTTGTGGTCTTTTCCAACTCTATGATTCTATGAAAGTTAGAGTTCAACTTGTTAGAGTTCAACTTTCATCAGCAGAGCAGCAAAATGTGGGGCAGACCATTTATTCCAAATCTGCCTTTCTAAAGAATAAAGACTTACTCAGAAAAAACAACAAACATGCAGTTTGTAGTTTTAAAACAAACAATAATGGTTTTAATAAATATATACATAAAAGAACTAAAACCTTATCTAACTGGAGATGGTTTAGGTAAAGAGAATTAATTTCACCATTTTATAGATAGCAGGAAGAAACTACAGAATTCTGATTACTGATTGCTGATTGCAGTTACTAGTAGTTTAGAATCTTCAGAGATAGCTGTTAAACTACTTCTAAGATTCAATGACCAAAGTCACATGATAGTTAAAATGAGAGTGAGGGGAGGAAGGAAGTCCCTATTTAACTAAGAAAGAACAGGAGAATGCAAATATATTCCAACAATCCCCTTGTCACTCTCTTGGACCAATGTCAAGGAGCTTTAGTACTTCACATAGCCTCTGGAACCAATCTTTTGGCAGAGGTTTAGTGAGGATGTCTGCAATCATCACCTCAATATTGCAGTATTCCAATTGGACAAGTCCATTCTTACACATTTCTTTCACTTTGTGAAATGCAATATCAATGTTCTTGTTGAGTGGCTTTCAACTCTGAGAAATTTTGATGCAGCTTTGATTGTCTTGCATCAAAATGATTGGTTTATGTCCAAAGTCCAGGAGTAAGTTGTACAGCCATTTGATTTCATCACATGCTGCTTTTGCTGAAACACATTCAGCACCTGTAGAAGAATCTGTGATTGTAGATTGCTTCTTACTTGTCCAACTTACAGCTGCACCACCATAGAAGATCAGGTTTCCAGTGGTTTACTTTATGTATGCCAGATCTGCAGCCCAGCCTGCACCCACATAGGCGAGCAATTGTGGTTGGTTACAGGCTGCCATCATCAGTTTGTGATCTGCTGTTCCTTTTAAGTAACTGGCAACTCTCTTCACTGCAATGAAATCTCTTTCAGTAGGAGAGTTAACCATTCTGCATAGGATGCCAAAAGCTTTTGCTAGGTCAGGTCTTGTGAAATTGGCTATGTATAGGAGTTTTCCAACTGCAGTCCTATACCTGTCTCCATTTTGTAAAGGTTTGCATTTCTTAATGTCCTTTAAGACTCCTACTTTCATTGGAGCTGGCATAGCATTTGTGTCTTTTAGGCCAAGACAGCCCAGAAGATTCAGTATCTTCTGGGTTTGATTCAGGAAGAAACTTCCATCACTGTCTCTTTGTATTTACACTCCAAGATAATATGAGAAGTCTCTCAAATTCTTTATATCAATCTCTTTCTTGAGATTTTGGATTATTGATTCACTATCTGCTTTGTCCTCAGTGTATAGGATCAAATCATCAACATAACTTGCGATGTAAGTCCATCTATTATTTCTGAATCTCTTATATATACACTTGTCAATAATGCCTGGGTGAATCCCTCTTTAATAAGAAGTTGGTTCAGTTTCTCACTTCATGCTTTAACGGCTTGCTTTAAACCATAAATGCTCTTTTGTAGTTTGCATACATGATGTTCCTTACCAGATATTTGGAATCCTAGCGGTTGTTCCATATAAAGTTGTTCAGTGAGCTTGCCATACAGAGAAGCTGTGTGGACATCCAAATGTTGAACATTCATTTTCTTTTAAGCTGTGACAGCTAGGAGAATTCTGATGGTTGTATGAGTGACTACACCAGCAAAAGTTTCATTGTAGTCCTCACCATATTTCTGAGTATAGCCTTTAGCAACTAATCTTGCTTTGTATCTTTGAATCTCCCCTTCTGTATCTAGCTTTGTTGTAAAGACCCATCTACAGCCAATTGTCCTTTTTCCTTCTGGTGATTCTGGCAAAGTCCAAGCCTTGTTTTTATATAAAGATTGCATTTCCTCACTAGCAGCTTGCACC
>JAIPUX010001232.1:106837478-106847513 GCA_020142125.1 Phrynosoma platyrhinos | reverse complement strand
GAGCCAGGGCAGTGCTTCAATTTAATGTGCACTATTTCTGGCCATCTGCAAAGGCCCATAGTTGCATCAAGATTGTGGTTTACACACTGTAAAAGGAAGCTTGCAAATCTTGTATATAGTAAGCAACTGGAATTTTTAAAGTTTCTATTCTGTCAGGATCAAGTTTTGTGTGCAAAATAACAGTCCCTTTTCCTTGTGCAAAAGCTTCTTGATCATTAGCAAGATAGACAGGAAAAGATAAATTTGCATCAAAATCAACAAACCATTCTTTGTTGTTGAAGTAATGTGCACTTGCTCCACTATCAATTAAAACTAAGTTTTTGTATTTATCTCCAGCAATTTGAAAGAATTGTTGTTGAATCAAACTGACATTAACATAACTGGAAGATTTAGCATTAAAAGTGTCTTTCCTAAAGTTGTTTTTGCTTTTAGTAATCGGTCCATTGCTTTGCAGCTTTTGCAGCTCAGCTGTAAGCTTTGACTTACTAACATGCTTCTATTTGATTTGGGCAAAAAGTCTTTTTCAAATCCTCTGCAGCAAATTGAGCTAATTCTCTGCCTGTTGTTTCTGTATTATAGTTGTCTTCCATCAAGTTCTGTCTATTTTAAAATTCAGCAATCTGAATTATAGCATCTTGTAAAGAACTATCTCATTTAACTTGTAAAGCATTGATTACTGGAGAGTAATATTTTGGTAGACTTGCCAAAAATAGTCCAAGTTTTGCATGTTCTTGAAAGGATTCTCCAGTTGCTGTAATACCAAACAAAGTTGTCATAAAGCTATTACTATGCTGATTTAAAAATTGAGGATGATGCAACTTGGTGTTAACAAGTTTGATCATGAGAGCTGTTTGATTAGAAGTACTTGGAGAATTAAATATTTTCTGTAGTTTGTCCCATATTTGTTTTTCATCAGTTAAACCTTGAATATGGTATGCAATGTTGAAATCTATAGACAAGCAAATATAAGCTACTGCTTTTTCTGCATTTTCATCAAACTGTTGTTGATGTATTCCTGCTTCTATGGGTCTCTGCCCATTTATTGTTTTACATTGTCCCGTAGTAGTCAGGTACATTTGCATTTTCCATGACCACATTGTTTAGTTTGTTTCAGTTAGTATTTCAGTAATCATTGTTGGATTAGGATTAGCAAAAGCCATTTTCTATTGTTTGAGTAGAAAAAAATCTTTCTTGTAGTCAGTATAGATAAAAGCCATGTCATAAGGGTGAAAACAATAACCATATAAACACATTGAACAGTCTTCCAGTACTAAGGCTAACTAGAAAAAAATTGTATTGCTGAGAGTATCTAACATCTGGGATGTTGTTGTTCCAAGCAGTGGCATCCCTAGGCTTGGTGTCACCTGGTGTGATTACTCATGGTGTCATCTCTTCATTGACCTCCTGCCAGAATCCTTAGTAATGCTTTTTGCACTAATGTTACATACAAATTGTAATTCCAATATTCCATTGACTGTAATGCTAATAGTTGTGACATAAACTAGCAAAATTAAAATTATACATTTAAATTAGAATATCATATGCACAACTGAAATGTATTTACATATACATAGTGAAGATGTGGTTAAAATTTGATTTTTTTTCAAGAAAATTTTAAAAGAATATTTTTTTAAAAAATTAAAAACAATTTGAAAAATATTTTCTTAAAAAAATGAAAATTGAAATTTTAATTTTAAAAATTCTGGACCTCTCTTTTCTTCTCCCACTGAGCTTCACCCCACTCCCACCATCTCTTAAAGCATTTTAAAGGGAAGCAGATGAATGCCATAGCCCATTTCTGCCAAATGGTTTTGAGGAGCAGTGGTGTCACTTCATCTTAGGGTGTTATTTGGTGTGGCCCACACACCCCTAGTGATGCCACTGGTTCCAAGCACCAGAATAACACAGATGCTTTTGGAAAGATCTCTCTGCTTATGATGACTCCAGAAGGTATGTGGAAAGAGAAGTGGGGAGAAAACAATGATGACTTACAAGTTTTGCCTCCACTGCAGCAGATTCAGTGGTGTGGGTAAGTGTCAGGCCATTGTGATTTCAGAAGGGTCCAATCATCATCCCCAGAAATTGCCCTGTTCCTATCATATGGAATGTGGCAAGATTAGCAATGGTGTTTCGGAGAGAAATAGGAAATGATTATATTTTTAAAAATGTGTTTCTTGAGTGTTGGGAAACATTATGAGAAAAAATCTGGAATGGTGAGACAGCCTGACAAAACTATCCTGGAATTAAGTCTAAATATGAAACAAAAGAAGTATAATTATGATGAAACAAATAATGAACAATATCAATATAAAGAAATACAAAATATAATAATAATTATTATTAGGTGCTCATTTTCTGAAACAATAACAATTGCAAGCACTTTTTTTGAAAACACATTCAAAAATTTAATGTTACTACACAATAGTAAAATAGTAGGGTGCATAATCTTGTAACAAACGGAAGCAATACACAATTACAACCAAGTATTTCATGAAAATGCGGTATTCTAAAAAGACTGATGGATGCCACTGATGTTAAATGGATGCCACTGATGTTAAATGAGTCCTTCTGAGGTAATGGATGCCACTGATGTTAAATGAGTCCTTCTGAGGAGTAAATAGCTGTAAATTAAGGTGGCTTGCTCAAAGCTTGTAGCAGCTTTAAACAACAAACATATACAGCCAAGTAATTTCATGAAAACGTTGAGCCCCAGTGTTAGATAACAACTATGGTAAGTAAGTCCTTTTCAATAATAAATAACTGTGAATGTAGGTGGATTTGTTCTCGTATCTTCACAACAATCAGCCAAACTGGAGAAGAATGTAATCCAAAGGCTGAACTGCAACCTTGTTTAATGCAGAAATATATGGTCTTCATCAATAACAAATAGAAATGAATGTGAGGCATCCTCAGTAGAAGTCTTTTTCAACAACAAACAGAAATGAACATGGGGCATCTTCAAAAGATATGCACCAATGTTGAATAACAGTAATACTGTTAAGACAGCAAGATCCACAGAATTTCCACCATTTCACAGCAAGCTTCCTCAGATTATTGCAACTGCTAAAAACAATTAATATTTCCAAAAATAAATGATTATCTGAAGTTCTTTGTGTTAAAATTCTTATCTATATGTTGACTTCTACATGGTGTGCCCATGAAGTGAACAGCAAGTGTAAGTAACAACTGATGATAGGGTTTAAATAGCTCCTTTGAACAGAACTCAGGACAGAACCCAGGAGAGAGTTCAAAACCACATGGCAGCCAAACATAGATGAAATGTCTGAGATTATTTAACTATTGCATGTATAAATGACAGGAGATGAATATGAGATCCTACAGAGCTCAATGTAATGCAAAAATAATGGAATTCAGATATATTGGAATTCAAAGAAATTTCAGGACATTTGCATTAATAGCAAGTGCAAGAATTAAACCTGGCAAAGGAACACAGCTCACTGGCATTGCACATGTTTTGCATGTAAAGGGACCCAGGTTAGTCCCCAGTATATCTTGAGAAAGTTTTCTATTTAAAAACCAGAGAGCCACTACCAGTCAGTGTAGACTGGGGTGGGCAATTATGAACCTTGAGATTTTTTGGACTTCAGTTCTTATAATCCCTCACCATGTCTGGAGGGCCACAGCTGACTATCCTTAGTGTAGATATTACTAACCTTTGAGCTAAATGGACCAATGGTTTGACATAACCAAAAACAGTTTCCTAAGACCCTAAGTAAAAGGATCCTGATTGAAACACAACTACCAAGAGACAGACACAGATAAGCCAAACTGGGCATAATCATCATCACTATTTATTTCTATCACACCACCATGGCATTTTACACGAATTGTTTACAAGTTGTTAATTTGACAGTTCCTTGCCCTCATGCTTACAATCTAAAAGGATACAACATACAGGATAAAGGTGATGGCAGTGTAGAAGGGGATTCATCCCAGCAGATACTGCCTGTTCTTCTTTCCTTCAAGGCCACAGCAGTGGCAGTTAGGATGGCAGGAGATTTCATCAGTAGCTTGTTTGAGGCATAATGGAGCGTTGCCTGGCTGTGTGTTTTTTTAAACTCCCTCTAGAGAGGCCATAACAGTAGCAACTGTAGTGGAGAAAGGGCCTTTTATCAGCTGCTAAGCCAAGGAATGATGGAGGTACAGTGGGTCCTTGTTATCTCCTGGGGTTTGGTTCCAGGACACCCCATGTATAACAAAATCTGTGGGTGCTCAAGTCCCATTAAATATAGCAAAATTGTATCCCTTATGTAAAATAGAAAATCAAGTTTTGCTATTTGGAATTTATAATTCTTTTTGAATATTTTCAATCCTTACATGCTTGAACCCATGGATTAAAAATCCATGGATAAGGAGGGCCAAATGTAAACTGAAATAAAATATTTGAGTGCTGAAAAAAATTGAGTCACTTCATACAAGAAGAGGTGGGGGAAAGGGAAAAGACAGAAAGCTATCAACTTAATTTTTGAAATATGCTTTTGTGACCTAAGATAATTTTTGCATCCACAGTTACAATACAAATGTATATTAAGCAGTCAATATTTGTCATGAGTAAGAAAGGAACTTAGTTAAATGCCCTAGATATAAGGGAATTTTGGGTATGAACAATTTCTGAAAAGACTTTTTTCCTGAGATTAATCATATATCCATTTTAGTTTTAAACAATGTAAAAGAAGGCCATGTGCTTTGCAAAGATGTCATGAAGACATATCTTGTGTATCTCTTAAATGTGTTGGATCTCAGTCAGAAACAATACAATTTAAATCCAGTTTGAAGGCTTTTGATGGTACAGTTTTAGAAGAAAAACCCCATGAAGGCTGACTGGTTTATTGTGGCATAAACTTTTGTGGACTAGAGCCCATTGTAGCAAATGCACAGTAGATTTAGTTTATGAGCATACACCATAATGCATCTGTTAGTCTTTAAGGCGCTGTGGGGGGGGGGGGGTTTCAGTGAAAGATTAACATAAATATTCCTCCAGAATTTGTCTCTTTATAGCAAAACACTCTTTGCCTACTTTATGTGTTTTTTTGGAAGATGCTGTTTAAGAAAAAAGAGAAGTACATAAACCACAGAAACTACATTTTCCTATAAATTAACTATCATTACAAAGAAAACTCTATCAAGACAAAAAGAGTCGTAGATATTTTTTACAAATGACACAAAAAGTTCTTATCAACCCAGTTTTGCACAATTTGCTATTTATATGAATTGCTGAGATGCAATTTTGATTGAGAATAATCTGGCTTTAATTTTAACTGCAAGTGATTGGAAAGGTGGACTTAATTTAAGAAAAATATTTAGAATACATTGATTTAGGATACTTTCATCTGGACCTTGGACTTCAACTTTAGCCAAATGACAAATGCATGGGTTTGAGGCTTTTCAGCACTAAATCTCATTGCATTCATGATACAATCATTATCAATTAAAAGTCCACTAAACATCCCTCTTCATACAGATTTGCCTGAAGAACATTGTAAAGAAGAGAAGAAAAACAAAAGGGAGATGGGACAAACTAAGAATTGTGAATGCAAAAGTACAATGGCTTGTGCAGAAAGATAAAGAAAATTATGACACCAACCAATGCAGAGAAATAGAAGACAATAACAAAAATGGAAGAACAAGAGCTCTATTTCACAAGATCCAGGACATCAAAGGAAAATGCAAACCAAGGACTGGGATAATCTATGACAGGTATACAACTCGCAAAGGTATACAACTCACAAAGGTATACAACTCATCACAACTGGACAAAAGTTAGAATCATACAAGCCATCGTAATCTCTATTACCATGTATGGATGTGAGAGCTGGATAGTTAAGAAAGATGATAGGAAGAAAATCAATGCATTTGAGATGTGGTGCTAGAGAAGAGTGCCAAGGATCCCATGGATAGCCAAAAGGACAAACAAGTGGGTCCTAGAGCAGATTAAACTGGATAACTCCTTGAAAACCAAGATGATCCAACTGAGGCTGTCGTACTTCACACATATCATGAGAAGAAATGACTCATTGGGGAAAACAACAATGCTGGGGAAGGTGGAGGGAAGTAGGAAGAGAGAAAGGCCACATGCTAGATTGATGGACTCTATGAAGGAGGTCATGGGTATGGGGTTGCAGGATTTAAGCAGAGCAGTGGAGGACAGAGGATGTTGGAGATGTCTCATCCATAGGGTCACCATGAGTTGAGATTGACTCGTGGGCAGTTAAAAGCAAACATTGTAAAGTATATATAATCACTCCAATAAGACCATCTCTATATTCAGCTACTTCAGCATTAGGATAATACAAGGAATCATATGAAAACAAGGGATGGCCATAGAGATATGACCAAGTTTGTCAACAGAATTCCATTTATTTATTTTATTTTCTTCTTCTTGAAGAAAGTATTATTTATTATTTTATTTTCTTATATCCCACCTTTCTCCCAATATAGGGACTCAAGGCAGCAAACAATTTAAAAATAATACAGGGGCCATACAGATGGCCCCTAAGGGGCAGCTCTGTGCTGCCCCTGGGAGCGCCGGATCGGGGCTGTGGCAACCACACACCGCATCCCTGATCCAGCTCTTTGTTGCTTCAAAAAGAGCTGGCAAATACTGCTCCTTTTTGGAGCAGCAAAAAGCCACCCTTACTACCACACACTGCACCAAGGCAGTGCCCTGATGGCATGCACCATGTGGTGGGGCACACAGCATGATGGCAGTGTTGGGGAAGAGTCGGAACAGCCGACGTATGGTCACCCCACCCCAACACCACCCCTAGGCTGGCCCTTGTTGCCAGTCTGTACAGGCCCACAATTTAAAAACAGTACAACATTAAAATATATAAATATAAAATTAAAAAAACAATTAAACAATTTTAAGTGTTAAAACAATTATAAATTAAAATGTAACATATTAAAATACCAAACTTATAATTTAAAACACACATTTAAATCCCAGGCCTTATCTGCTTGAAAAGGCCTGACATCACACAAATGTCTTTATCTGCTACTGAAAAGACAACAGGGATGGTGCCATCCTGGCCTGTCTAGGGAGAGAGTTTCAAAGGTTGGGAGTAGTAATAGAGAAGGCCCTCTCCCTTGTTCCCACCAAACAAGCTTGGGAAGGTGGTGGGAAGAGAGAAGAACCTCTCTTGATGATCTCAACACCCTAGTGGGCTCATAAAGGGAGATATGGTCCTTTAAATAACCTGGACTCAAGCCATTTAGGGTTTTATAGGTCAAAACCAGCACTTTGAATTGTGCCTAGAAACAGACTGGCAGCCAATGTTGCTGTTGCAACAAAGGAATTGTGTGTTTCCTGTAGCCAGCTCCATTTAACAACCTGGCTGCAGTTCTTTGGGCCAACTGAAGTTCCTGAGCACTTTTTAAAGGCAACCCCACATAGAGCACATTACAGTAATCCAAACAGGATGTAACCAAGGCATGTACCAGATCTGACTTCTCTAGGAACAGGGACAAGATTGAACCCTAAGGGACTCCACAGACCAATGGTCAAGGAGTCAAACAAGAATCCCCTTATCAATTTGAGATATGGATGGCACACCTATATGTGGTATAGGAAAGCAAATATACATAAATATTTTGCAAACCATTACATTAGAAGGTAATTGCTTAAAATTTGGACCCAACAAAAAGAAAAGTTCTAAAGAAAGTTACCACTATGGATGTCCACAGAGGAAACTTTCTTTGGAAGATGGCATGATGAACCAGAATGGCTTAGATATCAAGATATTTTGAAGAAACAAAGCAGAGGACAGTACATGATGAAACTTTTAGAAGACGTGAGAGAACTTGATCCAAATATTCCTTGGCTACCATATAAACAATTGACATAGGGTTTTGTGGGTTTTTCAGGCTGTGAGGCCATATTCTAGAAGAATGTATTCCTGATGTTTCGTCTGCATCTGTGGCTAGCATCTTCAGAGAAGATTCTATGAAGATGTCAGCCACAGATGCAGGTAAAACATCAGGAATACATTCTTCTAGAATATGGCCTCTCTGCCCAAAAAACCCACAAAAACCTACGGATGCCAGTCATGCAAGCCTTTGAGTTCAAATTGACAGATAGATTCAAATTAGATTACAAAACAAAAGGATTTGAAGAAATTGAAAATGAATTAAATAAAGTAATAAGAAAAAATGGCCCAAAACTAATATCAAAATTTTACAGTGTATTGTTAAAAAAGAGAACTAGAACACAACATTGTGAAAGAAACAATGATTAAATGGGTGATGGTCACAGGAAAGATATTGATTTGGAGCATTGGGAACTAGCCAAAAGAAGAACACAACAATTTACTAGATGCCAAAATTTAAAAGAACATTATTTTAAAATGGAACACTGTTGGTACCTAAGCCCAGTGAAGTTAGCAAAAATTTACAAAACTTGTAGAAATAAGTGCTGGAAATGCAAGAATGCTGTGAGTGGATGGTACCATATGTGATGGAACTGTACCCGAGTTAAATCCAGTTGGAAAAATGTCCACAGAGTAATATGTGAGATTCTAAAAATAATTTTTAACCTATCACCGGAAATATACTTATTAAATATTATTTAATATTAGATTTATTATTGCCAAGGAATTGATTTTATTGTATTTTATTTGTGTTAATTCTGATTTTACTTCCATTGCAGTTTAATTCAGTCTTAAGGGGTGGGAGGGTTAGGGTGTGGGATGATGGAATGTTTTAATTGTTGCCTTTTTAACCTTGCTGTACGCCGCCCCGGTTGCTGAGCAGAGGGGCAGGTTACAAATAAAAAATTATTATTATTATTAATATGCTTAATAAGGCACTGAAAGAGATAGAGAGAAAGTGCAGTATATTATTGTTATACATGATAACCACTGTGATATTAGTTTGGAAATGGAAATGGAAAATAACAGAGGTACCCTCAGTTAAAAAATGGATATGGAAACTAGTAGATATGATGAGCATAGATATATTAACTGCTAAATTAAAAAGATCAAATGTGCACAAAGTAGAACAGGACTGGACCCCGATACTGCTGTACTATGAGAAGGAAAATATAAGATCATTGAGATACTAATTGTATGAATTAAGACAGGGTGATCCAAATAATCTAAGCAAGATGTTGTAACACACAACAGAACTGGTTAAATATTGCATTTGAACTGAAGACAATAAGATTTAAGAGATAAAAGTATATACCAACTAAACGAACATGGGAAGTCAATTGTAAATATATATATTTGAAGAACTAAATTTGATTATTATTTTGAATGTATGGTAAAGATAGTTTTGTATATAATGTGTTGAAAAAATAAAATTAAAAAAATACTGAACAAGCAGGAGCAAGGTTATAAGAAAAAGATGACACATCTGACAAATGCTAAAAAGATGGTTTTTATTTGTTTAAAATGCATTTCAACCTATGACTGCTCTTCAGTTTCTTCAGAGGGCTATATAAAGTTTGTGATTCTTTACATAGCCCAATTGAGAAGGCCTAAAGAGCATTCATAGACCAAAAAGCATCAGAATTTTTAGCAAACACCATCTTTTTAGTGAGACAGTGTGGCATAGCCTGAGTGCATTAGGACTCTGGAGACCAGGGCTTGATTCCTAGCTCAACCATGAAACCCACTGGGTGACCTTGGGCAAGTGACATGCTCTCGGCCTCAGAAAAGGCAATGGCAAACCTCCTGTTACTGCAAGGTCTATCCCTCTGTATCCCTCCTCTGTGCCAATATCAAATAGATATCAAAAAGGGATGTTTAGAACACACAGCTGTGGTTATCCCAATACAGGAAATTTCCTTGCCATATTAGTAAATCCATACAACTCAGCATAGGGAAGCTCAAGAACACATAGCCAAGATAGATTGATCAAGATTAGAATCTACATAATCCCTGCATGGATAGGAGTGATGGTGGACAGTAGACCTTGTGTTTACACATGAACAGAAGTCTAAGTACATTTTCCTCCAGAAGTGATGTGTCTTTGGACGTTATCACACTGGCCCTAAAGCAGCGTCATTTCAGCCTC
>JAIPUX010001232.1:106819583-106832757 GCA_020142125.1 Phrynosoma platyrhinos | reverse complement strand
ATTGACTTCCCCAGTGCAGCTGCTGCATCCCCATTTAGGGCAACCTCAAGGTAGGCAGTGTGGTTGCTGCAGCTTAGGGAAAAGGCAACTTCAGATCACCTTTTCCTGCCTGTCTGCATAGCCCCTTAGTCTGTAAGGGAACATATATAAAGCTATAAAGAAACAATTACAAAGACAAGCTAAAAAAACTGTCAAATTGTCAAATAACTAATAAAGTATTTATACACTGTATCCATTGTGAACATCATCCACTAAAAGAAATACTGTAATTAGCCTGACTTGTAAATCAATTTGTTAC
The DNA here is from genome assembly GCA_020142125.1 of Phrynosoma platyrhinos. Taxonomy (NCBI): domain Eukaryota; kingdom Metazoa; phylum Chordata; class Lepidosauria; order Squamata; family Phrynosomatidae; genus Phrynosoma; species Phrynosoma platyrhinos. Next base: position 106,832,459 of record JAIPUX010001232.1, on the reverse strand, counting down.
TTTCTTTCAACAAGCAACTGTCTGTGATTTCAGAAATACATTAACACTCTAACAACATTGAGAAAAGTCTTTTAGGTTTGGGACACATGATTAGATAGTGGGTGTGTGGCTGCCAAAGTATAGTTGGTGCCAAGCTGGAGGGTGGGAATTGAAACCCAGAGGGCTGGCATCTAAAGAGAGTTATAGTGCAGGAGACACTTAAGAGAGTTCCAGGTTCAAGTCTCACAGAATTGGTGGGATAGAGGCCATCACCTTCACATAATTGGTGGCAGCAGTGGAATCAAAAAAAGAGTCATTGTGCTGCCCATCAGAGAAAAGTAGTTGGGTGGGTGAGTCTCACTGTCACATACTGCTGGCAGCAGTGGCACAGAGTGAAAAAGAGTGAAAGGTTTTAAGAAATTTTGGCAGTGCCACATTGTCATTTTCACACCTTGAATTTAATATGGCTACTAACAGTACCCTGGGATATGTATATCAGGGTTATGGGGGGGGGAGGTGTGGATTAATTTTAAATAAATATATTTAAAGCAAAATAAAGTAACTTTGTTTAAAGGTCCCTCATAATATGAGGCCCTAAATAATATCTTACTTAGCTTTTGTGCAAATCCAATGATGAGTGGGGCAAAACCAATGGAGGAGAATCATGGGACAATCAGATATGTCTACTGCCAATCTAATTCAGTGCTATCAACTTTGATTGGCAGCAGTTCTTAAGTATCTCTTGCTATATAATTTTGCAAAGTAGGGAAGCTAGAGATTGAAACTGAGATGTTCAGCAAGAAAGACTGAATCAGCACTGCAGAATAATCCAGTTTGATACCACTTTAACTGCCATGGCTCAATGTAGTTTTATGAGATACATTTCTTTGTCAGAGAGCTCTGGTGCCACAACAAACTACAGTTCCTAGAATTTCACAGAATGGAGCCATGGAATCAGTGTTGAACTGGATTATTTCTGCAGTGTGGATGCAGTCAGTGTATGCTGTATTGCAGAGCTATGGTTCTTCTGTATTATATACTGGTGAGGAAGTAGCATGAGAAAATAGATTTCACATGTGTGAAAAGAGATGCGAAAGGAGAAGTTCTATTCAGCACTTTGCCATGGTTCTCACCTTCTGAAGCTTAGCCTCATAGTAAGTCCCTGGAGTAGAAAGAGATAGAGGAGGATCAAAATTTAACAAATTAATTATGTCACATTTAAATAAGATAAATAAATTAAAATGATAATTGGGAAGAAGAAAAAGGAGGCATGCCATAGGACAGAAACTGGTGAAAAGGAGCAGAGAATTGCTTACTTACGCAAAATGCCTATTGGAATCTCCCATCTCTAAGCAGGTGCAAGAAGTGACAATTCAGATCAGGAACATGCTATCAGGGAGAGCATTAACACTGTGCATTTTGGTTGGCCAATAAAGGTATCACTGATGAATTATTGTTTGACTTTGCTTCCCAGTAGTTTTTCCTGATGTAAATTGTTTCTTGGGCCTACTATTGGTCCAGAAACAAATCCCATTTTGGGAGAAAGGCAGGATATAAACCCCATTAATAAATAAATAATTTTTTTAATAGCAAGGAATGGAGGCTTACACCAAGAAAATAGGGAAGTGTATAAGGAGAATTAGAAATTGTGAGCAACATGTAGTCCTGATTTAGCTGCTTTTTAGAGAAATTTAAGGGACAGCATGGCAGAATCTCCAAGTTATCCAAGCCTCGCCTCACCATACCAACATTTCTTGCATCACTCCCAGCCGACACACACAAAAAGCACTTTCCAACTTGAATCTACCCCCACAACTATCTTTCTGCTACATTGACACTCCTTTCCAAAGTGACACTCAAAAGTGATACTAAGATGTTCTATCTCCTTCCATTAAGATCAAGCATATCAAAGGAGGACAACTCTGAGCTTCCAAATATTGTTGTGTGTTACTGCTGCCATCTCCTCTGACCACCAACCATGCTGGCTAGAACATGGATTGCCAAGGACCCTGCCCTACTTGGTGCCCCTGGCTATTACCACCCCACTGCCTGTTTTACAAAATAATTTTCCACTATAACCCTTTTGTGCTGCCAAGCAGATAGGCACATGTTGATGGGTTCAGACACAAAGCCATGAAAGGTCCATAACTGAAAAGTTAGAGATTTCAGTGTTTAGACCACAGCTTAAGATCTGGTAGCTGCCTGCGAAATTTTCCTTTAATTTACTAACATGTAATCTTGGAACTTTTTAATGGAAGAGACTCCAGACAAGTTGGATCCAGATATAGTCATGCTAAGAGTACACCCACTGAAATCATGCATGATGTTAAATCCCTTCCAGTGGATCTACTGTGAATAAGTCTGGATCCTGCCTCATGTTTCAAGATTAGCTTCATAAATCTCACCAAATATTATGGTTGCAGGTATGTTTATTTATTCTAATACATGATATTTTAGATATAAATTTAGTCTGATTGGATATTTATCTCAATATTATATGTGATGCTTCTATAGAATTTGGTGCTTTCAAATGCACTTGATTCTGGGATGATCCCACCAGCACCTCCTAAACAAAATGAAATAATGTACTACAAGAACAATTTGTAGTTGTGCTAATTGGAATACTTTTCTTTTTGTTTCTTCTTATACAGCATGCAGCTAGCCTGAAAGAAGACATTATTTGTTCCTGTTGAAGCCAGACTACTTATTTCCAGGCAATACAATGCATTTGTTAATTTATTTATTCCCCTCGAATAATGTTTTATTAAATTAGCAGTCAACTTCTGGGGTTTTCTTTTTTAAACATAAAGAAACTCTTCAAGGGGAAAACATAATCTGATACTTTTCATTTCAAGATATTCTGGAAGTCAGTCTGCCATGTTTCATGCAATGACTACATTAAGTATCATTTGGTATCATGTGGAGTTTTCCATTCACCCCAGAAACTTAGATATACATGTGTGTGCAAGGGCATATTTAGATTCTGAGCTAGTTTCTCACTACCAGCTAAGCAATTTAAATGAACAGCATGCCAAACCCAGGAGTTTCACTTTCATTTTGCCTGTGCTTCTATGGCTCTGCTGAAGTTCAACAGAAGTGAAAGATGTGATTCATGATATACCCAATAGTCAGTATTACTTGTTCTAGTGTTCAAGAAGACAATAGGTGCTTTCCCAGCTAAACCTATCTGTGTAAAAGAGAGAGCATTCACTAATAAGAAATTTACACTTTAAGTTATATTTGCATACCCTAAATAGTGTATGCTAAATGAGTCAATAAGCACAAAAAATAAGAACACTCAGATATTATATGTTTATAATGGACTAGTTTTCTATATCCATGTATTTTCTTCATTGTTTGTTAACTGCCCTTGAGTCGAATCTGACTCATGGCAGCCCTGTGGATGACACATCTCCAAGACCCCCTAACCTTCACTGCTCTGGCCTGTGATCTCCCTGATTGAGTCCATCCATCTGGCATATGTTTTTCTACTACCTTCTACTTTTCCTAGCATTATTGTCTTTTCTAATGAATCGTATCTTCTCATGATATGACAGCCTCAAATTGATCACCTTAGTTTCCAGGGGGATTTCAGGTTTGATCTGTTCAAGAACCCATTTGTTTGTCTTTTTAGATGTGCACAGTATCCTCAGCACTCTTCCCCAACATCCCATCTCAAATGAGTTGATTTTCATCTTACTTCACTGTCTAGTTTTCACATATGTCCATGGTGATAGGGAAAACTATGGTTTGAACTATTCTAACTTTGGTACTCAGTTGTGTATCTTTAATCTTTAGGATCTTGTATAGTTCTTTCATCACTATCCTTCCTAATTCTAGTCTTCTTATTTCTTGACTGCAGTCTCTGTTCTGATCAATGTTTGATCCTACATACAGGAATTCTTCAACTATTCTGATTTCTTCAATGTCTAGATTGATTTTCTTCACACCTGATAGTTCTTTATCCATTCATTTGGCTTAAATAGAAAGGATTAAAAATAGTGGTTAATTACAGCCCAGCTACAGGGTTAGGTTTTGCAGAGAATTAATATTTGGTTCCTTGGATGGTATAGCCCAGATAACCTCTAGATATTCATTGAAATTGTGTTAAGAGCAGTTTTATGACCAAGATCAGCTAAAACCAGTGACACAGCTGATTGTTAAAAATAAGAATGCTGAAATAAGAATGATCCTATTTGAGGAAAATTAGAAGTTTAGGGGAGAAAATCCATGTTTGTGAAAAACAGAAATTAAAAAAGTAGTGTACAAATTCAGGGAGCTGAATTCAAAGGGGATTGCCACAGAGAAAGCCCCTCTTAACTGACAAGGCTACTAGGTCTACTGGGAAAGGAAAGACTCCATGCCCTCCTCTCCTTTCAATTCTGCTCAATTAATTGAGTTCAAATTAATAATAATAATAATAATAATAATAATAATAATAATAATAATAATAATTTATTTTTATCCCACCCCTCTGCAGTGCAATCAGGGCAGCTTACTAAACTGAAGTAAGTCAAAGGGGAAAAGTTAGGTGGGGAGGTGAGAGAAACCAGAACATTTTACAAGCAACTGAAAAAGAGGGATGGCAGAAGATTAACTGGAGTCATTGCCAAACTAGAACATTTGGACAGTATCTCATGTTGCAATTTTAAATCCAGGGAAGAAAACTTGGAGACAACACAGACAAACCCCCACTGTATTCACATAACATAAGGACAGTGGAGCGTATTTGTAGAGAGATCTCTGACTAACTTGCATTTCACTCTGTGGTCTGCAACAGGCAGACCACAAGTAGACACCCTTTTCTTTGAGCATTTTTACCTTTCTCTTTTTCAAAAGCCCATTTATCCTTCATGGGCTGTAAGAATGAGCAGAAAAGCCAACTAATGAAGTGGAGTCTGACTATGGTAAGTGTGGGGGCTCCAGGAATGGAGTGGAGTGGAGGCTTCAATCCTGTCCTCTCCTGAAGCATAACAACAGCTTCTTTTCTTTCATACCAACAATCAGTCAATTTTGGAGTGTATTCCCTACCCACCCTCCAGTTCTGAACATTGCCTCTAAATATAGGCTTTGGGTATTGTAGTTTTGATTGCACTGGTGACTTGATTCATCACAGCTTGGGTGGTTTGGACATGGGTCCTGTATGCCTACCATATCCGGTAGACAACCAGAACATGCCCAGATCAAGGAGGTGTTAGCAGATGTCCTCCATTTTTCTTGGTATTTTAGAAGCATGTGGAGTTCCCTATGACCCCAGCCTGACCCTTGGGAGATGGCAGCCATAATCCCCTAAATGTAAGGTCATGTAGGCACTGATGAAGTTGCTCAAGACCACTAGAGATTTCCTGGACAGGCAAGTTTGGGAATTGCCCTTGGGAATATCCCATTAGACTGGAAAAGACACACAATGGTGTTTGTCTTAGGTCTCACACTTAATGGGGCAGTGATCAGATTTGACTGCACCCTTTTCACTAGCTTCCCTTCCTTGATAGTTTTGAAACCAAATGCATTGTTTGGGCTGTGCTCATACTTAGGTACACAAAGATAAGCTCGTCAAAGCCTTTGTTCCTCCATTGTTAGGCTCATAGCTAGGAGGCAGAAATTCCTATAAAAACCACTGAATTCTGGCAGTCCACGTGCTACCTTGGAAGTGCATGCTGAACCTCTGTCAGTCTGCGCTCTGAGATAGTTCTTGCAACCCCCCTCTTGCCGGTCGTGCCCTTCCACTGAATTCATCAGCATTTGCTGCCAGAAGTCCAGAGGAGTCTCTCGGGCATAAGTATATCCCTCACACCCTGGTCTCCCTCTCTACTCTCCCTACTCTGTCCTGCTTATCATTCATGTGTGTGTGTGTTATTTGGATGTTTGCTTATTGTGCTAATAAATATTTTAGGCTTTAATTGGAGTTTGGTCCTTCTCAGCGTCATTCCCTACCAGATCTCTTAGGACTCTGGTATACATCTGGTTAGATCTGGTGAAGCGAAGTTGGGTGTTTCACTCTCGCACATTTGAGCTAATTATAAATTCCCCAAAAATAGACTTGATTTCCAACAGAGGTTTCAAGAAGCCTGCCAACTTATGAGGACCCCATGAATTTCATAGGGTTTTCTTAGGCAAGAAATATCCAGACATGGTTCCACCAGATCCTTCCTTTGAAATATAGCATACAGCACCTAATATTCATTGGTGGTCTCCCATATAAGCACTAACCAGAGCTGACCCTACTTAACTTCCAGGATCAGATGGGATCTAGAGCCTTTAGACATGAGAAACACACAGTGCATGTGGGACCTAGATCTACACAGCAAGCATGCAAGCTGGGAGAAATTGTTTCCATCAACCAGCAAGTGGGTCAACCAGTGTCTGGATTCAGAGCCATACTGGGTCATACCTCTTTATTTGTTAACTAATAATGTTGTGGCCTTTTCCATCCCAACAGGGGAAATTGGGGCTTTAAACAATGATTAACCCATGAAAATCATGCTATTGACATAAAAATGTGCTTAAAATGACATTAATGCAAGTACCATTATCCTGTGAAGAACCAGGCAAGAACCAGGCAAGAAACAGCAAAAAGTCATTCATGGGAAAATGAATTAGTTACTGTTGTTTCTTGCCTGGTTCTTCATGGGATAATGGCACTTTAATCATGCTTTGTCTTAATGTTGTGTGAAAATCATTTGCGCAATTGCACACAAGTGCACATTAATCACAGATTCTTCACAGGATAACAACACTTTGCATGCGATGTTGGGTGAAAACTATTTGCACAATTGTGGGTCAATCACAGGTTAATCACTGTTTATACTTCCAATCCCCCGCCTCATGTGATAAACTCCATAGGGTTTCTGATATCCTTTTTGGCAAGAGGAGCCCCCTGTAATCACCACTGGGACCATATGAGAGCCATTTCTCAGCCACCCTATGGTCAACTTACTGGAGGGTTCTGTTAGAAATAGAATAAAATTCAGTTATACAGGACTAGGAGAAGATGTGTACATTTGTGGTCCTACACATTCATATCTTCCCTATCAGGATGGAGGCACAGAACAACATAGAGATACATGGAAAATACATTGTAAACAAGCATTGTTTGGGATATTCATGTGTAGCTCAGATTGGCCACAATACTGTCAAGTGTATCCTTGAAATAAAATGTGGGTTTTCTGCTATATAATGTGTGAACCAACTGCCCAGATTGCTGTGAAACCAGATGCATTTTTTCCACATTGTATAATGGCAAAGTTGGATAAGGATTCTACAGCCAAAAACAAATTATTTAGACCTCTCTAAAGTAATGAACCCAGCACCAGTAAAAATAAAGGATGCATGAAGAATAAATCATATAAGTTCAGGACCAACTAAACATACATACTCTTAACTTGTGTTATATTAATCATAGCTGACATACAAGTTTAACGGTAGCTTCCAGGAAAAAGAGGAAGAACCTATAATTCTAAGAAATGTATTAATACTTTCTAATCTTCCATGGCCTAACGTTCATTGTTAAGCAAGTAAAGGGAGATGACAAAGAATATGTAGGGAGAATGAAACACACCACAGAGAGAATGAGAGAGAAATTGTACAAACAGTAAGGAGACTTATTTGTTTATATAATTTATCCACCTTTCTTTGAAAAAAAGAAACCAAAGGCAGCTGACAAGATTAAAAACAGCCATGTATAAAAACAAAAAAACTGCAATTTGAAAACACAATTAATTACACTATTAAAACTCAGCTGAATTCAAAAATATTTAAAAGCACATTGATTTGTAAACAAGCATGGCATCCACTTCTCTATAAAACCTTGTTCAACAGCCAATCAGCTGCAAAAAATCCCAACCTGAATATAAAGCTTTTTGTCTGCCAGTGGGACACCAAGGAAATGGGCCAACCTAACTCCCCTGGTAGGAATCCCAGTGTCTAGAAGTAGCCACAAAGAAGTCTCTCTCTCTTTCTCTTTCTTACATCCTTCCCCCAAACATACCTCTGAAAATATAGAAAACATTCAGGGGTAGCTCTGTTGGCCATTTAACAAATTCAAACAAAAATCCATCAGTGATACCTTTATTGACCAACCAAAATGCACAATATACTTGTTGCAAGTTTTCGAAGCTCCATGGGCTTCTTCATGAGGCAAGATGTTACAAACCAAACAGGAGAAAAACAATTGGAGATATTAGTAAGATGCCTACATGTTTTTTCAGTCTTTAGCTAAGATGGTATATGGTGGAGAGGATATCTTTTGAAGGCAGGCTCCTCTTCCTTCTGGCCATGTGGCTATAGGGAGATTTTCCATGTCCAGAAAATTTAAAATCCATTTTAATCTCAACAGGGACCCCACTTTTGCAAGCCAATAACCTCACTGGAATGGAGACATATTGCAACAAGTATATTCTGCATTTTGGTTGGCCAACAAAGGTATCACTGATGGATCTCTGAGAATATAGTCCTTCAGGCAGTCTCAGCATAAGTCATATAGTCATTAAAGGTCATAAATTTGAACTGTACCTGTAAAGAGACTGATAACCAGTGAAGATGCCTTAAGAAAGGAGTTACATGTTCCTTGTAAGTTGACCTGGTCAGGTATGAAAAATTTCTCAGCCCAATGAACTTCCCAAAATCTGAGCATAATTTTGTGTTCTTTTGTATTGTAAACTGCCAGCAGGATCATAGCTCTAATTTCTGATTTTTTTTCCAGATAATTGATTGAATTATATCAACAAAAAGTTTGGAATTTTCAAGTGCTGAACTGTGGACCAACATGAAGTTCCTGTTCCTGAAGAAGAAAATGCCAAAGGAAATCCATGAGTATATGATGCAAACACTGAATGACAAGTGTCAATCAATCAACTGTTAAAAAGTGGTGTGCCAACTTCCAATGTGGAGATTTTAAGACCAATGAAGCAAGGTCTGGGAGGTCTTTAACAGTGTCAACTCCTGAAAGAGTTGAGTGTGTTCATGACTTGATTTTGGCAGATCAGCAAATCTCAGCCCAAACAACTGCTGATATGGCAAAAGATATCCTGGGAATACATAGGGTTTATAATTCATGAGCAGTTCACTATGCAGTAGCTATCAGCCAAGTGAGTGCTGAAATGTTTGAATACTGACTAGAAATGAAATCTAGTGGATACCTCCAAATTGATTTTGCAGCATTTTGAGTGATCTAGTGATAATTTTGGGAACAAATCACTGTTAATGAAATATGGTTACCGTACATAACTATGATCTGGAGTCCTTGCAGTGGTGGCCCTGGGGTTCTCCACAGCCAAAGAAATTCAAGAAAGGTCAGCAAGAAAGGCCACGGCCATAGTTTTTTGGGATAAGGTAGGTATTTTGATGGCTGACTATCTTCAGAAGGGGCAAACAGTTAATGCAGAATATTATTTTAACTTGCTGTGCTGATTAAAGGAGGCATTGAAGGAAAAATGGCAAGAGAAGCTGCAGAAGGGCAGCAGAGATATTTGGCTCAGTGTTACCACCCACCAAATATTTTTAAAGAATGCTCCCAAAGGTTGTTAGGACAGTCACTTCCCTCACTTCTTTCTCACTTGCTTTATATATTTATTTATATCATGTATACCCTTTAGTCAAATGTCTTCCAAAGCAGCTTACAAACTGTCGATTTGATGATTCCCCTCAAGCTAATAGTCTAAACCACAAAATAGAAGGAAAGGGGACTAATACTGGGGGAGAAGATTAAGTCCAGCAGACTCTGCCTATTCTTTCATCCTCTGCTCAGGCTGAGGCATGGAACTGTGTCTACTTCTTCTTCTCTCCCTGAGAGGCCACAGCAGTGATGACTGAAATGGTGGGGAGGGCCATAATTTAAATAAATGTACTTTTCTTCCTGATAAATTAGATAGTATTAATATGCCATCTGGGCCAGTGTGGTGTAACGGTTTGGGCATTGGACTAGGACTCTGGGATACCATGGTTCAAATCTCAGCTGGGCCATGGAAACCCACTGAGTAACCTTGGACAATTTTATGCTCTCAGCCTTAGAGAATGGCAATGCCAAATCTCCTCTGAAGAAACTTGCAAAGAAAACCCCCATGATAGGCTTGCTTTAGGGTTACCATAAGTTGGAAATGCCTTGAAGGCATGCAACAAGTATGCATTGTCATCTGTATAATAATTTTAAAACCGTAAATACAAGATTCGCTTACAGGAAAAAAATTAACATATGATTTTGTCAAGACCATGTGTCACCCTGGTCTGGAAAATGACATGGATGTGGCCACTGAAAGGAACTGAAGCAATGGTAACAGAGTTACTACAATTCAAGTGGCAGGTGCATGAGTCAGCATTTCATAAGCTGTGCATCATGGGAGGTCTGATGCGACATGTATAGTGGGTGAGACCAGCCAGGTATGCATCATAGAAGGTCTGATGCAACAGGCACTGGGGATGAAACCAGCCAGGTTTCATTAGTGTGTGGCTGTCACACGTTACAAAGAAGACCACCTATACATGGGAGAGGGTCAGAATCTCCATTGTTGGTTAGTTGTGGTTGGTGGTTAGCAAAGCACTTTGTTGGTCTGTATAGCTGTGAGTATTCAAGACAGATGTTTGATACTCTATGTATCTTTGTAAATATTTGCAACAAAGATTAAAGCCCTCACTGTCTCCTTGTCCAGCAATTCATTTCTCCAAGCTGAAAGCAGCAGCCTATGTGTGGGAGGATTTTTCCTGTGCCATCTGGAGCAAGATTCTTCACAGAAGACCAGCTTCTAGGTGTTCCTGCCTACGTGATCTACTCTGCATGTGTGTATGCGAGATCCTTCCTGTCTGCATACCCCAACAGATTTCCCCCCTTTCTCTTGAAAGCCCATATCTATGAAGATCTTATTAACTTGTGAGGTCACCAAGGCTTATATTCTGAACTAGAGAATTATGAACTTTTGCAATTTGTAGGTTCCCCCTTCCCCATTCAAGGAGAATATGGCAACCTCAAATATTTTCCTTTTTGTGAATTGGTTGAAAATCAGCCTAGTAAGTTCTTTCTTTCTCATCGACCCATTTATTTTTTTTCTTTTCCTATTTGGCTATTGCTTCTACAATTGTTGTTATTGTATGCCTTCAAGTTGTTTCTGACTTATGATGACACTAAGGCGAACCTATCATAAGGTTTTCTTGGCAAGCTTTGTTCAGAGGAGGTCTGCCATTGCCTTCCCCTAGGGCTGAGTGCATGTAACTTGCCCAAGTCCAACCAGTGGGTTTCATGGCCAAACAGATAATCAAACCATGGTCTCCAGAGTTGAAGTACAACACTCAAACCATTACCCTATGCTGGCTCATGCTTCCATAGTTGCTGTTATCAAAAACAATCTTTCTTGATCCCTGGTGCACAGAATGCTGGTTGAGCTGCAACCCATGTCCCATGGAACTTGGGAAATATAACTTCCTCAGAGCATCAATAAGCATCAGATGCCCTAGAAAAATTGCATTCCCAAAGCTCCTGAGTTGTTTCTATAGCAGTATTCTAAGCAACAGCTCAGAACTGAGAGACATCCTTTCTACTTTCTTAACAGTAAGCCCAAAACAAATGACTGGGACCAGATAGGGCTTATAACTGGATTTGGAAACAACACAGTTTTTTCCTCTTCACTCTTTGAAGAGTAGTAACTGTATTTACCCTTTTCTGGATCCATCCCTGAAGTGTCTCCCATCATTAGTCCTGTGTATGTGTTCTAAAAGTTCATGCATTTTGAGGTAATGCACTCATCCCCAATTCATAAAATGCCATGTAGAAACTTGAACCACAGATTATGTACGTTGACAGGACAACAAACAAGCAAAAACAATTGGAGATGCTGGTGAAACTTCCTTTACATATTTGGCCATGACCAGATACAATTATCAGAGCTCATAATGTTCCTGTCAAGAGCTGAACATTATGACTAAGGGGGTTGCAGACTGCCAGAAATAGTGCAAATTGAGTCCACTTTTAGGGTTAGGGTTAGGGAATCATAGGAACTGTATTTTATTGTGGCACCAGAGCTCTCTGACAGAGAAGGCTCAATGTCTCAGAAAAAAACAATTCCCATGATTCCCTAGCACTAACCCTAAAAGTGGACTCAATTTGCACTATTTCTGGCAGTCTACAACCCCCCTAAAATGTGAAGTTATGTGCAAAGGTGAGCAATGGAGATGAAGGGTGGAGGTTGCCTCCTGGAAATAGTTGAGGGAAGTTTCCCAAAGTAGCCTCACAGCCAGTCAGTGGCTGCTTGGATTAGAGGGGTGGAGTTGTGCTGCAGAATAGCATTATAAGGTCTACATATGGGGAGGATGAAAGCATTGCCCCTCCAAATGAAAGGTTCCTTCAGCCTCTACATTTCCAGCACTGCAGATGAGCATTCTGAAATACAGTTTAGACATCCAAAAACAGAGATATTGTCAAATTCTGGGGGGAGGGGGGGAAGCCAGTACTTAGCACTGCACAAACGTTGTCATGTACCAGGAAGCTGTTCCATGCATGTACTGCAGGACTCACTTTAGTGCATCTACAGTTGTGCATGAAATTTCATTCTCAACTTTGACTCATGTGCTGACCCATACAGATGTTCAATGTTTCACCAGAGAAAAGAAATAGTCATCTTGACTTTTGAAAGCAGCATAGCTGAAGGAGTTTCAAGCAGGTGATTTCCTGCAAATCTGCAGAGAAATCACAACTCATTAACAATCCAGATCATTATAATAAGATGACATGAAAAATATGCATTTACTTCCTAGTTTCTGTTACACAGTTAAGGCAGGCCATCTCCATCAGGCCTAGCCTGAAGAAGAAGAAGGGCCCTTCCTCCAGCCCATCTGTTTGGTCCAGGCTTTTGAGGGAGGGAAGACCTGATGGACTTATTCCCCTTCCCCACCACTATTCCCTTCTCCTTTTGT
>JAIPUX010001232.1:106799319-106817570 GCA_020142125.1 Phrynosoma platyrhinos | reverse complement strand
GCCCCATCTGAACGATGGATGAGGATCATTGCCATAGGCCTAATATTGCGGTTCTTGTTTGTTTGTTTGTTTGTTTATATATATTGTCTAAATGTCTTAATTGTTTTCATTTTTGAATTGTGGTTTTAATTTCTATGGATTTAATACTGTTTTAAGGGGGGAGGGGTTATTTGTTTTTAGGATTCATGTACGATTTTATGGTTGTAAGCCGCCCTGATTGGTTCCAAAGAGCGGGATATAAATAAAGTTTTATTTATTTATTTATTTATTTATTTTATTCAGGCAGTAAAACAAAGAAGAAAAGCAAAACAAAAGGGAAAGAGAAACAAAATCAGAACCATGAATGCAACTATTCAATGGCTAGTGTGCAAGGATAAAGAGGATTACTATAATAATCAATGCAGAGAAATAGAACGCAATAACAAAAAAGAATGAGATATCTCTTCAACAAGATAAGAGCTCAAAGGGAAGTTCAAACCAAAGGCTGAGATGCTCTATGATAAGAAAAAGAACATACTACAAGACCAAAAAGAAATAAAAGGATGTTGGTTGCAATACAAAAAGAGCTATATAAAAGAGATGAAAAGATGAATAACACATAGAATGAAGAAGCAAACAAAGATAAACCCCAAATTCTAGAAATTGTGAATGCTTCAATAAGAAAAATTGGGAAGAACAAATCACCAGGAACAGATGAACACACGGACAGTATCAACTGTAGGGTTGACTAAAATATGTCAATAAATATGGAAAACAAAGTGGTGACGAACAAACTAGAAATGTTCAATATACATCCCTATCTTTAAATTGTTAGCAAATTTGTATATAGTTTTATGTCTTATGTTTCTTTACATATGTTTTATGTAAGTTTGTGTTTACATTGTATAGGTATATGTGTGCTTTTAAAAAGATAAAGAAATATTATATATATACACACAACACACATACTTCTCCATCCACAAAAAAGGAGAAACAGAAGACCACTGCAACTATAGGAAAATAGCATTAACTTCCCATGCAAATAAAATTATGCTGAAAATTCTGCAACTGAGTTCCAAAAAACAGAAATATTCCATTTAACCCCGTCTCAGTGTTAGAGAATCCTAGGTAGTTTATTGTGGCACCAGAGCTCTCTGACAGAGAAGGCTACATGTCTCACAAAACTACAGTTCCCACAATTCCCTAGCACTGAACCAGGGCAGTTAAAGTTCTGACCATTCTGGTCTCAAACTGGATTATTTCTGGTGTATGTTTTGGACCATAGGCTCCAATCATATATGGAGAGAGAAATCCCAGAGGTGTAAACAGGGTTCAGGGAAGGCAGATACACTAGGGCCCACATGGCAAACATACGATGACTAATGGAGCACACCAAGGAATTCCAAAAGAAAATCAGCATGTGCTTTATAGACTATAGCAAAACCTTTGACTGCACAGATCACAAAAAGCTATGGAATGGCCTTAGAGACATGGGACTGTTGCTACATTTGATAGTCCTGGTGAGAAATCTGTACTTAGGACAAGAGGCCACTGTTAGAATAAAATATGGAGAAACTGAAATAACAGTATGGTTTTCAATTGGCAAAGGGGTCAGGCAGGACTGCCTTCTATTACCCTACTAGTTACTTATACACAGAAAATATCATATGAAGAGCAGGCTTAGACTCATGAGGAAGGAACATCAACAATTTAAGATATACAGATGACACCACGCTACTAGCAAAAAACATAATGGACTTAACAACTTGGAACAAAAACTAAGGAACGTCAAGGAAGAAAGTGCAAAGGTGCTTTAAAGTACAATAATGCTAAGAAATGTAGAAGGCAGTATACAGTAAGGAGGACTGAATATCAGATGGCTAGACTCAATTAGGGAAGTCACAGAACTGAATCTACAAGACCTCAGCAGAGCAATGGAGGATGGGGGGTCTTGAAATGTGCTGTACACAGCGTTGTCATGAGTCAAGGTCGACTCAAGGCAGCTAACAACAACAAATACACATGCACTAATAATAATAATAATAATTATTATTATTATTTATAGCCCACCTCTCCCCAAAGGATCGAGGTGGATAACAATCATAAAATATTACAATGACATTAAACATAATTCCCTAACCCCCAATTAAAACAGAAAACATCATAAAATAAAGTCAATTTACTAAAATCAGTCTAAAATTAACTGTCATTAAAATGAGGCATTGTGGGATGAGTATTGTATTTATTAAACTATATTACAGTGGGTCCTTGGTATCCACTGGAGTTCATTTCCAGGACCCCCCATGGGTATCAATATCCATAGATGCTCAAGTCCCATTAAATACAATGGCACAGTAAAATGCTGCCCCTTATATGAAATGGCAAAATCAAGATTTGCTTTTGGGAATACATATATACTTTTGAAATATTTTCAAGCTGTGGATGCTTGAATTCATGGTTATAAAATCCATGGTTATGGAGAACTGAATGTACTTATATTTACTCATTTAAAGATACTGTGAATAGATTGGGAGGGGTGTTTGTAGAGGTAAAGTGAGTTCAAAAGTGATATTAAGATAGTAATTTATCTTCACAATAAGGGGGGGCATTTTGTTAGAAAAGAAACCAACAGTTTGCAAATTACCCTCATAGAGAGATTTCTGGGAAGAAGAAATATGACATTAAATTGAATAACTTAAAATCCCCTGTACTTTACTGACCTAGTGATCAGCAAACAAGACTAACATGTTCAGAAATTTCTGAACAAATTACGTATAGTTTCTAAAATCTCCCCACCTACATGGTTCATGTTAAAATGTCTTCATGACCAAGCTTCTCCTTCTTTAAACTGATACCTGCTTGTGTTGTATCAAACATAACCAAACTTTTCATTGTTACAGGAAATGTGAGCTCAGTTTCCTTCCTTTCTGTGTCCTTACACACACACACACAAAATTAACCCTTTCTCAATCATTGCTATATAAAACAAATTTCATTTCTTTAATCAAATATTTAAACATTTGTTGGATATTCATAATACACTTATCAATTCATATTAATGCTTATGTTCTGTATGAGAATAAAACACTACTGTACACTAATATCTTAAGAACAATGATCAGAATTCAAATAATGGGACAACTAGAATAAAATGTGATGTGAATGTAATTAATCTGGGATATAAATATCGTAAAGGCACCAGATACAGTCTGATCTTGGAAGCTATGCCAGGTCAACCCTGGTTAGTACCTAGATGGGAGACTGAAAACAACAGGTGCTGTAGGCTGTAATTCAGAGGAAGGAACTGGCAAAACCATCTCTGAGTATTCCTTGCTTAAGAGAACGCTAGGAAATTCATGGAGTTACTATACTCCAACAGGCAATGTGGGCACAAACAAAAACCAGTTAATCTGGACAGTTTCTAGTAAGCAGTAGGCACAAGTAGCACTGAAACAACAGCATGGCAGGGCACTTTAATATTTTCTTATCATGCTATAGTTTTACGGAAAATCCACACACATTCCTGATGCTATTTCTACTGGGAAGGAAATCCTCCTTTGGTACCAGTGAACATGCAAATAGCAATTTCAGACAAGTTATCATCAGTCAGGAAGGTGACAGCAGGTAATGAAACGTTCTCCTGTCTCCACATCCCACAATTCAGACACTGCTTAGGGCCCCTGTGACTGCTATACATACGATATGTTAATGATATTCAAGAAATTAGCATATGCTTAATTTACCTTGGTGTCCCACATCACCAAAATGATATGAGACTCATTGTCTCAAATATAAACACACACACCCCACACACATCACTAAGTGACAAATGAAAGGTTGGTAACATGCAGAGAAGAGGATCCCACCAAGGGAATCTTCCCCCAAGTTGTTGTTGTGTGCCTTCAAGTCATTTCCAAGTTATGGTGACCCCAAAGTGCACCTATCATATAGTTTTCATGGCAAAATATCTTCAAAGAGGGGTTTGCCCTTGAGCCTGAGAGAATATGACTTGCCCAAGGCCACTCAGTAGGTTTCCATGGCCAAGCAGAGATTCATACCCTAGTCTCCAGAATTGTAATCCAACATTCAAACCACTGCAAGCACAGCTTCTAATTTTGAGCCTGCACTCTGATATTAGATCAAACTATGAGTGGATACTAATCATACCTGGTGACAAACTTCAGTGTTTGCAAACAAACAAGAAAACATAGATACCCTCATATCCACAGATTCCTTAGGCACAGATTAAACCATCTATGGCTTGAAAATATTTTTAGAAACATGAATTCCAAAAAGCAAACCTTGATTTTGCCATTTTATATAGGGGATGCCAACTTACTACGTCATTATATATAATGGGACTTGAGCATCCATGGATTTTGGTATCCAAGAGGGGTCCTGCAACCAAACCCCAACTGGTACCAAGGGCCCCGTGTACAACTATATTCTTTACCTGCTTCTTTATAGTATTCTGCTGAGCAAGGTTATACAGGTGCATGTATTTTATACATTATTTAAAGCATTTAAATCCAAGTAAGTATTTCCAGGTGATAGTTGAGGGAAAGCCAACACAGCAAGACTTTTCTTTTTTCTCTCTGCTTTGTAGGGTGCTAGAAATAAGTTGGTAACCTCATCCCAAACCATCAATGGCATTAAAAGTCAGCATCATGCCTGTAGGCACCAGAATATGATTCATCTTTGAAGCTAAGCAAGGTCAGGGCTGCTTAGTACTTGAAAGGGAGACCACCAGAGAATACCAGGTGCTGTAAGCTGTATTCAGAAGAAAACAATGGCAAACCTCCTGAATAAATCTTGCCAAAAAAAAACATAATAGAGTCACTGTAAATTGGTGTCAATTTGAAGACACATTATACAGGTTTAGCACCACTAATCTGAAAATCCAAAAACCTCCAAAAACTGAAACTTTTTGCCACCAATTACCTGCTTCCACCCTCAAGTTGGTGGCAGTAGCACTTGCACTCCTGCTTGTTCGTCTCCCAGGTCCACAGTCTCTCTTCCCCTTGCATACACATAGCAAACAATGAGATGCAAGACTAGAGAGATACAAATGAGCAGGAGTGCCGCCACCGCCACCACCTCAAAGGCAGAAGAGGACAGCTGGTGGCAAAAAGACACAAGGCTGGAGAGAGACTGAGGATCCTGTGGAAATCTAAGCATAGTGTTTGGCATAAATCCAAACCTCCCACCATTCCACAGATCTCTGTATCTCTCTTCTGCCCCACAAATAGAGTATAGGTACATACTACGCTACTTGTGTATTCCAAAATAAAAAAAACCAACCCCAACTCCAAAATAGTTCTGGCCCCAAGCATTTTGGATGAGGGATATTCAACTTGTAATAAAAAAAAAAATAACACTTTCAACTGGGCTTAGGTATGAATAGACAGCCACTATAACTAGCTTAAATTGAAGTAATATGCTTTGAACACTTTCCCCAAAAAGCATCTAAACAACTGAAATCTGCACCAACAGTAGCTTAAGAACCATGTTTATAGATGCAGAATGGTTTGTTACATGCTTTTCTGGTTGCCAAGATCTTCAGGAGAGGCCATCTCAAGGAAATAATTTCCTAAGGAAGTCTGCTGGATAGTTATGCAGAAGAGGCCTTTCTCTTGTGTTACACCCAGATAGGGGAATGCAACTTCCCAGCTCCCTCCCTCTCTCCCACCTTTGCTTTTACAGATAGTGCTGAATAATTCGCCAAGCTGGGAACTTAAATCTTTCATAGAATGTATGACCCTGTTGAATACTAGTTGAATTCCCATCCACCTCTCCATGATTTCCACAACTTTCCAAAAGGTTAGTAACACTGTAAAAGAAGTTTAATTATCATCATGCAATTTAATTATAATTTTGGTACTGCAAAAACAAATTAATTTCAAGGAAAACGTTCTTCCCAGGCTCTGTTGAATGGTAAGAAAAGTGAATGTGAAGTCTAGGTAAGGTAACATAAACTTCTCTCTTTCCCAGTGTAAACTATTCACTAGAATGTCAAAGTATATTTCTAGCACACATTTAGGTTAAACACAAGACTGGAATTGGAATTGATCTAAATAATAGATATAATAGAAGACTCCCTGGAATTAAGAAAGTACAATGGAAGAGACAGCTGAGATAAATTTGCACTATAATTCCTCCTAGACCTCCTATCTAACCTTTCTTAAATACACATTCACGGTCATTTCAGATATGGTCATATGGAGAAGATGAAATCATATCAGTAAATAGATAGTGGCTATTGGCTACTAAAGTGGAGGCAGCTCTGGGACTGCTAATCAGAATAAACACCATGAGAAATTGTAATCACAGATCTCCCATGTCACATCTAAATTGGCCAAAGATTGCATTGTTTTTGAAGAACTGAGTTGGCACTTGTTGTCTTGATAAGAGTCAGTGTGATTATGTCTTTACATCTATATGAGAGTAATTCAGTAAGTAAAACAATTCCCCTTCACCTTCAGCTCTGGGCAAAACCTGAAGACACTATTCTGGCTTGGAATGTTGTGAGCAAAGGAACTTTTTCCCAAAAAAAGATGCCAACCACAGTGGGGAACAACCATATATCATCTGCTTTTTAACCAAATGATCATGGTTGTGAATTCACTTCCCAATTGCTGGTTGTTATATTTAACATTTCCACCATAATTACACAAGTCTGACAAATGGTGATGAGACAGTTGGTTAACATGGTTCTTGTTAGACATACTCTTTTCTCTGATTTTTATTTCCTGCTGCACCTAAAGCATACCACCAGATGAGAAACAGTGGGAAACCGATATTATCTCTTGTGGGTTTAAAAAAGACTTGAAAGCAACCACCAGGGAGGATGAAGTTGGATCAGGCTTGCAATATGGCGCTGGTTACCCCTTGTCCACACACTAACTGCCCAATCTAAATAGCTGCCTGAACATGCTTTTGGTGACTCATTGAGATAGGAATAAAATTGGGTTTTAAGACTTTGCAGTTTTGAAGGTCTGCTATATATCTAGATTATTTCAGCTATATGATTACCATTTTTAATGTTTTTCTCCTGTTCCACTGGTGATTTCACAGAATTTTAGTAGAAAATGCTTTTCCCACCGGGTGACTTCATCTGCTTGATCTCTGCTTACTAGGCTACAAGTGTTTTTGTTTGTTTTTAAATAACCTCTCTGCCCAGCCCATTTTTATGGAACCATTAGCTTCCTACATTTCATTTGTGAAGCCACTTCACTCTAAAAACTCTAAACATGGAGCTAACAGGTATACCTCCTTCATGTCTGTCCCTCAGTTGTTGGTGAGAAGCTCTTCACTAGCTTCCAATTGCTGCTGCTTTGGTCAGAGGGGACAGAAATGTAGGGGGGAAAGGGGGAAGGTAGGCACAACACCATATACAGGGACTTACCTGCTGCTGAATCTAATTGCTCTTCTCCTCCTTGATCATTTTTATCCTTGTGTATCATACATTATTTAGATTGGAACCCCAAGGGTTGGGGCCATCAAATTAACTATAGTCAACATCCACAGCTTAAAAATATTTTTTATTTTTAAAATTCCTAAAAGCAAAACTTGATTTTGTTATTTTAAATAAAGAGCACAATTTTACTATAATGGGATTTCAGCATCCATGAACGTTGGTATCTGTGGAGGAACCAAAACTCAGTGGATACTGAGGGCCAATTATATTTTGAAACTGTTCCTCCAAGAACTTTTGACTAATTGCTTCAGTGAGCAGGCAAACATAAAAATGTTTTATTTTATCCCCACAAAATGTAAATGAAGTTTTACATTCATTAGGCTAACAAGATGAAAAAAGCAGTGACAAAAAGGAATAGTTGAACATAAAAATATAATAGCTCTAAATGTCAGAACTAGGTCAAGCTAATTGTTTGTGGAGTGCTTTTTAAAAAATCAGAACAGCAAATATAGTAATGGTTTGAAAGAGACAAAATCAAAAGCAAAGGCCACTGTTGTCCATGACTTTGTAGTGAATTAACAGTGGCCACATCTTGGTGAAACATGTCTGATTGTTGCCTCTCTCCTTTTGAGTCTTAAAAGGCTGGTAAGTAGGAATTCATTTAACAGGCAAAGTTATATTTAATAAGGGTTCAAAGTATAAGACAAATATAAGAAAACTTACATTTATATATTTAAAAACATAGTACTTCTTTCTTGGCAGTTTATTTATTTACAACCACCTGTCTCATCCATTTTCTTCTATTGTGTTCCATAGTCTGTATTGCTCCTTCCCATGATTCAATTCACCTGTACTCCAAAGACTCTGCATCACTCCTCCCTATGGTTTTTCTTGATCTGAGCTACATATCTTCCCACAACAACCTGTTATTAAACTTGCAACCCAGATTTCTACCATGGTTCTCCAGATAGATTTTCCACACTACCCTGTTGGTTTTCCTGGGTATTGCTTGCTGTGACCCGTAACTGGCATTTTGCTTCATTCCCATTGATAAAGCCATGGTTCCTTCACCTCAGAAGTTTGAAGGTTCTTTGCTTTGGTCTGAATCTGTTCAGATTTGTTGGGTGTTGGTAGCCTTGGTCATGTAGGCTACCAAGATTGCAAAACCCAGTCATATTCAAGTTAGGTCAACATCTGTGTTCTACTTAAAATTCTTAAGCCTTGGTCTATCATAAAATTAACAGGAGAACAAGTTGTAGCTTTATACCAATATTGATTGTTGTAAAACAGCACAGATAAACACACTGTGCTCAGAGGCACAGCTTACATAGACCTTGAATCAGTCTAGGCATATTCTTATAACAAACTTTCACCTCTGTTAGAATTATAAAGCAGTGTTGCAATATTTTAGCCTGCCTGCCTACAAGTATTTCTACAGTGGTATTCTGTTGGTATTAGATAACAGGCTTCAACAAGAATGGAATATCCTGGTACAAGTAGGAATTCAGGATATCAGCAACTACTTGGTAATTACAGCCTAGAAATGGACCAGCTTTGATGAGGGCAAAATCTGCTGCTCAAGAAGCTTCTGTTTTATATCCTCTCTAGCTTCCATTTAGCCAATCAGCTAAAAAAATTTCAACTCATCCCCAGTTCTCATCCAATCAAAACAGAGATTTTAGCCATCCACCCACCTGTTGTACAGTATGAATCTTTGGCCATCTTCAGCCAACATACCTGAGAGAAGGGATATTCTCAGTCAAATATGATTGGCGTCCTCTCAAGTCAATTACAACTGAGGTGTGTTGACAAATATCAGACTGGCATTAGGCCAGAAACCCTATACTGTTGGGTTTGTTATAAGCAATCATTTCCTTTCCTTCTCTTTTGAGCTTTCTAACATACCTTTATTTATAATTGTAATCTCCTCCTTCCATATAATCTGCCCCATAAACTTAGTTCTTCTAGGGGACATTTACTTCAGTCAGCCAAGACTAGGCTGGCAACTGTTAACAAGAGAACTTTGCTTCAGCTGTCCCCAACTGTGGAATGACCTGCCAGAAGAGATTTGACAGCTAAATATGCTGTCAAGAGTTTAAAACATCATTAAAGACCAATCCTTCCACCATGGCTATCCAGGTGGTTTTTAAATTGAGTTTTTAAATTATGAACAGATTGGGTTGGTTTGTTTTTTTAATGTGTCTGCTTTTTTAACTGTTAATGCTCTTTTAACTGAATATGTATTTTTAATTAGTATTCATGGTTTTAACTGTTTTGTGTGTCTATTTGTTGCTGTATTTTAAACTGCTGTTCCCTGCCTCAATCCATAGGGAGAGCCGCACGAGAAATAAAAGATGGGAAGAACTTCCTGACGATAAGAGCTGTTCAACAGTAGAATATGCTGCTTTGGAGAGTGGTGGAAAGTCCTTCTTTGGAGGTTTTTCTAAACAGAGGCTGGTTAGCCATCTGTTGTGAGTACTTTGATTGTGTATTCTTGCAGGAACTGGATGGCCCTAGTGGTCTCTTCCAACTGTATGATTCTGGGATTACTGTGATGACGACAACAACGATGATGACTATGACGATGATGGCTACAGCCCTGGAGTTAGCACGTGTTTATTTTCATAATATACTACTATCTAATACAGTTATTACGGCAAACAGAACTCTGAAAAATCAACTAAGTTACAGCATTTGTATCCTTTGTCCTAAGATGTCAAGGAGTGTAATGCTACAACAAATGAAAGCCTAAAATAAAGCAACTACATTCTAAACAACATTGTTCTATAAGTATTGTAGTTGTGGTCCACATTGCAAGACTAAGCTACCAAAAGAAACCAGGACCTTCAATATTTACTGGTGTTGATGTTCTGGACTCTTAACTACAATGGATTTTACAATACATGGTATTGCCACCATAGTGGCATAGTTTGAAATCAAGTGATTCTGCATAAATCAAGAAAAACTACTGCATCATACACTAAAGGAACATATTGCTTGAAGGTCAAAGTTTAGTTTCATAGTAAAGTTCTTAAGAGAGACAAATAGATGTCACACTATCAGATCTATGCCTTTGGATGAATACAGTGAAGGATGTGCCCACAACAGCCTGAAATGAGTCAGACTGCAACCCCATCACCACTTACCTGATATCAATTACCATTGAACTCAATTGAATCTTTATGCAGACATCCACACAGCTCCACGAGTTTCTAAAACTGGACAGTTTAAAAGTCATATACCAGATTTAAATATGATTCCAAATTCTGTTTGGCACACCAAAGTGCAGTCCTGTACATACAATAGTTTGAAGCAAGGCGTATTGTGTTCTATGTGACCTATTCTCAGATAAGTTAACATACAATTGCAGTTTTATTGAAAAGTAGAGATGAGAAAAAGCATGAACTGAAACAGACTGTGAGATTAACATTTTCAGGCTAAAGGGGAGGGGGAAGGATCACAACTAGTTTTAGACGTTTAACACAGTACTTTATTTGCACTCACATAAACTGAAATTTGCACTAGGATAGTTGGAAAGAGCAAGAAAGAGCCCTCTAGATGTATTAACACTTATTGTATTTACCAGCATTCCCAACTTAAATGTCCCTTATATGTCACTCAAGTTGCTAAGGCTAGAAAAGATTTATTTCCTTTGAGTGGTAAAAATCTTTTATAACTTCAGAACTGGACCAAGTCAAGTGGAAGATCTCTCCCACCCTCATCACAGAAAAAGGTCCTGCACACCTGAAGTTGCCCTTCCAACTCTGAACAGTTTCAACTTGTATAACAGTGCTTCTCATCAATTTCTGTCTTAACACATGACCATTACTAAACAGTTATTTGCATTATTACAATTAAAGATAGATATTTAAACCACATCTTCTACAGAAACTACATAGTGCATGTTTAACATTATATGGGAATTTTCTCTTATCCTTAAAAAGAGAGTCAAACTTTATGTTCTGAGAAAAGAAAAATAGGGGGGCAGGGGATTTACTGAAAGCTAGGAGATGAGTCACCTTCATAGCTTATAAAAAAAGTCCCTGGGTTGTATGGGACTGACTTTCTTCTCCTAACTTCTGTCACAATGATGCAGGACACAGAATCAGGCAGAGGTGCTAATTCCAGCAACTCCTAGGCCACCATTAATGTGCACTTTCTTTGCATTTGTGAGTTTTCATGTTCTCTTCCCTCCACCACCAGAGACAGAAGAACGTCTACACCGCATGCTTTTCAGTTAACGTGAGATGGAACAAAAGGAAGTCTGTGGCCTCTGGGCTGACTCTTACATCTATGTGGAAACAGCTTTCAATAACCAGGTAGGATTATTGATGCTTTGTTATTATTATTTTTTAACAAAGAGTGAAAATTTAATATGCAGTGAACAATAGATCAAGCTATGGGCACAGGAAGGAAACAGAGATTTAAAATCTCCACTGCAGATAAGCACAGATGTTTAGTCAGACTAATGCTCTTAAAGCAGTACAAACACTCTAGGAGATAGATCTAAAATAGACATTCTGGTATAAAAATAAGGGACAATTGTATATAATCACTATCAAAATATGGCACAAATAAGACTCAGGCCTGGAAAAAAAGGTTAAAGGAAAGGAATCTTATTAAAAGTAGAAATTAGATAGCCTCAGCAATTTCACTGGTGATTACATGTTAGGTTACACCTACACATGTGGGCATGTCAACAGTACCCTGCAACAGTATCTTCCTCCTTTGAAGGGCAATATTACATGTTTTGCTTCGCTTGCTGCCATTTGGGATCAGGAATCTTGACCCAAGATCAAGGAATTTAATTTTACTTTTGTGCAGACTTGAGACTTAATTCATGGGACTTGAAAATAACTTCTCCCAATATTTTTTTTTTAAGACTGAAGGACAATCCTCTTTAGATTACAGCTATTGTGCTCAACTAGTTCTGGACATTTTTTTTTTTTTGGCAAAAAAATGTACCTTTAAAATTCTGCCTACCTAGATGATGTATTATTTGCAAAAAATATTAACATTACATGTAAAAGCTTTACAAAAATGTCATTTGAGTCCCTTTTAAAACATGCATATACTTTAAGGTATTTAAGTTATATTTAAAGGTTTCCTTCAGCCACCAGAATAGTAGTAGTTGGTGGAACAAATGCCCCTCTCAGGTGGCTAATATCAGTTCCCTATGTTTGGGAGACTCTTCACAGCAGATTTGGGTGTACAAAGGAGTGGAAACAGATAAAGGGAAGTGGGAATCATGCAGTCCTCCAGATGTTGCTGAGCTGGAGTCCTCAGCATTCCTCTCAATTGGCTATGCTGAATGGCCATCTAATAACTTCTGGAGAACCACATCATCCCCATCTCTGAGATAAGAGAACTCTCCTGTTCCATGGATCACACTGCATTAGATTTAGCCATGTCTAAGAATCCTTTCAGACTGCATGATTATAGCACTGATTCCACTTTAACTGGCATGGGCACATCTTGTGGAACCTGGATTTGCAGTTGAGGGAGGGTCATTTACAGTTCCCAACCAGACAGCTCTAGCGTCCACCCAAACTACAAAATCCAGGATTCCACTGGGTGTAGCAATGGCAGTTAAAGTGGAATCATAGTGCTGTAATTGTGTAGCATTAAAGGGCCCTAAGTAACTTAGTATTTCTGTATATAGTGAATAAAGACTTTCAGATGGATGCAGAAAACATAGGTTTCAAAGATTCTCTCACTCTCACACACACTCACTCAGTCTCTCTCAAAGCACATGTAAGACCATGAAATGGCTGTATCAAAGGAGGGACCCCAGAATGGGACTGGGGGCACAACTGGACTACCAGGAGTCTTGTGCAGTTGAGCCTCATCTCCAGAAATTATCAAAAAGATAAGAAATGATCAAGTGCCAAAAAAGATCAACTTGTAGCTGTTATAGAATGCAATTTATGCTGTGCACAGGTACTTGGATGCAAACTCTTTTGAACATGCAGAGGGAAATTCTAAACTGATGTTGTGCTTAGAAGTGCTCACAACTAAGGCAGATTTAATAACATAGTGGGAGATATACCTTCTCCCCTGATTCTGTCCCCAGGCCCATCTACTTATTTGTGGCTTATTCAAGAAGCTTCCCCCAAAGACCCTGGATTTAAACTATGGGAGGCAAGGTGCTTAAAAAGCACCCCAAATGCCTCAAAATCTTTCAACATGACACCAAAAACATCCCTCTCCCATCCCAAAATTAAAGGTTACATTGGACAAGAATGCAGAAAGGTAAAACTTCCAATTAAAAATGGCTGCCATTTTTGGTTGAAAATTCAGTAATGCAGTCCACTATGGGAGTGTGAGAACAAAAATTGGCCCATGTCACAGTTATCCATCTCTGCTCTACGTGCTTGTGAAGTACTGTTCTTTGTAGACTGCTTCTCTGTGCCATCCAGAAAATAGTAATCATAGCATGGTAACATGTATACTAAGGTTGAATATTTCTCCCAGTCTCCCATTTTGTGAGGAAGGTTTTATTCCTCCTTGAAGCAGTAGACATGAACACTGCTGTCTAAAGGGGTACACCCTGGGAACAACTTTAAGCCTAGATTCTACAGAATGTAATCAACAAGCTCCTTACACTTTGGCTAAAGGGGAAAGAACAGAAAGCCTACTTTCCTTTGTTGCACACTTGGCATGGAATTCAGCCCATGCCAATCAATTACCCCACAATCAGGTTAGTTGCCTCTATGTCCCATTGACATCATTAGGATAAAAGGTTCATGTTTAAATAAGATTCATTCATATCAATAGGTCTGGACTCCTTAGAAAGTGAATCATACTATTTAAAGAAAAATCCCAGACATCATTTTTATGTATGGGAAAAATCAGACTCACATGGTCATTCTCTGGATTTGTGTGTATTCTTAGCATATACTGGTGAACTGCAACACTGATTTTAACTAGTAGTCATAAATGAGCAAGAAGAGATTAAACTGTGTAATTTCCTCAGAGGTATGAAGCATCACAACAGAAACCTACACTAGTGGCCCTATTATTTTCCCCTCCCACATACTATAGATGACTGGCTTTCTGTGGAACAACCACATACATTTGAAGACATCTTGTTTTTCCAATATATGGATGCCAACACAAATCCAGATCATTTCCTTTTCTCATGCATTCTATCTGCAAAACCAAATTACTTTTGTTTTCCACTTGGAGAAAAAAAGCAGCACAGTGAATAGTATAAGGCAGGGAGAGAAAAATGCATTTGTTCTGCTTACTCACGCCAAGAGTAACCATGTTTTTATAACTTTATTCTGCTCTCACTTCAGTTGATGTGTCACACCATAAGCATTTGTTTATGCTCCTCACAGTGCTTTTTCTGAGCTTTTGCATGTGTTGCTGTGTGACTACATTTTGGGTGGTTTAATTTAGAAAAAAGGAAGAGGCAATTTCCATTTATCACTTAAATTAACTTACCACATTTTAACATGACATTCACTTCCTCATGCTCCTCAGTTATGAATTAAAAGTGCTGTAAAGAAAAGTGCAGTCTCACTCACTTCCCTAAACAGAGAAACATCTGAAAACAAGTTATTTTACTTCAAACTAAATTTGTAAAGAGCATGCACTGCAGTTGAGCACAGTACAAGTGCAGATCACAAGCCAGAGGATCACATGGTGGGGGGGAACCCATCTAGCTCAGTTTGAAGGCAAACTAATCCAGCTTTGAACAAACTGATATTGAAACCAGGGTAATCATCAGAAATGTGCTCCAATGTGCTATGCAACGGTGCTGAGGGAGAGGGGAATAAATGTCTGCCTTCTTTAGGTCATGGCACTCTATATGAAAAACAATCTTTAAAATGTTGGTTTCATTTTCTCTGCAAGAAAATTACAAAAGGGGATTCCAGAATATATGATGTAGGGCTTGAATATGACATGGAAAATCCAGTTTCAAATTCTCATGAACTATAAATTATGATACTCACTGTGTTGCAAATCTACAGCTCTTTTTTGACCTCCTTGGAAGAAAAATATACAAATGTGACAAAATAATTGTATTACTGAAAACACTCATATTTCAAAGGAGGAAAGGCAAACATCTTCAATCTTTTTTGCATTTTGCAGATCACTGTTGAATTTCCAATACTTAACCAAAGTTAACAAAACCTATGAAAGACTTATTAAAACTTTGAATCAACATTTTTAAGGTAGTTTAACAGGATATTTCCTTTCTTTCTACAGACCTTATGTACAATACAATCCTATATAATTGTGCCCCAAAGTAATTCCCACTGAGTTCAACAGGACTTACTCTTAAGAGTATATAAAAATGTACCCACTAAACTCCACTAAAACAATCCTTTTTTATAAATTCCAGTACACGAAACTACCAGAATAGCCAACTTTTAAAATCTAGTTCTCATGAGGAGACTCTCAAAGAACAGTATTTTCTCCTCCCTCTCTGCAACTTCACTCTTCAATTTGATCTAGACTTCCTCAAGTCTGGGGGCATGTAGAGATTATCAGTATGAAGAACAATCACATCATTCTTATTCTGTTGCTATGGGGTGTACTGAGAACACAAGGTATTTAGAAATATTCCCCACCACCATCTGCAGAAAGCATTCATTCTCTAATGCCTGAAGCTCACTGTTCTTTTTTGTATTGCAGGAAAATCAAAAAGAGAAGATTCAAGTGGCTTTACTTAATGGATCCTACATTTCAGGATTTTGTCTACAGACCACACGTTGTTAATGCTAATTGTGATAGGGGTTTTTATCTCTGACTGACTCCTACATGTTAGCATTAAGAATGTGTGGTGCTTATTCCCAGAACTGACATGGAAAATATCTGCCACTGTGTGGGAGAAAAGCAAAGAGCACAAAATGTGTCACTATGATGCTGACATGATGCTGGCAAATTAGCTGTCACAGAAATGCCACATGCTGAGGTCTGACTGCCACAGTTTTCCTCTAACAAAGTTAAGTCACTTCATCAATAAATCTTGATTACGACAACTGACGAGCAAGACTGTCAGTTACTGTTCCTATTAATCTGATCAAGTGTGGCTTTTCTTTTCAAGACATGTTAATCAAGCATCTGCATGATCATCTGAAGGCCACTGCTGGCACTATAAAGACCACACACATTTCCTGCCAAATTTCCAGAAAACCATTGCTTAGGAGGCTGGCTACATAAAGCGCATAAGGGACAAAGCAGGGAGGTCCAACCTTGCCTCCATCTGGTCTGCTTTCCATTTTGATTTGGTCAAATAAAATACAAAGAGTTTACGCTTGAGAGCTAAGGAAACTAGGCCAGGTGCTATTCACATAGCCACAACACTCCTTGTAAAGCACTCAACTGTTTCAGTTTGGGTTACTATTCCATCTTGTCTGTATTTGCCCATGCAAATGTGTTACAGCTCTAACTAGGAGTTCAGACTGCATCTGATACCACTGAGGTTCCACCTGATATAAAGTAACTCACTGGGCTGAAGAAATCAGATTCTATGCACTGCACTGGTTAATAACTACAGGTATAAAACAAGTGGTATTTTGGGCAGGCCTAGCCACATCTGAGTATTTCTTGCCTAAGAAAACCCTATGAAATTCTTGGGGTCACTATAATTTGACAGGCAACTTGAAGGCACATAACACACACACACACAGCCAGTGAATATGAGCACATAAACACTGCAGATTCCAGGCTCTTCTATCCATATTTATTTATTCACAGTTGTTAACCAAAGGAATAGAAAGTTTACTCTTGAAAGGTAAGAAAATTGGGGCTCAGGTGCAATTAAGAATAATTAGCACAGATGTCCTCAGATGAAGGAGCAGAACTGGCAGATGCAAACAAAGCACATTGCTACTAAACAAGAAACCATCTTAATACATGATGGTAACAAAGTGCTTTCAAAAACTACAGAATTCACAATATTCTAGTGATTTTGTTCACAGAAAAGCTTGTCCCTACAACATGAGTAAGGCCTTTAAGCAAATATCCCCTCTTATTGCTTCTTGCTACTTTTTCCTTCTTCTGCATTTCAATTTATACAAATTTTCTGTTTTCAGAAGACCATGAAAATCAAAATGAAAGCAAAAATTAGAATTGACAGCTTTTTCAGACACCAATCTAAGGAATACCTTTGAGTTATTCAAGTATTTAAAACTATTTATTGAGACAGAAATTATAACTATGAACACTGGATGCTTCTCTTATGGTGAATCCATTTTATTTTCTTTAATCAAGAATAGGTTTTTTTGATTAAGTGTTACCTATTTCAAGAATTCCTCTCACCCACCCTCCAAAACAGAGGTCAGTTTTTCATAGTCGATTGATACAATGCTCCCAGAAATGTTATACTAAGCAGAGGGGTGGGTTAAAAATAAAAATTATTATTATTAATTATTATTATTATACCTCTAGATCCAGTTCCTATGGTCTTATGTCCTGGCAGCTAGAAAGACACACAGCCCCACAACTATGTAGAAAGTACAGGAAGATTTCAGATGCCGCAAACACTGTCAACTGAGGGGGATTAGCATGTTCAGCAGTGGTACTTTGTCCAAACAGCTAGGTAATTTGATAGCTATTTCTTGTCAGGGGTGGAGGGCACAATTCAGTGCACATGTGTTGCATACAGAAGATCCCAGATTCAATTCCTGGCTTCTCTTGATAAGTACACTGCCAGTCAGTGTCCACAATACTGGCTTAAAAGGATTAATGGTCTAACTTGGTACAAGGCAATTCCCAAGTCCACTGATAATACATGAGGAGATGGTACCAAAGTAGAACGTGACAAACATGATGGGTAATTAGCTAACAATAATGTAACGAAGGGTGGAAATATGACTGGAAAAAGCTTCCAAAATAAACT
>JAIPUX010001232.1:106769189-106784575 GCA_020142125.1 Phrynosoma platyrhinos | reverse complement strand
CAATAAAGGTATCACTGATGGGTTTTTGTTTGAATTTGCAAAATGGCCAACACAACTACCCCTGAATATTTTCTATCATATAGAGTTTTCTTGGCAAGATTTGTTCAGAGGAGGTTTGCCATTGCCTTCCCCTGAGGCTGAGAGAGTGTGACTCACCAAAGGTCACTCACAGAGTGGGTTTCATGGCCGCCCAGCTGGGAATTGAACCCTGGACTCCAGAGTTAATAGTCCAGCACTCAAACAAACCACTCTGTCACTCTGCTGTGCAGCAATACAACAGGAAGGAATGCAACAGGAGCAATAATGGACAATACTTTATTGTTGTTGAAGTGGTTTTAGTGCAAGGCAGATGTGTTCCAGTGTCGCCAGAATTAGTTGCTGTGCGCCTTCAGGTTGCTTCTGACTTATGGCGACCCATAGGCCAACCTATCATGGGTTTTTCTTGGCAAGAGTTGTTCAAAGGAGGTTTGCCATTGCCGTTCCCTTGAGGTTGAGAGCATGTGACTTGCCCAAGGTCATCTATGATTGTTCAAAACTTGCCTGTGGGTTTGTATGACACAAATACCCACAGCTGTTTCACAATGCCTTTTAGCTATAGGGACTTCAGGGATGTCACTAAGGGGGTGCGGGCTGCACCAGATGACTCCCTAAGGGCAATTTCTGAAATGGCAATGCCCTGAGATTGGATGCTACAGTTCCTCCACAGCTTCGTGTTGCCCATGATATCCTATCACCAGGAGCATGTTAGGCCAATGTATGCCTTCACCTTGGTCATGTTGAGGGGCTCCCATTTTGACATGCCTGGGTTCCTCTCATTCTATACCCTAAATATACACTGTTCTCTATTTGTTTTATGAATAACTTAGGACTTTATCACATGGGGACAGGCATCTTTATCCCATCCAGAAAGCATGATTGAATGTGATCGCGCAAAAGGCTTTCTCACTAAATCGCGCTGATCCTGTGAATGTCCTGTCAATGAAGTGGAATTGTATTACTGGGATCTTCTGATAATACAAAATTAGGGGAAACAAGGGGACAATTCCACTTCATTCACAGGACATTCATGGGATCAGTGTGACTTAGTGAGAAAACCTTTCGCGTGATCACGTTCAATTGTGCTTTCTGGGCAGGACAATGTCCCGATACGCACAATTTTGTATGAAAATCCTTCCCGTGATTGCATAATAAGCACGGATAAGCACAGGACAGGGATGGGACGGGATAATGATGTCCCCATCCCCAGTATGATAATGTCCATAGTAAAGAATGCTTTTGTGAAGAGCAATTCAAAGATTTCTAGCATTGTTTCTTTCTCTACATCCTTCTTTGGCCCTGGCATTCCAGAATGATATCTCTGCCTATCAGTGATGAACTGTCTGTGTACTCTTCCATCCGTGCCTTTCATGACACTTTTAGCTCTGCTTGAATCCTTGATGGAAAGAGTCAAGTGACTATGCATTTGCTGGCCTACCACCTCTGAGCAGCAGGAGGGGTTGTTTCTCTTTCGAACACTCACAGCAGCTTCTTTGCATTATGTTTCAACCACAAAATGACATGGAACATTTTTTGTGCCAGTACATAACATGCATGGGACAAACTGCGCCCCAATAACTAAATATAGTAGATTTGTAAAGACAGTTTTTATCTCAGCTGTTTTGAGGTTTTTTCCCCATTAAAAAAAAAACTTTTTTAGGGGACTGGAAGATCATACTCAATTGCAGTAAAAAGGATGGAGCAAAGTATGACACTGACAAGACATTACTCGCCATATTAAGTTTACTTTAATTCAAGAAAAAAACACATCAGAGCTACTCCCACTGCAACCATAGTGAGTGTTCTTATCTAGCCAAAATTTCCAGCGTAACCTTTTTGTGATGTCATACATGATATCAGTCTATGACATTTGTGGCTGTCTCTGTGGAAAACTACTTTCTGGGCTGCAGATCTCAGGAATACCCTGCACTGTAGTCCCAAAGAGGCATTTTACCAAGTTATGGAAAGGAAATCTTTAAAAGGAAGATGCTGAGGATCTAACAAATAGATCAAAAGGTACATCTGAATGACTATAGTGAGGCCTGATGTTTTTAGTGAAACAGCCAAGTAGATAGACTTGTATACCTACTAATTAATAGGGATGCTTTGTACTACTGATTTCCACAAGTAAGCCATATTTATATCTTGTGCATGGTAGGAGGAAGCAGAATAGACAAATAAAAACACAAATAAAGAATAAAGTTATTTTTCTCTTTATTCAGAGATACTTTCTGCATCTTTTTGCCTACTTTTTCAATCCCCTCTGTCTTCCATTCCACATTTTATTTGTCTAAGAGCAAAATTCTCTGGGTGGGTTATGAAATGCTTATGAAAATGCAATAAAAAACACAAGAGGGGGAGCCATAGGTTCTAGCATTTGATGAGGGCTCCTTCCTCCATGTGCCAACTGCCACTGTTGTGGCCTCTGAGAGAGGAGTACATCCAGGCACAGCTTCATCATGCCTGGACCCCTGCAACCTTATGAGAGCCCCGCACCCAATTCCAACTACCATTTCTGTGGCCTCTGCGAAAAAGAGAAATGAGAGCCCCTCTCTCTGTGTTTCATCTATCACTGCTGTCACCAGTGGTGTCACCAAAGGGAGGTGTGGTGCTGTAGCCTGCACCTGGTGACACCACAGAAGAGAGGCAACACCCGATCAGTCTGTCCTCCCATGCCAGGTATTCCCCACTCCACCCTATATCTGTGCATTTCTTTTTTTATTGCCCAAGTATAATATCCTACATTTCTTCCTATTGAAATTTATGTTACTTTTGGCCCAGCTTTCTAATCTGTTAATGTCATTTTGAATTCTGATTGTGTGCTCTGGGGTATTAGCTACCCCTCCTAATTTGGTGTCATCTGAAAATATGATAAGCATACCCTCCATTCTTTCATCCAAGTCATTGATAAAGATGTTGAATAGCACTGTTTCCAGGACAGAACACTGTGGTACCCTGATAGTTAAATCTCTTCAGGATGGGGAGGATCCATTGCTGAGTATCCTTTGGATTTGGTCAGTCAATTATATTACAATTACAAATCCAGCTAACTGTCACATTGTCTAGCCCACATTTTACTACCTTTTTTGCAAGGATATCATTGAGGACATTGTCAGGAGACCTTACTTAAATCTTAATATGCTGTATACACAGCATTCCCTTCATTTACCAAGTTTGAAACTTTATCAGAAAGAGGGGGAGAGAGAGGGAGAGTCTGGCATGATTTCCTTTTGAAAAACTCATGTTGACTTTCAATAACCACATCATTCCTTTCTAAGTGCTTACAGACGGTCTCTAGAATCCTTCCAAGTATTGATGTCAGGCTTATTAGGTGGAGATTGTTTGGGCTCTCTTTTTTCCTTTTTTGAAGACTGAGAGCAACATTTGCCCTCCTCCAGTCTGCTGGAACTTCTCCTGTTCTCCAGAAATTCTAAAAAATTATTGACTTTGCTTCTGAGATAACTTCTTCCAGTTCTTTTAATACCCTTAGATGTAGTTCATCTGGCCCTGGAGACTTGACTCATTTAGAGTAGTGAGGCATTATTGTACTACCTCTTTACCTATTGTGTATTTCCTCTACTGCATTATCTGCTCCATGTTCCCCTGGTTGGGCACTGTTGCTCATATGGGAAAAGACCAAGGCAAAGATGTTGAGAAATTCTGCTTTTTCTCTGTTCCTGTTAGCAAAGCAGCTTCATTTATATACCACTTCATATCGCGCATGGGATGTCTAAGCGGTTTACAACTGTGAGCTGATTGCCCCCCAACAATCTGGGTACTCATTTTAGCGACCTCGGAAGGATGCAGGCCTGAGTCGAGCCTCAGCCCTGGCTGGTATTGAACTCGGAACCTTGTGGTCTATGAGTGAGTGGCTGCAGTACAGGCATTTAACCACTGCGCCACCAGGAGGATCTTAAAGGAGGATGGGCTTTAATAGTCTGGAGGAAAAAAAGTAATTTGGGTTTTTATAAGATAACGAAGATTTTGACCACCAGGCACAAGAAAGCAGCATCTTTAGAGACCTTCTTCCCCTTAAAAAACACACAATTGATTCTTCTCCATTTTGTACCCCCCCCCCCCCACTTAAGAGTATACTTCTCAGTTCCAGGATGCAAATTCTTTTGGAGGTGCTGCTATTTCAAAATCTTTCCATGTTTAAATATTTTATTATGTATTTCTCTTATATAAATAATCACTGTACATATACTAGGTTTTTTTAAATTCTATGAAAATATTGTTTTGACATATCTTTTACTTTAATCATTTAATGATTTCAGATTCTCTCAGATACAAAAACCTATCGAGGAGAGGTTGCAATCCCTGTGGAGGCTTTCCATGTGAACAAGATTCTTGATTTTCTATAGTTCTTCCTTTTATGGAGAGCCTCCATGTGAACCAGAAGCTCTTCCCTTCAGGGGCATTGCTTTTCTCCTGAACAAAGCAATGACAGATTCTCTATTCATATGTCGAAACTAGCAAAGATGTACAACTGAATAAGGAAATAGACAGAACAAGCATCTGGTTATTTATTTAGTTTCTAACTCATTTTTTTTTATCCTTCGACCAATATCACTTGTAAAGAAAGATTCCTAGCATGAAGGGAAATGTTTAAAATGTAACTGTGTTTGTTGATAATATTTATATGTTGTGAAAAGTTTAACTAGCCAGATTTTAAAAATACTGTATTCATTTTGCTGTAGCCTTGGCTAGGAGAAGATACATTGTATATATAATCTGTGGAAAGTGGCTTACACTTACAATGAGAGAGTGAAACTATGGGCCTTTTCTCTGTTCCTGTTCCTATCTATCTGTCTATCTGAAATATAGAGCCTTTGCAGACTGCCAGAAATAGTGCAAATTGAGTCCACTTTAACTGCCCTGGCTCAGTGCTAGGGAATCATGGGAATTGTATTTTTTTCTGAGACATTGAGCCTTCTCTGTCAGAGAGCTCTGATGGCACAATAAACTACAGTTCCCATGATTCCCTAGCACTGAGCCAGGGCAGTTACAGTGGACTCAATTTGCACTATTTCTGGAAGTCTGCAAAGGCTCTATATTTCAGATAGATAGATAGATAGATAGAGGGAATTCAAGCTTGGCAAGTGTGACTGGTGGGTTTTAAAACATTCCAGAGAAAGTGATTGGTGTGTAATCTCTAGCCAGGTGGGATGATGGAAAGTTGGTTTCTTCAAATGTGATTAATTGCTGGTCTGGCAAGAAGCTCTCTGAGAGAAGCAAGAAGTCAGAGCCTGAGAGAAAACAGAAGGTTTGAGTCAGTCTGGGGCAGAAAACAGAAGGGAAAAAAGCTTCAAAGAAAAACAACTTAATATAGGAGTCTGGATGAAGTAGTTGAAGGGCAACAACAAGACCAAGAAGTCGAGATTACTTAAGGTCAAGCTGTAGAAAGGCTGTGTAAAAAGAGCATTAGATGACTTCTACAGCAGCCTTGGAAGCAGCAGTAGCTTGAGTATGAGTCATTGGCTGCAGTCTAAAGAGATTTCTAGAGCAGAAGGAAATATGTAGAAGATATCAAGGAATTGCGAAGATCCTGGGCATTGTATACTCAGCCAGAATATAGTCTTACTATGTAGCCTGAAGAGCATTTCTTGTGAGTTAACTAGGGTAGGTCTGCATTGAAATGGAAGTAGAGTTCCTTACTAATCCTTAAACACAGTTAAAATAGCAATGGTATTAATTAATAGCATTCTAAGAGATATTGTGAATTCTTAGAAAAAATATCTTAATTTTTATTAAGAAAAAAGGTATATCTACTGACACACACACACACACACACACACACTGTTGTTGTTATGTGCCTCCAGGTCAGGTCTCATATATGGCAACTCTATCATAGTATTGTCTTAAACTGAAAGTATGGACATTATCACATGGGGAGTTGTGGGGAGAAAGTGGAAATAAATGGGACGAGTGAAAGACTTTAATTTACGGGATTTGTCCCATTCCGCCTCATCTGATAACTAAATTCGAATTTAAAAGGGGGTTAATCGAACAAAAACCTGATCTTTTCAAATCCTCAAAAATCCCGAAAATGAAAAGATCAGGTTTTCGTTCGAATTAACCCCCTTTTAAATTCGAATTTAGTTATCAGACGAGGTGGAACAGGACAATTCCCATAAATTAAAGACTTCCGCTCGTGCCCGTTTATTTCCACTTTCTCCCCGCAACTCCCCATGTGATAACGTCCTATGACTTGCCTGAGGTCACTCACTGAGTTTCCATGGATTAACAGGGACCCAAACCCAGGTCTTCTGGACCTCTAGTCCAACACTTTAACTACTACACCACTTTGGTTCTCACTATCTATATGAAGCTATAATCTGTTGGTCCTCTTCCTATCTTAAGCAAGGCAAGAGTGTATAGATAGGGTTATGTATATGATGACAACAAAGCAGGAGATTCCCACTAAAGGTGGTTTCTACTTAACTTCAAATGTTCTGCTACAACATGGTGGTGGTCATTTAAAAGATTCCAAACATCTCCAAAACTCAGAATATACATTAACATGTTTGTAAAGACTTTGATCTGGTCTGCTGACACCATAGATGGCAGTTTAACTAACAGTATAATAAAACTACCCACTGATGACATGATGAAAACCACACTAAAAGAGCCTTGATTGCTTGATTAGGTCTTGGAAAATGCAGCTAGGGCAGTTCTTGAGACATTGTAAGCACATGCTGGTCTTCCTTACAAATATACTCTTAACATTTTACTGATCTTTAATCTAAGAGGAGGAACCTGAACATTGAAAACATCCATATAATCTATACTAATTTATATGATGGTGACCTATGGTCAATAGGTCTCATTAGACTTCTGAACCACATCCCAGTAAAACTATTTGGGCTTGCCAAGCTATTGTGGAGGCATTCAAAAGCTTGTTCATATCATTGAACTCTTGAAGTGCTGAGAAAAGTTGCAAGCAAAGATGGAGTGTTTCTCCACAAATCACTATAATGTTCAATGTTACCACAAGATATTTTTTGGCATCTGAACAAAAGACTAAACTTGGTAAGAGAAATAAGAACACCATCAGTGTGATATTACTGGGCAGAATACATTTGAACAGTACAAAACTCATAGCTGTCCTCTTCAGAATTGTTCCTCATATATGGCATATAGGTTTCCCTCACTATTTAGCCAGACAGTGTACATTAACCTGTTCTTTACTACAGATTGAAGAAATCACCATGGGGAAAAACTGGATACATAGGCATTTATGTCATGGTTTGGAGGGGGGGTCAGTGTGGGGCAAAGCAATATATATATGGGATTAGAGGCAGTTTAGGAGTTTTCCACTGCCAGGAAGAAAAGGGTCAGGAAGAGAAGGTCCAGCAGCCATATGTAGTCTGCAGACTGCCCTTTCTACACCCTTTCTACACCTCTGTCAAGGTTTCCTTCCAATGTAACATAGGACTAAGGGGGGTTGCAGACTGCCAGAAATAGTGCAAATTGAGTCCACTTTTAGGGTTAGGGTTAGAGAATCATGGGAACTGTATTTTATTGTGGCACCAGAGTTCTCTGATAGAGAAGGCTCAATGTCCCAGGGGGGAAAAAAAACAACTCCCATGATTCCCTAGCACTAACCCTAACCCTAAATGTGGACTCAATTTGCACGATTTCTGGCAGTCTGCAACCCCCCTAAGTTAGCTTCACTATGAAGCATAATAGAACAGGGAGCTTTAGAGTGGCAAATTCTAAATGGAAAACCATTATCACTTTCTGTCATTTGTTTTTTTATTTTAAATAATCTTTAGTCTAGTCTTTGTGTGTCTGTGTGAGGAAAAAGCTGTCTGCTTTTTGATTACACACATGAACATATGTAAGGCCAGCACTAATCCAGCATGATTAAGGGAATTATTTGTGACTAATGGTTAAACTACATGCCAGATTTTCCAACAGATTAGTTTATTCATTTCCCCAGCTTAGCGCTTTCAATGTACTGTCCTTTCCAAATATGTTTGTAAACTAATTCACATTCTGAAACACATGCATATAAGGGATCCATAATACTGGTGGCAGCATACCAAGAACTTTAGAGTTCTATAGGATTTCAATAGAGGCGGTACATCATGGCTAGCACTACTGGGTCCTATTAAGGCCCATACCCTAGCAGACTGGGAGTTGATGTTATTCCTCTGGCCTTGTTCATTTTCCTCTTAGATGTTCTGCTTGCTTCCCTGCTTTTTCCAAGCAAGGCAGCATGTGAGCAAGACCAAGGGAAAAGAGTGTCATCCTCTGATTGCCCTCAGTGAGAAGTCAAGTGAATAAGCCGGAATGACTATGGGCAAGGAACAGAAGTGATGAGGATAGCTTGCAGAAGCACCAGTGGATTCCATATCAACAGTATAGTTTGATTCCTGTTGGGCCTATAACAGCAGCTTGCTCTCTACAGATACAAAAATACCCTAAATATCAGCTAAATTTTGTCAGTTTTAAACATGTTGTATTCTTCACCTCTTTAGCTTTAAGAACTTTTTCTGGAACTTTTGCAGGTCAGTACAGATTTTGATCTTATGTGCTTGTTTTACCATCTGACTTGGATCTTAATTTATCCAGCATCACCTTTCTGAGGAGGTTTAACTAATACCCATTTTAGATAGCATAAGAAAGTATTTGGCTAGTTTTTAATGTTGTGATATAGTTTTAGTGCTTTACCATTTTGTTATACTTGTTTTTTATAGTGACACCCTGCCTTTCCATTAAAAATGTCAAGGGTAGTTAAAAATAACACCATTAACAATAGAAAATAACTAACCAGGATAAGCCACACAGGAAATGTATTTACTTATTAAATTTATATTCTACTTTTATTAAACAAAATGAAGCTCAAATATGCTTGTAATAATAAAATTAAAATTTAAAGACTAAAGCACAAAGAAAGTAACAGTTTGAACTGCATTATATAGATCATTGCTACTCGAAGTATCACACATTTATGGCACCAATCCTTGAGCTGGTCCTTGGTAAGTTTCTAGGACAGAAAAAAAATTATACCCAATGGGCACAAATATAGTGCTGGGCCATGGCAAATTGGAAGAAAAACAATTGCAGGCACCTAGATCACTCTGAAAGGCACTGGCACAGATGACTTAATTTTAAAAACATGACCAATATAGGTTGGAAATTATGTGATACAAAGTAAGTGTGATACAAACAAATCATAAACAATGTATCATCCACAGAAACAGACTTAATAGAAGCTTATCTGAGCCTAAAACCAAGTGATTATAGAGACAGATCTTAAAGTTAAAAACAAAGTCAGCAAACACACACACACACACACACACACACACTTACTTTTCCTTTCACCCTCAAATACAATTGTTGGTTTTAATAGCATTCACTTCTGGGACTGCAAGTTTAGGTCTGTAGCTTTGTTTTTCAATTATGTTGAGTTTAGCAAAGGCGATTTCCCTTGCATTAAAATATATATTGTTATTAACTTCATACTGAATAGTATTTCTTTCTTTCATTGTTTCCAGCCTTTCCTGTTGTGGCTTTCCTACTTGCTAGAGAA
This sequence comes from Phrynosoma platyrhinos, assembly GCA_020142125.1. Lineage (NCBI taxonomy): Eukaryota > Metazoa > Chordata > Lepidosauria > Squamata > Phrynosomatidae > Phrynosoma > Phrynosoma platyrhinos. Next base: position 106,774,998 of record JAIPUX010001232.1, on the reverse strand, counting down.
AAGAATTTGGAATGAAATGGAGCTGAGATGCTAGTCAGAGAATATTTGTACTTCATTAACCTTTGTAAACACCTGTCATGTTTAGCAGGACCAGAACACAGGAACCAAGACAGCATGATAGTGAAAAATTACTACAGCTTTATTTTGGATTTCCCAGCCCCCCTTTTCCCAGTCTGCGATCCTGGTCTTTGAACCAGATCAAAAGATCCTTTGAAGATTCCTCTCTTCTCCTTTCTCATTATTATAACATTTGTCTCAGGAAGGATGATGTGGTCAGAGTTCTACCTCAGAAAATAAACAAATTATAAAACTACAGTTCCCCTATTATCCCTTAGTTCCCAAGCATAATTCCCCTCCATTCTTTGCCTCCTCCCTTCCCACTTCCCTTTAATTAACCATAGCACTATTTTACCATATCACATTAGTTCTATTTCACCATATCACTATTTCACCATATCATTTATCGCCACTGCCTCATATTCCTCATCATGACAGATCCATAATTTCTGGATATGACAACACCCTCTTAACACCTTAGATCAATGGTGGGAATAATGTGCTGAAAGCCTGCAATCTGATGCACACCTACTTGAGAGTAAAATTATGCATACTGAACTCAATGGAATTTGCAGGCATATGATTGCAATGTAACTGAACTCACAGATTATTCCAGGAAAAATAAGGACTTTAGGTACAAACATATATGCTCAGGATCATTCAGCACTTAACTTGTAAGAGATCCCAAGTATACACTTGTTATTGTTATTGTATGCCCCCAAGTCATTTTTGATTTTTGCTTACCCTAAAGGCTGACCTATCACTGGGTTTTCTTGACAAGTTTCTTCAGAGGGGGGGTTACCATTGCCATCCCCTGAGGCTGAGAGAGCATGAGTTGTCCAACGTCACCCAGTGGATTTTTGTGCTCAAGCACAGATGTAAACCTTGGTCTCCTAAGGGCCTTTGCAGACTGCCAGAAATAATGCAAATTGAGTCCACTTTAAGTGCCCTGACTCAGTGCTAGGGAATCATGGGAACTGTTAGTTTACTGTGGCACCAGAGCTCTCTGACAGAGAAGGTTCAATGTCTCAGAAAAAAATACAATTCCCATGATTCCTTAGCACTGAGCCAGGGCAGTTAAAGTGGACTCAATTTGCACTATTTCTAGCAGTCTGCAAAGGCCCTGTTCCAGTCCTGCACTCAAATCACTACACCATGCCAGCTCTCTCAATTTATAAATACAAAACTCATTAGCAGACCATAGGAATGTTATATTCAATAAAACAAAGATGTTTTAAATAGTTAAAATGTACCATAGTATCAAAAGAAACTCAGTTTACCTCTGGTGTATACCATCCATTCCACTGTCAGTTTCCATGCTAAAATATATTTAGATGTACACTGTTTAATTGCAAAAAGATCCAATGGAAGAAAGCAGGAGTTAAGACAAGCTACTCAAAACATTAAGTAAGCACTATTGTTAAATTTTAAAAAGTTTTACTGTAAGCATGTAGGATAATGAAAGAAAGTGTCTTTCTAAACAGATTTTCCATTTTCTGTTAACACATCACTACCCTGGATCCAGCACCAGGAGGCAACATAATATCCTGTCATCCCACTTTGTTTGGTGCCAGGAAAGGCAAAGTTGGGTGGCTGCTGTCCAAGATCTGATGTTTGGAGAGCTAACTGAACTGTGTTTCTCCTGGCATACAACACTCCATAATCCATCTCTCCTCCTCCTCTTTGGACAGTAGCAGAATGGGTGAGGATTTACAGATTATGGCACAGTGTGAGCGATATTTTGTTTGTTTGTTTGAGAGCCAGATCTACACAAACTGAGTTGGGAACAAGTCCCATCCAATCCAATGGGATTTATGTCCAAGCAAACATAGAATGCACTATTTGTTGCATATTCTACAAATGTTAAAGGGATAGTTGTCTTTTGTTTGATAATTGTCTCTGTGTGTGCCTGTGGTGGAGTCTCCTTCTTTGGAGGTCTTGCAATATGTCTCAGACCTAGAATTTTAGTTGGGTTGAATCAGATAGTTTGGGGAGATGTCTGAATCAAAGTAGAATACCTTTGAAAGGGATCCTATCCAACTGTAAACACTCTTGAAAATTCACAAATAATTTGGTTTTAGAGGAACTGACACTGTGTATATAAACTGATAACATTTCTCTCCACACTCTTCACACAAGGAACACCAGGAGTAGGGACTTAGTTTTCAAACAGGAAGCTCTAGCTCCTAATCAGATTGAATGATTTTACTAGGGCTCCCCAGTCACCCTGCTTTGGGGGTGGATTTTGAACTGTTACAGGACAGTTTGTCTCTCCCGAGAGAATATTATGTTCTTGAAGTCTGTGAAAGATGCTCAGATCCTTCTGTCTCTGACATCGTGTATTTCACATTCATCATTTTTCATACTGCATGTCTGTGGCATTGGTGTCAACTGAGCAGAAACCAAAGAAAACTTCAACTGTTTTTCATCTGTCCTAAACCACTAGTTGCAGCATCTATCTTTCTGAATTTTTGCAGACTTCTTCCCAAGAGATGCCTCCATTACATATGCTGTTTTCATATGAATTACCCACAAATCCATGGACAGGAGAGGAGAAGCAAATAATAGGAAGCAAAGCCGAACACTTTCCTTCCAGAGCAAACTTCTCAACTATTTCAAGTTTTTTAAGTAAGGCCTTTTCTGTTCTGAATGTCATTTTCTCTCCTGCCCCCACCACTCTCAGAAGCATCCTTTAAAAATAAAAACCTCTCAGAAGGATGATTATTCTCACAAATTTCATGCCCTTCTGTCTCCTATTGACTATAACTCATCAAATGGTTGTACCCTCTTCCCCATAGTAGCTTGCAGTTTCCCAATGATAATCAAATGAAAGACATGAAAATGTGGATTTCTGAGTCATGATGTGGGCTCAGGTCAAACTGCTGTGTGTGTCAGTCTAAGCCAAACTGAGCTGATTAACTAATCTCTGAATGGGCTCGAAACTGAATCTTGCGGCAGATGCTGAGCTGCCTCCCAGTTTATTTATTTATTTTAAAAATCATGACCTGTCCTGTAAGTCTGCACTCTTTTGGTAGTCTGAACTACTAATCAGGGATGCAATGGGAGGGGGGATGAATCCTGCCCTCCCCAATAAAATTTTCCATCAGTTCAGCAAATTTCTAGCATTAGGGTAATTTTAAATGTCAGTGGAGCACTTAGAGATGGAATTCAGGCATCCCTGCAAAAAAACAGGGAAACAAAGTTACTAAGGGAATGTAAACACAGCAAATGTTGTGAATGTTTTCTGTCTCTCACTCTGCAACATTAGAAATTGGGGACTGAAACAAAATTTCATAGGGGGAAGGATAGTTTTTATGGTGGCATTTTCTCCTCCCTATAGCTACACCCCTGAGACCCATTGATATGTCAGTCCCACGGATCCTTTGGTATCCTCTAGTTGAGCCAAACTCCCTCTGAACAAGGGCCTTTACAGACTGCCAGAAATAATCCAGTTTGAGACCACTTTAACTGCCCTGGCTCAGTGCTAGGGAACCATGGGAATTGTAGTTTTTTTTCTGAGACATTGAGCCTTCTCTGTCACAGAGCTCTGTCAGAGGCCTAATTCTCAGCCCTAAACCCAGGCCAAGATTAACAGACAAACCTCTTTATAGTTGGCAGGATAATAAGTCAAAGCTGGTGGTGCCCCTGCTTGTTTCCTACAGGAACTAGATTTCTTCATCCACCCATTTCAGGCAGGGTGACCCGATATCCTAACCACAAAGGAGAACAAGGCATAGCAAAATGTAGGACATTGTTATTATTATTTAGTGACATTGTTTAAGTATTTGAAGGGGTGTCACATTGAGGAGGGAGCTAGCTTGTTTTCTGCTGATCCAGAGAATAGTACATGCAGCAATGGATGCAAACTACAAGAAAATAAATTCTACCTAAACATTAGGGACATTAGGAAAAAAATTCCTGACTGTAAGAGCTGTTTGAGAGTGGAACACACTTCCTCAAGAGTGGTGGAGTCTCCTTCTTTGGAGGTCTTTAAACAGAGGTAGGATGACTATCTGTCAGGGGTGCTTTGATAGTGAGTTCCTGCATGGCAGAATGGGGTTGGACTGGCTGGCCCTTGGGGTCTCTTCCAGCTCTATGATTATTCTACTTCTATCCCTCCTTTCTCCCAATCTAGGGACTCAAGGTGGCGCTCAGCAAATTTAAAACAGTGCAATTTATAACAATACAAAAGCTTTAAAAAATTGTATACATATAAACATTTTTTTGGGGGGGCAACCAATTAAACCCTTTTAAAAGTTACATGGCATTACCAAATAAGAGTTCAAAACACTCCTACAAATACCAGTTCCTGCTTCTTAGCCATGCTCAAAATGGAGGAGTTTTGGGTTTTTTAATGGAATAACCTCCTGAGCAGAAAGTGGAAATGTAGGACGTGTCCTGGAAAAGGAGGACGTGCCTGGTCAACCCTGCCTCCCCCTGTTGAATCCCCTTCCTCCTCCCATCGCCATTGGGTGCTTTCTTTGCTTCCATTTGGTGTAGCCTTTGCTGAGAAAGCCCTAAGGGGACAATAGCTTCCCTCCACTTTCAGCCAGGGCTTTGAGGAAGGACCTCTCCTCTCCCTGTTCTTGGAGAAGCAAAGTGGAAGGGAGGAGCCCAGGGCTTTTTCCCCCTCAGCTGCAAGGACTCCATCCTTCCCTTCCCTTCCCTTCCCTTCCTTCTTCCCTTCCCCACTTGGAGCCACTTTCCCCGCCTGGCTTTGCCAGGGAAGGGGCTGAGGGAGGCGTCCAAAAGCCCAAACAGCTGTTGCAGCTGCTGTGAAGATGGCGAGCCGCAGCGACATCCTCCTCGTCCTTCTCTTCAGGCTCCTCTGGTGGCACTGCTTCGGGTCCTTTGGCTGTAAGTCCACTCTCCCGCTCCTTTTGTCCTCTCTGGATAGATGGCCTCGGGGGGGGGGGGTCTCTTTCTGAGGGAGAAAAGGGAGAAAAGAGCCCCCCAAAGCCCTCCTTGCCTCCTCCATCCCTGCGCCCCTGAGGAGGAGCATCTCAGTCCTTTCCACAAAGCTTTTGCTGGGCTCCCTTCTTGGCTTCTCAGCCTCCTCCTTTTTTCTTTTCCCTCCCCTCCTGGCTGTGCAAAAGGCATTCATTCCTCCTTAGTGCGTCTGTTTTTAGCACACAGGAATCCAAGTGGCACCTTTCGGGCTGACACAGCTCTTTCTTTCCTCCATGCCCCCGAAGAAAGAGCATGGGACACTCCTTGGGTGCACTTTCTGGGAAGTGAGAGCCTGGCTGGCATTAAAGGCAGAGCTATGGATGGTAGACCAAGGTTTGGGAGAGGCCACATCCTTGTTGGACTGTGGAGTTGTGAAGTCTGGCTGGAGTCTCCAAGTGAGGTTTCTGAATGCAAGGCATGCACAGCCTCCTCTGAAACCCTTCGCTGGAGGCTGCGTCAAAAACTCGGTGCTACTTTCTGGGAAACCAGGCTCAGGATCTGAGTGTTAAGTCTCGGTTCTTACCAGCTTTGTATTGCTTATTCTGTGGTTTGCTTTCGCACTTGTCCTGCTTGGTTAAAAGAGCAAGCTGTAACAAACACTGCCAAATACCTCTTGGTCCTAGGGAGTGATCTTGAGGAAACAGGAGGATGACATGCAGCTACCGAAAACATTCACAAATCTTCCTAGGAGTTTATCACATGGGGGACAATTGGAAGTATAAACGGTGATTAACCCATGATAATCCTGCAGTTGAGCTAATGGTTTTCATGTTGATGTCATGTTCAAAGTGCTATTATCCCG
>JAIPUX010001232.1:106751419-106761895 GCA_020142125.1 Phrynosoma platyrhinos | reverse complement strand
CGCTTTGCGACGTCTGCTTAGGCCCAGTCTTGATGGCCCCCTTTTTTAAAAAATAGTGGAAAAGTTGTATTTTTTCTCCCACTACTATTGGATACTTCCAGAAGTAATAATTTAGCAAGGCACAGGCCTTGCAAGCCTCCTATAAGCTCCAAAAAAGAACTTAGAAATGGATCCTTGTTGTTATTCACAAAATAGATGTAATGGGGCTTTGAAAAGTTTGTATCATACTAATTTAGTTACATAGTGTAACTGTTTTCATGCCATTGCCACTAGTGAAATTTGAACAAGTAAGTTTGCCCTGCCAAAAGACAGTAAAATCACTTTTACTGAAATGCAACTCTGACATCTTGAAAAGCTATATGATTTTTAAAAAGTACTGCAGCCTTGATGGGCCTTTGGACTGTGTTCCATATTTAAAGAAAGGCCATACCAGAAGTTCTCAATGTGGTCCAGTGGATAGAGTTTGTGACATACTGTGCTGCATGAGCAGTTTATTAACTCTGGATCTCAGTTTTCCATTTATAAAGGCCAAGCTGGAAGACACTGTACACTGAAAATGCTACATAAATGATGAGCTAGTATTTTTAATGCTTTCCTGAGTCTTGACAAGTATTTGCAGTACTTGAATTGTTTCCTGCTTTGTTTGGAATCACGGGCCATCTGGAAGCTAGAAGAAGATTTCTGAAAGTTCTCTGTCTAGATGGTTTTGGCTAAATTTGTTGAACACCAGAGATGATGCAATTTTCTGCTTCTTCCCACATCTAAATCCTTGCTGACAAAGCCACCAGACATAGTGGTCGATCAATTGGTGTGTGTTGTTTTTAACATCCTAGGTCAGTGTGCAAGATCCATGAATGTTTTTTCCACTTTGTTGCCTTTGTAAAGGAGTTGGAGCAAACTGTTGCATGGTAATGAAGGCTTCCTTAGAGATTCACCTTTAGGAGTGCCAGGCTCTTCTTTTTATTTAATGAAAGAGGAGGGGAGAATAACTGTTAATCCCATTTAAAAGCAACACTGTTAAGCAATGAATTGGACACAAAACACAACACTGTACTGTGTGTTTTCCTGTTTGTGTAATCTGCATCCGCCATGTGTTGATTTACTTTCCATCTGTACCTAGTTTGTTTGTTTTAAAAGTACTTGAAAGGGCAATACGTGTGCATCAAAGTTTGCAAGTTATCTTACTACAAAGATTGTTAGTTGATTTTATCTTTGCAAGCATATTTTGTCCCTTAGATAAATATAATTTTCTGTAAAATGTTCAAGGTTTGGTCCTGTTGCCAACAACAGTTCAGAACTCTGCTGTGCCTGTGGAGGACAAGCTACAATTCCATGATGCCCCATGCGATTCTCAAGAAGAAAATCAAAAGGTCACCCCTCCTCTCACATACACACCCATTTCCAGTTCAAGCAGGGCTGTGGTCCAAGACTTTTAGGGCCAAACTAGATAAGACAATATTGTATAGTTTGGCAAAGCCCCCTGTTCCTGCTGGCTAGTTGTTTTTCTCTTCTTTTAAGATCCCAGTACAGTACATATTAATATTCTCTATCTGCTGCACAAAACTATTTTTCATGAAAATAAATGTTGGAGTTTTATAAAATGAGTTTGCATGTAATGCATAATCTGATCCTTCTTCCCTGGTCAAGCTAGAAATGAAAGAGGGAAAGTTTTCTGAATCTGTGCTTTGCTTCTAGGAAAGTTTAAGTTTCCACATTAGTAAGCAGGGTGCAGGATGGTAACCTAGTTTTATTTTATTTTTGTTTAGTAGAAAAGTAATTCAGATTTCTTGAACAGCACTTTTTGCTTCTCTTAATGGGAAGTAACTTTGCACTCAGCCAATGTCTTGGAATAATCATACAATGTGTGTTCATCTTGTTTATACGTGGGTCTGAAACTGATGCAAAGGTAGGTCCTTACTTCCCACCACACCTCAGTACAGTATCCAAGATCTTTTACTGCTTTTTTAAACTTGTTTTTTACTTATGTTTTTAAAACAAATGTAGCTTAATTGTCTTTTAACTTTTATGTTAAGAGTTTTTAAATTGTATTGTGCTTTTAAAACACTGTACACCGCCTTGGATCTCATGCTGGGAGAAAGGAAGGATATTAAATAAATGAATAAATAAATTCCATTGGTGGGCAAGGTTCTAGAGCAGGGGTAGGCAGCCTTTTTCAGGCGGGGGCCTGGTCCACAGAACAGCTCCCTTCCGGTGGGCCGGGGGGGGATGGCAGTCGCACGCGCTGCCACCGCCACGCACGCTCCCGCAGCTGCCACCGTACGCGTTGCGCCCACCATTTTGTTTTCCAAAATGACGGGCACGACACATTTGCGCATGTGCAGGAGTACTGCGCATGCACAAATGCGTCACGGCCGCCATTTTGGAAAACAAAATGGTGGGCGCGGGCGCGCAATGGCCGAAACTCGCGGCGGTGGTGACGGGGGTCGGTGGGGGCCGGTAAGTGCGGGGGCCCAGGACAGAACTGGCCCGCAGGCCGTAGGTTGCCGACCCCTGTTCTAGAGGATTTGGTGACTTCTCAGCTCCAGGGGTTTCTGGATGAGGTGGATTATCTAGATCCATTTCAATTGGGTGTCAGGCCTGGTTATGAGCTTTGGTCACCTTGGTGGATGACTTTTGTGGAGGAACAGGATGGGGAAGTGTGCTTCAGTTAGTTTCACTGGACCTCTTGGCAGTTTTCAAAACTATTGAGAGTGGTGTGGGTCTGGGTTTCCTCATTGGAATGAGGGCTTAGAGGTACTCTTCTACTATGGCTCTGTTCTTTCCTGCATGTTCTCAGAAGGTAGTGCTGGGGGAATTCCTTTTTCACTTCTTGGCCATTGGCCTGTGGAGTCCTTCCAGGTTCTGTCTTGTCATCTATGGGGAACGAATGTGATATGTTTCCAGTTATGGAAGGGGTTTTCTGCTGTCTACCTCTCATAGTAGCATGTTGTGTGGAAATAGTGAAATTAAAGCCAAGGATGTGGTCCTGGCTGTACAATATGTAACTCTTTTATTATATAATACTACCGTGTTTTCCCAAAAATAAGACACTGTCTAATATTTATTTTGCCTCATGAAGACATACTATGGCTTATTTTCAGGGGATATTGTATTTGTCCTGACTCCGCCCTGACGCCGTGCGCCCATCCACACGTCACACAGCGTCAGGGCGCCCTCTTGGTGCAGTGTGCATACACGCTGCGCCAAAACGAGTGCAAAAGAGCCACGACGGTGGCTCAGAGGCCAGCTTTTTGCCACCCCAAAATGGAGTGGCCCTTTGAGCTGCTCTTTTAGGGGTGGCAAAAAGGAGGATCATGGCCGCAACCCTTTGAGCTGCAATGGCAGCTCTTTTCTGGGCTGCCCCTGTGAGTGACAGATCCACCACTCCCAGGGGCAGTCCAGTAATGAACCGCGGCTGTGGCCCAAAGGGTTGCGGCCACGATCTTCCTCTTTGCCGCCCCAAAATGCCCTATGTCTTATTTTTGGCCCTATGTCTTATTTTCGGGGTATGGCTTATATTGCGCAAATGCTTAGAAATTCTGCTACTGCTTATTTTATGGGTATGTCTTATTTTTGGGGAAACATGGTATTACTACTCTTTAAGTATTTGCAGAACAGTATTGATTGCTTTTGCATATGTTTTTCTAATCCAACCTACCTCCCTTTTCCATAATGTGTACCCAGAGCTTGGAAAAGTTTTTTTTTTCCCCCAATGTTGGCTTGGGGATTGTAGAAAAGTAACTTTTCTTAGCTTCTGGTATATGCATTGTTTCTATGTTTCTGTTTGCAAGAACAGTTTTATTGTGAGAGAATTTCTCTTCCTTAATCTTATGGTCCTTTGTAAAAAATAAAAAAAATACAGACTTTGAACACCTTAGATTAGCAACCATTAAAAGGACAGCATTTGCATTTTTAGGTTTTGTAAATGCACAAACTTTCAAACAACTTTGTTGCTTTGGAAACCAACTCTATAAAAGGCTCACAATAGAAGCAGAAATCTATTATTTATGAGAGGCTAAGTCGTTTTAAACACCCCACCCCCTATTTCCCTATTCATCACCAAGGCAACAGGATTGGCAGAAAAATTCTTAGACTTCAAAACTGAGTGTTGGTATTCTTGCTTGGCTAAGCCACAGTATAAAGTGTCAAAACTGTAACATTTAAAAACAATATGAGAAGAGAAGGAATTTCTTGGGGATCTTGAAAACTAGTTTTCTGCCACTGTACAACTTTGACTGACAGATTTGTCTGCGCTGCTGTAACCTCTTGCAAAGCCATGTGATAAACAGGCAGTTAACACTGTCATTTGGCATGGCAAACTTACTTATTCGGGTGCAAACATGGGCCACGTCCTGCAAAAACAGTGTGGAGGTATCTTGGGGGCTAGGTGCATGCTGATGCTCTTATTTACCTTCAATAGGTAAATAACAACCACTGTTGGATTTTTATCCCCATTGTTACCCAAAGAACAGGTAGGGGGAGTGGCGGAGTCACCCATCAACTGTCGGCATTACTTCACATATTGGAGAAATTAACTTTCGCCAGAGGTTTGGATAACATTTGGACTGTTGCTTATACCAATACTAACTGAGGAGGACTCCAGGTTTTGGATGAATTAAGGTTTTATTTAGAAAATGCAGAGTTCAATCACATACACACAATAGCAATTCAAACAGACAGTGCATACAGAGGTAATTGAAATGGAAATTGAAAACAGGATAGTGGAGCTTTTACGGGTTTGTTAGTGGAGTTATAATTACTAGTACAGTGAGCAAACCACAGAAAGCTGGAGTGGCTCGGACTAGGAGGTCTGAGGAAGACCCAGAACATACAGTGTGTGTGGGTGGGGGGGATGCTGGCTGTGTGCATAGAGGCTAGGTTTGGAACCATATTTATGCCTTAAAACTAGCACCAGGCAATGACCTATCTGGTCAGGTAGCAGAGGCTGAATGTCTTTTCCCAGGAATTGGAAATGGGATTCTAGACTGGTTGATAACTTTAATTTTAATTTGACAAAAACAGTGATTGGATCAGGATATCCCCAGGATGGGTAGACAGGGAAGTTTGGCTGGGGACACAACAGAGTAGAGGCAGAGAAGTTGTCTTACTGCTTTGGGTGCAAGGAGATCCTTTGTTTCAAGTTGTGAGATGTAATGCAGATTACTTGGGGGAAGGAAGTAATTCACACATTTATATTTGATTATCTTATTTACCTGGATGTATACAAGCTTCAGGACACATTTTTTTCCCTGGGAACATGACCAAGTGTTCCTGAAAGATCACTGATCTCTCAAAAACATGCTATCTCCAGATATGAGATATGAAACCCCAAAATACAATGTGGGGTATGCAGAGGTGCTAACATCATACACCAGTCAAGGATGGCACTTCAGGTCTATCACCTTCTCCAGACTCCTTGGCTGCACTTTCTCTGGTCACTTAAAAAAGGATGAATTGCCTCTATTGAAAGCCTTCAAGAACAATGTAGTATAAGACTGCAGTCTCCCCTTAATTGTTCAACATTTTAAAAATTCCATTTTTCATAACCAGAGTTCCAGGAAAAGAAAATTGACCCCTATCCCTTCAGCAGTTGCCTAGCCCTGGTGCACACTGAGTTGGCTCTAATTTTAAGTGTAGTGGGGCTAGTGGAGGAAGACTTCCCTCTCCTCCTTTCAGCTACCCTCCAGGCCCTGACAAACCATATAGAGAGTCAGATAGCCTGGTTGAACTGGAAGTATTGTGGTATAGAATATACTGTGGTATTGGGGAGGAGGTGGGAATCCCTCGAAATCAGGCAGAGCTCTCTTCCATAAGTGGAGCCCTTCAGTTTAGAGAAGGCAGGTCCTGATGGTCATGTGGAATTGAAGTGAATAGTGAAGTCCATTAAAGTTGAATTTGAGGCCCATCTTGCAAAACAGTCTTTTTTCTCCACCCTTCTTTTTTAATTGTAAAAGGCTTGTTCAAATTTTATTTCTTTCCACAATGTAAGTTTTCTTATTCCTGTCTCACTGATATATATAATGTGTCTTTCTTCCTGTTACATTTTAAAATGGTTCTCTTCAGACTGCAGGAACACATCCACAGTTCCTAAAAATATTTTTAAAGTAAATTAAGACAAGTCCAAAAGGAGTCTGCATAAATCTCTGTTTCTTCCTTCTTCTGAAAATGGAAAGTGGAAAACTATCTGAAGAAAAAGCATACGTAGTACTTGCAACCAGTGACAACAGTGGTAGAAAAATACTAGTGCCATACATACATTGGCACATGTAGGCTCTCCCCCCCCCTCCAATTATTTTGCCTATATTCTTCAGTACTTAGAAAACAAATATCATAAAGAGGTTGTTGTTGTTGTTTTAAAAAAAATCAGTTTCAACCTTGACAGCATGAAGGAGGGGAAGGGGAGCCAAAAGAACACAGACAAGTTTAGATTAAAGTTGAGGAATGTAGCATGGATGTCCCAAAAGACTGATGAATGTAGGCCAGATACATCAGGATGGATCCTGACTAGGTTAGTTATATTAAACTTCCACCAAAATCAATTATGTTAAAAGTTAGTGATGGCTAGCTTAAGCATTAATTCAAGTGAGCACAAAAGAGTTAAGCAGTCTTGCGAAGCAAATTTACCTCAAGTCCTCATATCAAGACAAACTAGGCTGCATCTATCCCAGTATCTAGGTATCAAATATCCCACATTAGGTCTTTCAGAGAAAGTATTCAAGACACCAATTATGCTCAGTTCTTTTTTTCCATTCCATATTTGACAGCTAGCAGGTTCAGAGTGTTTCACACTTGGACTGCCAAGAACATGTTTCACTCCTTGACTGCAAAGATACATGCTCTTATCTCCACTGTGTCTTATTACTTTGTTGTTATTTGTAAGGGGGGAGCTCAATTGCTTTCAAACTGGGAGAGGGTGCAGATGTTGCAGAAGTGAATCTTAATAAGCAGCAAATCCAGCTTATTTAGTTGTCAAAAGAAAATTGATGCAGGAGAATGGAAAGTCTTTTTACTCAGATAGTATTTTATAATCCAGAAATAGATGTACCTCCTTTCTGTGCCAGTTCAACAGATAATTTTAGATAAATTCAGTGGCAAAGAGGTCTGAAATAAATTTGCGCAGTCCTACTTATAGTTAAATTGCTTAAAAATCCTCTTGCCTGCAAAGGAGACTAAACAATGTGATTATATAATAGCAGGCACCATTTTGATATGATGCTTTTCAGTTAACAGAGCATTGCATTTTTCCATTGAAATGATTACTTTTTATTTTTCTTTGCAGACTACAAAGCCTATGGAATCACTGTAGAAACAGACAACAAATTTGTTAAAGCAAGAGAATTTGAAGGTACAGTATGTGTATGAGCATTTGTACATTCATAACAGCTCTGGGAAAACAGGAAATACTGCATTACAGGTGGATTAATTCAGTCAAAGAAGCCACACTACTGAGTGTGCAAGAGCTGAGCAGAACAGTTGATATCAGGGGATCTTGGAGGTCTGTCATTCATAGCATTGCCATAAGTCAAAGTCAGTGTAATGGCAAAGAGCAGCAATAGTCCTGGGAAGAGAAAAGCTATCAGACAACAGTGCAATGGGGTGTATGTGTAGAGACTAAAGGCCTTTGGTTGTTCAGTTATGTACTCATTGAAACTGCATGTAGAGAGTTCTTGTAGCACCTTTGAGACTAACTAAAATAAAGAAGTTGGCAGCATGAGCTTTCGTAGACTTCAGTCTACTTCCTCAAGTAAAGCATCTGAGGAAGTAGACTGAAGTCTACGAAAGCTCATGCTGCCAACTTCTTTCTTTCAGTTAGTCTCAAAGATGCTACAAGATTCTACAAACTAACACGGCTTTGAATTCTACCTTATTGGAACTGCTTTCACTAGGTATGACCTACCCAAACCCAAGCAGTTCCTGTGCCTCATTGATTTTAATGGGAGAAACATAAATATATGCTTAACAGTTGAAACAATCATGGAGCTTTGGGTACATCTTAACATCAGAAAACATTTCTACAAATAATATAGATAACCCTATCAGTTTAATGGGGCTGGGTGGAGAGGAATTTGGAAATGGGGCTTGTTTGCCCACCCTCCTCCAAAGATTGTTTTCTGTCTTTTTCAATCCTGTTCCTCTTTAAAATATCTACTATTCCCCCATGCCCTTGTTACCTGATTTCTATCTCTTCTCTTGTCCCATTTTTATATTGGTTAGTTCATATTACATGGTGGAGGTGACCACATTTTCCTAATCCAGAAGATGTTTTCCCCATATGAAAGTTTAGCTTTAATCTTCCTTGGATATTCAGGTTGAATTAGAGCTTTTTTATATATAAGAGTCCACTGCTATTTGCAATTTCTTTTGTTCATAGGCAACATGTATTCTGGGCTATAAAGGATGCTTGCCTCCTGTGCCTTGAAGCATAGAGAAAATTGGCCTTTAGAATGCTAACTCAGGGGAGGTATTCACAAGCTGGAATGTGTCCAGAGGAGGGCTGCCAAGATAGTGAATGGTCTGGAAACAAAGCTTTATGAAGAATGGTTGCAGGTACTGCCTACATGTTTAAAATATTCCTCAGTCAAATAGAATGTGATCGGGCCACAGGCAGGAGTTTAGACCAGGGGTAGGCAACCTAAGGCCCAGGGGCTGGATGCGGCCCCCCGAGGCCTTTGGACCGGCCCCAGGCTGGTCCTGCCACTGCCGCTGCCCCCCCGCCATGATGATATTAATTATTGTTGTTATTACTTGTTGTTGGGGTTTTCTTGGCAAAATCTCCACAGGGGTTTTGCCATGGCTTTTCTGGGGCTGAGAGAGTGTGCATGAATATTTTTTTAATTTTTTAAAAAGAAATGTATTTATTTATTTATTTATTTATTTATTTATTTATTTAATTGTTGGTGCTTCGGCCCCCCCTATTGTCTGAGGGACAGCAACTCGGCCCCCAGCTCAAAAAGGTTGCCTACCCCTGGTTTAGACTTTTTGCAGTTGCCCCCCCCCAAAAAAAAACACCCTTCTTAAACACTATGGAAAATGTCCTATGTACAGCCTAGAGAGGAGAAGACTGAAAGATTATATGATAGCTATCTTCAAAGATTTGAAGGGCTATCACATGGAAAATGGAGCAACAGCATTTTTGCTGCACCACAGGATAATACCTGAATAATTGGATTCATTTATTTTTAAAAGTGTTTCTACCCAAACATTACAAAGAACATACTAATGGTAATAGCTATTTAACAGAAGAATGGATAACCCTGGCAGGGAGTGAACTCTCCTTTATTGAAGTTTGGATGATAATCTGTCCAGGATGCTTTAGCTATACATTTCCTGCACTGGTAGAGGGTTGAGCTAGATAGCTTTTGTGTCTCTTCAGTTCTGTTATTCTATTATTTCATGGTAACCTGCATGCAGTAAAGAGCTTTTAGAAATGTATTATGGGCTTCAAGTAATGAAATTTTATAATAGTCAGCCTTTAAAAAAAAACACAGCTATCACATTTTTTCAATTTAATCTCTCTGGGTTTGTTCATTTATAGAATCTATTAACAACATTTATGCTCACCAGAGTTCCCAAAGCAAAATACAATAAAAATAGATTAAATACATTATTTAAAAACAGATTAAAACAATTTTAAAAGCCAATTTTAAAATGCAGTTTTAAAAACCAAAGGCTGTATGGAATTAATAGAGATTTGGCCATCCATCAGAAGCTGCTCAGCAATGGAGCCAGCCTAATTTCTCTTGGGAATGAGATCTATATTGTGTGTGCTGCCATAAGGAAAGGAAGTTATCTCCAGATTTGTTCATGATTAGCGAAATTTCAGTGGAGAGTGGGGAGCTTTGGGGGACTGGTAGGGGGCTCCAGAGGTTTCAAAAGTGGGATCCAGGGGTTGTGTGAAGCTACTGAGCCATACTTTGCTCACCTGTGGAGTAGACCCATTGAAATCAATAGGATTAGTCAGTCATGACAGATTTAAATCCTATTAATATCATTGGGTCTATTCTAAGCATGACTAAGTTTGGATCCAACCCTCTATGCTTAATTGTTGTTCATACATTGCCTAGGATCCAGTGGTGTCCCCACACTTGAGGTCACCCATGTCAGGGGGTGCTGCCAGGAGGGTAGCAGCTAAAAGATCAAGCTTGCCTTTATCCTTTGTCATGGCAGTGGCTTCCTTCTGAGGAGGGAGCCACCATAGTGACAAAGCCAGGAGGGGCACACTGTTCCCTTCTTATCCCACAGCAGGTAAGGCCTGAATGGGTGTCATGGCTCTTCTGAGGTATCACCTGATGCAAGCTGCACCCCCTAGTGATGCCACTGCTAGGATCCAACAGTGCAGATCCACTGACAGAAGAAATTGACCCAGAAGGTATGAGGTAAAGGTATTCCCCATTGATAAGGTTGTCAAGTTGTGTCCAACTGTAGGGGGCTCATCCCCATTACTAAGCCGAAGAGCCAGCATTGTCAGAGACTACT
>JAIPUX010001232.1:106723732-106738570 GCA_020142125.1 Phrynosoma platyrhinos | reverse complement strand
TGAAAGCCTTCGACTTCACAACTTAACACCAATGATTGCAGAGCCATTCAACTTTAGTTACAAAAAAACATTAATAGAGAAAAGACAATACATAATCGTATGGATTCCTGTTTAGATTCCTGCTCAGACTCAGGCTGAAGTATAAGCTGTCTCCTTTACACTTATGTAATATGTATTATAGATCTCCAAATCAAATATGTATGCATTAGTTTTTAAATAAAAGCTGAAGTGCCTTTTTTTTTTTTTTTTTTTGCCTCTGTACAGCTGCACAGTGTTTCTCCATTATTTTCTGTCACGCCCCCCCTAGGAAAGAAGAAAACATTTTGCGCCCCCCCGCGCGATCACATGGGCAGGTTTGGCCAATCAGGATAGAGCTACTGGGGCTGTGCTGGGACAATCTCCCTCTCTCCAGCCGTAACGGGCCCCCCTTTATGGAGCCTCGCGCCCCCCCTGGGGGGCCCGCCCCACTATTTGAGAACCGCTGGTACAGCAGCTTTTATCTGGAATATCCATAGAAATTTGCTAGCTAGCTCCCTCTGCTGGTCCACAATTAATATCAAATTTTCCTCAACAAATTTCTATGCTTTATACAGGATTTACAATTACAGAAATACTGAGTAATAAGGGACCAGAAAGCAGTGTAGGGACCAGAAAGCAATGTAATAACTGTAATTTCCAAAACATGACCATTATTCTTCTTGTAAACAACCAAGAGGAAATCTAGCATTTTTTAGTCTGAAACTAAAAAAGTCCTTAACAATGTACTTATATAGTGGTAATTTATTGTTTAACCTGTCTTAGATATTTCTGTAAAGTTTGTTCATTAATCTGTAGTGTTTTAGGAGACTGTAATAAAGGCACTGATCTACTGTAAAATTTTCTAATGGAGCAAATTCATCAATATATTCAGTAATTTCTATAACACAAGAGTATACAAAGTTTATTCTACACTCTGTTCCAGCCACATGACATCTTACTGAGGGAAATGGTGGGGATTTGGAAAAAGTGTCATGCTCAGAGCTATGGTGTGAGTTCTGCAACTGGTCACAGGTTCACAACTGTGGCTGTGTAGTCCAGACCACTGGGTGTCTCCAATACAGAGCAGACAGGCAATGGATGCAAAGATGACTAAGAGCCTGTACAGACCGGCCAAAAGGGCCAGCCTAGGGGTGGGGTCAGGGCGTGGTGACCGCACACTGGCCGCCCGGACTCAGTCCCAATGCCGCCATCACGGTGGGCATCATCAGGGCGCTCCCTCGGCGCAGCGTACAGACACACTGCACCAAAGGAGTGCAGAAAAGCCACTGCTGCTGCAAGGCAAGGGCAGCTTTTTGCCACTCTAAAAAATAGTGGCATTTGTCAGCTCTTTTTGGAGCGGCAAAGTGCCTGATCCGGTGCTCTTAGGGGCCATCTGTAGAGCCCCTAAACCAAGGTTGTTAGAAAAAGTTGCTCTTCGATGAGAAGAAATCTAAGTATAGTGTGCCTTCAGTATCTGCAGATTTGGTTCCAGAATCCTGAAGGGATACCAAAAACTGAGGATGCTCAAAATCCTGGCACCAGGAAGGCATTCTTCTCGTACTGCTTCACCCTTTCTCAATTTTCCATCACAAAGCCTCTGCCAAATTTTAAACCCCTTTGTCACCAATCTACCTCAGGGAGAGGCAGCAGAAGTGGGACAAGGAAGTGCATCTGTGGGAAAGGGGTTTAAACTCTATTAAAGGTTTCCTTGTGAAAAAGTGGGAAGCGGAGTGAAGGTTTTAAATTTTGGCAGTAGCTTTGTCATGTGAGGATGAGAAAGTGAGTAGGAAGAGTAAGTTCTGACTGTGGCATTGTGGTAGGATTGACTTACATGGGGGAGACATCAGCTTGCCTGCTGCAACAGCTTCCACTAACGCCCTGGGACTGTTTCTCAGCCTGGCCATTGTGGGGTGTGGGTGTGTGTGGGTGTGTGTGTATCTTCGTTCTAATCTGCAGATATCAAAACTGCAGAGGGCTTTGCTATGGAGGCAATTGTTTTACTGTGTCTTCAATTTTTAACAGTCTAACCAGTCTGAAACATGAAAACAAATCTAGATGTAAAGTATTCAGAGATTTTAATACAATGCTTGAGTCTTCCCCCCATCCCATAGTTGTTCCAGTTATTACTGTTCTAACAGCAACATGTTGAACATACTGCAGGGAGCATGATGTAAGATGACAGCTTTAATATTTTTCTCTTCTTTTTCTCCAGAAAGAAATTCTTCAGTGTAAGTATATTACTTACTTTTTCTAAATGCCACTTTTGAATAGCTGTAAAATTTCCTATAGTAAAGTTGCATTCTTTGTCCTCAAGAAAAAAATTATTGGGGAAGAATTGCTTGCACTAATCATGGTTCATTTCCTAAACCAGTGGCCCATGGACCCCCAAGGGGGCCGTGATGTCTTCACAGGGGTCTGTGAATGCTTCTTAGTCCACCTCCTCCCCGCAAGAAAGTGGCCAAATGACAGAAACCAAGGTGCTGCCTGGCTGGGCCTGCACACTGCCTGTCATGTGGCCATTCCAATGTGGGAAGAAATGAGCTGAGCAACAGTGGATCCAATGGCCAACCACCCTTTGCCCTTCTCTCTCTCTCCTCTTCCCCACCTTTCCAGCCAGGAGAAATCCAGTCTCCTACCAGATACACGTTTTTACCTTCTACATCAGGAGAGTAGGAGACTGAGATGGGAAAGGGAGAGAAAGAAAGCAAGAGCGGTTAAGTTCTGATGTCAACATTATTCAGAGTTAACTGGGGCATTTACACACAATTCTCTACCAGCCTAGCGTCGTTGTCTTCCTCCTCCTCCTCTTTCCTGCCAATAACTCTTTTCGCTGCTTTGGCACCATGCTGCCTCTGGCCCTGCCTCTTTTCTACTTTCCAATTCATTTCAGATTCCATCAAAACATTCTGGACAGTATGATAGAATTATAGAATCACAGCATCTTAGAGCTGGAAGGGAAATGATTATTGACCTTCATATGCACAAGTCTCTTCTTGGACAGTGCTTCATGATCCCCTACTTCTGGGGAGCAGAGTTCAGTCTGCTCCAGCCTTGGAACAGAGTGAATAGCAATACACAGCCCAGCCAGCTAGCCAGTCTTTGCCTTGGCTCTTGTCACGTTGCACAGATGTTGCCCACGAGAGCAGAGCTGCAGGAAACTGGTAGGAAGAAGCAAGAAAAAAGTCTTCCCTCCCCCTCTGGCACCTCTGAGGTAAAGTTTAATAGATGGTATAATTGTTAATAATACAGTGTTGAGGTATTATTTGGGTTTTAAATCTTGTCTTAAGTCTTGAGGGTTTTCCACAACAAAATATATTTAAAGAGGCTTCCACATAAAGAAAAGGTTAGGAACTGTCTTAAACCATAATTCATACATTTGGGAGTAGCTGGCAAGAGGGTTCCCACTGGGCTTGTAAATATGTTCACTACAGTATATAAAATACATGTTGTATATATTCCCAAACACTGAATCATATCTGGTTGTTTTCCCCTCTTTGAATCACATTTGCTTTGATTTAAACAAGATACATAACAACCAACACAGGAAAAAGACAAGAAAACCAGTTTAACACATGTAAGATTTATGAATAGGTTAAATGCTTGCCTGTGTGTAAAATTACACTTTCCCACTTTTTGTTTCACTAGCAGGAAGAGCTCTAAAATGAAAAATGAAAATGAAAAGGTAGGTATTGTATATCAATATAGTAATGGCAGTATCTGTCCACCTGTTACACTTGTTTCAGTGAATGTCAGCACTGTGTGTTATCATGTTAAATTTGTTATATACAGAGTAGCTAGGAGTTGAATTATGTAGTCAACCAAATCATATCCCTGTAATGCATCTTTTACACTGTTTCAGAACTTTAGGGTCAGGAGGGAGTAATGTTGAATACATCGTCATATAAAGTATTCTCTTCACCTAAACAAAACCCTAACATGTCAGGAAGAAAATTAAGAGTAGTTTCCCCAGTTTTGTTCTCTCTCTTTGTACAGGAAATTGCTTTAATCAATTCAATAAATGTTCAAGTCACAAATTATAGAGTACAGAAAGAAATACATCTCATTAATTCTGTTGACTAAGATACTCTGCTACTAGCTCTTCAATATACAGTGGGCCCTCCGTATCCACTGGGGTTTGGTTCCAGAATCCCGTGGATAACAAAATCCATGGATGCTCAAGTCCTGTTTTATATACAATGGGATAGCAAAATGGTGCCTCTTATAAAATGGGAAAATCAAGGTTTGCTTTTTGGAATTTATATATTTTTGAATATTTTCAAGCCGTGGATGCTTGAATCCGTGGATATGGATGGCCAACTATAAGCTGTAGAACAGAGTTCTTGTTAACCAGCAGCAGTTTCATTATATAGTGAATGTGAAAACCAGCCCTGTGGAAGTCAGTTTGCAAATACATGCATTTCCACAGCCTTCCCCATCTTACTAATTGCCTCTTTTGCTTATTACATCTGTCTTCTATGAGAAATCTACTAGGTAAGACCATGAGAGATCACAGTCATAACAATCTTGTTCATACTGCAAGAGCTTGAGTAGTGTTCAACATCTAGAAATATAAAGGGTTTTCAGCCTTGCATCCTTCTGTAGATCACTAAAATGAGTATCCAGTTTGTTGGGGGCAATGGGTTTACACATTGTAAACCACTTAGGGAGTGCTTAAGTGCACTGATAAGCAGTATAGAAATGCACTTGCTATTGCTATGTTTGTGGACATACTCAAGAGTGGATTCAGCCACAAGAGAAAATTTTTGAGTAAGATCCTTAACCAGAACAGAAAAACTTCAAAATTTAGGAGACACTGGAGCTGCACCCAGTACACACTGAGCAGTGAAACACATGCTCTTTGATTAGCAGTTTGTTCCTATCTTTAAAGCATCGGTAAACTTTTTGATGTATGGGAGCATTGAGTAGTTCCACAAACATACCAAAATACTGAAAACATACCTCGATCCATCTGTGATTAAGTGCTTTGTATCTGAATTATCTTAACAGTTATCCCGTTCCCTATTTCATTTTCCCCAATTAGGATTTCAAGCACACAAAATCTTTCATTATTTAAAAGAAATACATTCTCTGAAGATCACCACATGATCAACTGCTACACAGAATATCTCAACTCCAATCTTTATATATGAAGAATGGCAGATACAGAAACTCAGTTAAGATACTACTATTAAGTGAAGAGAAGAATGTAAAAAGTTGTTAACTTGACAGTACTTTTTTTTACTGAAAGATGATAGTAGGTGTATACAAATGTTAAGGACTTTCTTGCTGGGTAATGTATCCACAAAGGTATTAAACTAGGAAAACTAAACAATGAACTGTAATTCTGGTTGCCACACTTCAGTCAATTATGATGGGACCAACAAAAGTGCAAAGACCTGGAAAAAGTAGTAATATTAGTATACAGACAAAAGTAGTTAGTTTCTGTGACAAAATGTGGCCATATCCTTTAACTGAGATGGCTGTGAATGAAAACTGAAGAAATCTGTGGAGGAAGATGCTACTGATGGCCCTTGGTCATGATGACCATACACTATCTCCTGGTTTAGAGGCACCACACCTCTACTCCATACATGTTGCTGGGGAACAGCAGCAGCAATTTAATTGGCTGCTTAGGAAACAAGACACTGGATTATACAGACTTACAGATTTATCTAGCAAGGCTCTAGGGTTTTCAAGAAGCCAGTTGTCTGGATGGCAAGCACAGTTCTGACCATCTTATCCCATCAGTTACCTTTCGTTCTCTCAGAACTGGTTTGCGCTTGGAGACTGTCAGTGTACCACTGAAGCCGAGTCTGCCAAAACTCTTCATGCCACTAGTGAAGGTGGAGAATTAATTCAACATGCCCTCTCTTGTGAGTAACTGAAGTGCTACACAGGCAACTGTCTGTTAATAGAACTATTTGGTAGGAATAGCCCTGAATGTTTGACCTGTTGTTGGCTCAACTGCTGGATTTGGTCTACAGGATACTTCCCTTTGAGGGCTTGCTCCCACAGCTGAGAGCAAGAACCACAGTAGGTAACAGTTGCAGGCTGAGAAAGCTGAAGATCACATATGGATGCCTGTTCTTAATGAGGTCATAAATTTTAGGCTCTTTACAGACTACTAGAAATAATGCAGCTTAAGGCCACTTTAACTGTCCTGGTTCAGTGCTAGGGAATCATGGGAATTGTATTTTTTTCTGGGACATTGAGCCTTCTCTGTCAGAGCTCTGGTGCCACAATAAACTACAGTTCCCATGATTCCTTAGCACCAAGCCAGGACAGTTAAAGTGGCCTCAAGCTGCATTATTTCTGGCAGTCTGTAAAGGCCCTTAGTCACTTCTGTAAACTACACTGAAGAACCAAATGGCTAGATTATTTATTTTTCAAAATATTCTGGGGCATTATGGATATTCTGTTTGCAAGCTGAATCAGAAGAGCATTACTTTTAGCATTTTTTTTTTCCTTAAGTGCCTTGACACCATCAACCATATAACCACTGATGAGATTGTTCAGTTGTAGGTTTGTTGAAGTGTGGTGTGTTGTTTTTAAACAAAGAATCTTGCTCAATTTTATGAAGACATGTTTTGCTTCAGAAGAAATCCTTTCCAACATCCAATACTAGTGCGTGGCTTTAAAAAAACAAACTTTCAGACAGTATTACAAATAAACTACTTTGTTTGTGGCTGATGATTGCAATGATGATGCTTAAGACAATGTCACTAATGTCTGCTTTGCTCATCTCTAACAGTGAAAGCAGGGATAGGTCACCTGGTGCCTTCCAAATGTTCCAGCTCCACAATAAAGACTCCATATTGGAAAACTGCCAATCAATATTAAATCACTGGAATGTACAGAAAATTTCAGAAATATAAACAGGATTTTAGTGGTTTGAAAAATTCTGGTTTAACAAATATTCATACTTGTGTTCTGATTTTTAAATTTCCCACCCATAATAGTATTAAACTGAGTTTATTAGTAACTCTCTTTGCCAGAAAGAAGCAAGCAGTTAAGTTTAATTACTTGCTTATTAGAAAAACAGAAATTTGGATTTCTATCGCATTTATCTTATACTGACATACTTCTGGACCTCTCCTGTAGAAATTGTTACACATGAGTGAATTAGGGCTCCATTTATAGGCACCACTGAATCAGAATCCTAATTCATAGATTTAAACACTGAACTGTTTATTGAATCACAACCACAATCCTATTCAACAAACCCGACTATGTTGCTTGGTGTACACATGGTATCACATCACTTCTGTTCCTCTTCAAATTTAGGTTCTGCAAAGGGGGGAAAACAAGGTGTCAGTTACCCTGAAAAATTTCCTAGAGGAAGAGTTCTTCAACATGATCCTAACAATTTACCAAAAGTTAAATCCAACATAATGGATTCTTCTAAGAGCATACAACTATAGCTTTAACCTAGCAAGTATCAGTGATGATTCCAAAATTTCAAAGAGTCAGGGTCAGCAAGCACTGCCGTAAAACAATATAGGTTGAAGATCACTGAATCCCAATGAAATATGCGTTATTCAGAAGCAATGCTTGTTAGATTGCCTCTGACAT
This sequence comes from Phrynosoma platyrhinos, assembly GCA_020142125.1. NCBI lineage: Eukaryota > Metazoa > Chordata > Lepidosauria > Squamata > Phrynosomatidae > Phrynosoma > Phrynosoma platyrhinos. Next base: position 106,730,980 of record JAIPUX010001232.1, on the reverse strand, counting down.
GGTAAAATGGAATTACATTCCATTGTAGGTACAGTCACCGCTCCATTTTAGCTTGAAATCTACGGTCTTGATTACTCTCGGAGGCGCGATCCCCATTGGGTAAAATGGCACACACACCCATTCAAGTCAATGGGGCTTGAATATGCACAAGTTTTTGTTTTTTAGGGGGGTAGGTGGGTGAGGTCCAGAACGGATCCCCTGCGAAAACGGAGGGGCAACTGTACACATGTTTTTGTGGCAGACAGAGCGTTTAGTTCTATTTACTACATAAATATGCTGCAGTAGTTTACTCCCAGATATCTTAAAGCAAATCATGAACAGAATAATTCATTACCCATTGAAATACCCCTTGAAATATGTGTGAATTGGAACTGGTAAGACCTGACTAATTGGCTGTACTGCCCAGAACCAATTTGCACAATTCAGGACAATCCAGCTTCTGAGACATCATTCTCCATACTCACATACTGATACTTGACACTTCTAGAAGCTTACCTTCAAACTTGAAGTCCGGAAATTTGGTCAGGTCTCCACCACCATACAACCGTTGCAGTTTCAAAACTTGTTCATTCATGTCTTTCTCATATTGTGCGCCAGCATCAACAGGGCCACCAGCTTTTCTACAAATCAGTAGTAATAACAACAACAACAGTTTTATTATATTTACTACCCCACCCTTTCCCCCAAAACTGGGACTCGGGCAGCTCACAACTTTTAAAAAAAAGTACAATTAAAAGCATACGAAAATAGTCCATTATTATAGAATTACATTATTACAATGTTAAAATAGGTTACATATTAAAAGAATAAAATACAATTAAAAAGATAAAAATGTTAATACTTAAAACAATGCCATCCCATTTTTAAAAAACTTTGTTTTAAAGCCTGTCTGAAGAGTAAGGTCTTAGCCTGCTAGCGGAAGGATAACAAGGAAAGGGCCATTCTGGCCTCCCTGGGCAAGGAGTTCAACAATCTAGGCGCAGCCACAGAAAAGGTCCTCTCTTGGGTCCCCACCAGTCGTGCTTGTGATGGTGGTGAGACAGAGAGAAGGACCTCTCCTGAGGATCGTAGAGCCTGGACCAGTTCATACACGGAGATATAGTCTGTCAAACAGCCTGGACCTGAGCCATATAGGGCTTTATAAGTCATAACCAGCACTTTGAATTAGGCCTGGAAACAAACTGGCATCTAGTGGAGCTGTTTCAAGAGGAGCATTGTGCAGTCTGTAATCTGCTTCTGCCTGGCTGCAGCTCTTTGGACCAGCTGAAGTTTCCGAACACTCTTCAAAGGCTGCCCAAATAGAGTACGTTATAGTAGTCCAAACGGGATGTAACCAAGGTATATACCACCAAGGCATTATTACACTATTTTATGTAATAATAGCCTTGGAAAGGTACAAATGAGCACATGCTTGTTTTAAGACAGTACTTATTAAACTGTGTTTGTGTATGTTTTGAGGGAGGTTAAAATCCATCCTCTTATCACAAATATATAAAATGACAATAAATCTAAGTTCGAACTCTATAATAGTTCTACAAGCCTACAATTGACATGCCATTACTACTTATGCATACTTGCTAGATGACTACATGCTTCTTCTAGCCCATTTGTGGCTACAGGCAAAGAGCTTCCTATATATGCCACCCAACCCCTTCTTTGGTAATGGATACCTAAAAGATTAAGAGAAAGTAGGAAATAAATTCCAAGTAGAAAAGGAAGAAGTAGGTAAGTTATTTCCCTTCACAGAAAAACCACCTAACAAAATCAAAACTGAAGCTGAGCAATGATAATGGAAGACATCTTTCCCAATGGTGAGTTGGGGGGGGGGGAAGAGATTTGTAGCCATCTTCAATATAAAATATTTTTGCTATTGAATTCTGAATCATAAAGTATGTTTTTGTGGGGCCCTGGCAGCATCTTCTGAAACAAAGACATTCAAAGGCTTTGACCTAAAAGGGCAGTAGGCAAACACCCTTTTAGTTCAAGAGGTTTGGGAAATTAAACCTTTAGCTCAATTTATTTTAGTTATGAGACAACCTGATGACACATATACAGGTCTTCCATATCAGATTCACTACTGAGGTGCTCATTTACTTACTGGCTTTTAGTGTTATATTCTCTGATCTTGTCCAAGAAAAGTTTCTGTACAGGATCAAGTTCTTTCGCCTTATTAAACACAATGGCAGAAAAGCCAATATTTCTACGCAAGTGGACTGAGAATGCTGAATGGAAAATAGAAGAGATCCTGAATAGCTGTTGGAGAATCATGATGAATTTGCAGATGTTTCAGCTGGAAAGAAAAAAAGCATCCATCAATTATACTGCAGTTGCTTGGCATCTACTTCTATATGAACCTGCCAATAAAGATCAGCAGGGAATACCCCTTCTGAAGTTCCAGTGAATTGAGAACCCGGACTGGTTTCCACAAAAAGCAACACCTTCTGCTTGGTAACCCCAAAGCCATAGTTATCCAAATATTGTAGTTGAGGATACTTTTGAAAATATGATATCTGTAGCATACTTCTGGATAAAACTGCATGTACAATTCGATGAATGGATGGAAGAAAGGAGAACAAGGTTTAAAAAAAACTTTTTTCAATCAAAGGAGTTTTCCCTTTATAGTTTTAATGAAAAAAGTGAATCCTCTTTATATTAATACTGTGAAACATTATTTTATTACCAAGCAGAAGGTGTTGCTTAACCATGTTTTAATGCTTTCTAGCATTAACAATCCAAATTTATTAGACCGATAAAATTTACATCTTTCAATAAAACACCAATTTGTGCTGCTGATTATTTCGATTAAACCTGAATATATGTAAACTATACATAACAAAACATACAAAGTACTGTCAGAGAGAGATGAAAATAATGTTAAGCAGTATAGGAGTATAGGACTACACCAATACATGACTAAATCAGAAAATTAAGTAGCAAAATGCAGCTCGGATATTATGGTCACTAATTTAAGTAATAATTGTTCTTTTAAAAGTGCTCTTTTAAAGCAATTTGTTTTGGTTGAACTTGTTGAAGGATTTGTTTCTGAATTACTTTTTTTTGCACTTTAAAATAAGGCGATTAAAAAGAAGCAATTGGCAATTCAATCAGACTTCACAAACTGTTTCTGTCTCAAAACAGTCAATTTAAGAAAGATAATTTTTAAGAGTTAGTGCTGAAACTTGTTCTATTCCCTCCAACAACTATTTCTCCTCCCATGTTGTGCCTTTTAGACTGTAAACTGAGGGCAGGGGGGACTCTTGCTGCTTTTTTCTTGGCTATAAAAGGCTTAGAGATCCTTTTCAGCTGGACAGTAGGATTAAATATTTTGAACAAAAGAACTTGCATAGTTGTCCTTTTGAACTCAGGTGAAAAAATCCAAATCAAACTGTTAGATTTAAATATTTCCTAATGTGGTATGTGTTTCTCCCGAGTGGTAATAAAGTGAACACACCACATAGTTTTTGCTCATGTATAAAGCATACATTTTGTTTCTTCTCTGGGACAAAGTTGTTCAGGGGGTAGTGATTATGACTCTGGAGACCAGGGTTCAAATACCAGCTCAGCCATATAAACCCACTAGGCAACCTTGGGCAAGTCACACGTTCTCAGCCTCAAAGGATGGCTAGGGCAACCCCCCTCTGAAGAAACTTGCCAAGAAAACCCCTTAGGGTTGCCATAAGTCAGGAACAACTTGGCATACGACACCAACAAGAAAAAGTAAGAGCTACAACTGATGCCAGGCTACCCGGGCTCTGGGCCAATGTTCTCCCAGGGTTGGGTGACAGTAAGGCTTAGAACATGTTGCTGGAGACTCTTCCTCACCCTCCCTCTCTTCTCCTATCTTTTCAATTAATCGCTCTCCAGAATGGAAGCAGAAAGTAGAATAAAAAGGAGGAGCTGCATTCTCTATTATACCTTAGGCCGGTTGTGGAAAAACTGTGGCACAAGTGCCAAAGGGCACGCAGAGCCCTCTCTGAGGGTATGCGTGTTGTCACTCGTCATAGCAGAGGCCAGGGGTGACGAAGGAGCACTGTTTTTCCACCCCTCCATCCCTGGAAAGCTGGGAGAAGTCCCGCCCCCAGAAGTTCTTTTCCACTGAGTTTGGGCACTAAGTCTTTAAAAGGTTCCCCATCACTGCCTTAGGCTCTTTTTCTGAGTGGCACTGTATCCCAGACTCAGAAAGAGAAGCCCAACAAGCAGACAGTGGTGACCACTGGACATGCCTTCCGAGGACAGAGTCCCAATGAGAGCATCTTGCCCATCCTCCCCTCCACCTTCCCACCCTGTTTCTCCTCTGCTCAGCTCTGCCTGTTAGACACCTGGGACAAACAATCGGTAGGCTGTGCTGGTGCAAGGTGACCAGATGGCCTCCTTTTCCAGGATATGTCCTACATTTCAACCTTCTGTCTAGGAGAAATGCCAAAATGTCCTCTTATTTTGAGCACGACTAAGAAACATGAATTTACATTTCTATGCGTGCTTTTAACTTTTAATTTGCTCATGCTGTCAATTTTTCTTGACTATCCTATATTTTGTGATGTCTCTTCTCCCCTTTTTTCAGTTAGGGCATCTAGTCTCCCTGTGCCAGTATAAACATATTATCAGAAGGTGGGAGAAGCAAAAGGGAAAAGGCCTGGAAACCATGCCTTATGAGGACCAACTCAGAAAGCTGGATATGTTTAGCCTGGAGAAGAGATGGTTAGCAGGTGATATTACAAGCCTGTTTAAGTATTTGAAGGGATGTCATATTGAGGATGGAGAAAGCTTGTTTTCTGCTGTTCCAGAGAATAAGCTTTGGAGCAGCGGATTCAAACTACAGGAAAAGAGATTCCACCTCAACATTAGGAGTAACTTCCTGACAGTAAGTGCATTTGGAAAGTGGAACACACTGCCTCAGAGTGTGGTAGTCTCCTTCTTTGGAGGTTTTAAACTAGAGGCAGGATGGCCATCTGTCGGGGGTGCTTTGTGTCTTCCTGCATGGCAGAATGGGGTTGGCCTGGATGGCCCTTGGGGTCCCTTCCAGCTCCATGATTCTAAGAAGTGTTCAGGCAGATACGGGAAAAGGGAAGGTTTTGGCTGACACCTTTAAGAAAACGGGCAATCCAGGACAATCAGAGGTCCTCACCCCAAAGGAAGTCAAGGCACTGCAAAATGCAGGACATTCAAGAAAAATGGAGAACATGACAAAACAAAAGTAAAAACACTGATAGAAATACAAAGTCATGCTCAAGATGGAGCTATTTTGAAATTCCTCCAGGACAGAAGGTTGACATGTAGGACAGGTCTTGCAAAAGGAGGACCTCCACTCAACCTGGGGCAAAAGCACAACGTAAAAATACATCACGGGTCCAGGCTGCCTGGAAGCTTCTCCCAATGCCAACAGCTTAAGAACTGGGGAGCATCCTCTACCCTCCACTGCAGAAGCAGACTTATCCGTGGCTTGCAGGGAGGTTATAATGCTCCCCCCTTTTTCCAGGTGTCCCCAGAGTGACTAGGTGTCCTAACTGCAAAAGGAGGACAAGGCACCGCAAAAGGTAAGCCATTCCAGAAAAACATAGGACATGACCAAATAAAAGCTAAAAGCACTCACAGAGATGTTATACATGTGGCACTTAACTCCAACCAAATTGGCGAGAATTTACAAAAATTTAAACACAAGATGTTGGAAATATAAAGAAAAAGACAGATCTTGTTTCCACAAGTGGCAGAATTGTACAAAAGCTAGAAGAAACTGGAAAATGGTCCATATGGCAATTATGAAAATTTTCGGGGATTTTCTTTTTTATGAGACGAGAAATGTATTTGTTAAACATAACACCTCTGTTCTAGAAAAAGAAACTGGAAGGAAACATTGGAAAATTGATGTCACATATGGTAACAGCACCCAGGCTGTTATAGACAAAAATGGAAGTCTTGTCTTATATATTTTTAAAAGGAGGTTAACTGTTATTTATTAGTATTATTTAGTATTGTTTATTTTGGGCATGTTTTATTTAAATTTAATTTTATGTGTAAGCCGCCTTGATTGCCACAGCAAAGGGCGGGATATAAAAATAAAGTATTATTATTATCATTATTGTCAAATACCGACAAAAGAAGAATGGTTGAAAAAAATATTGGAGATAAGAGATTTAGATATACACTCGTTCTTCCACATTCGCTGGGGTTAGGGACACAGGACACCTGTGAATGTGGAAAAACTGCAAATAACAAAAATGCTATGGAGTTTATCACACTGGGGCAAACTGCCCAAATCCCATGCAGAAAGGGGATCTAACCCCCCTCCCCAAAAGCCCTACAAATGTGGGTTGCTTTTCACACACATCGGGGTTAATGAGCAATTAACCTGGACAGAAAGTCGACAAAACACGTTTCTTTTTAGTTTCAGGGTTTTTCAAAAGTAAAAAGAATTGCATTTTGTCAACTTTATGTCCAGGTTAATGTCGCGTTAATGCTCATTAACCCCGACATCGTGTGAAAATCAATCTGCATTTGCAGGTTTTTCCTGTTTTAAATCCTGTTTTTGCATGGGATTCCTCTTGTGTGATAAACTCCTGTTTTTACCCGACAGAACACCTCTCTTGGAATATCTTGATCCTCCAGAGCTACAAATGCCAGCAGAGTGTTTTCTCTATGGATCTCTAGGTCCTTCAGTGTGACTTTTGGTTAAAGCTGACCATAGAGTTGCACTGGAGGAGCTACAAGTGCCTAGCGGCGTGGTCTCTCTAGTACAGGGGTAGGCAACCTTTCCCCTTTAAGGGCCGAGGGACTTCAGCTCCCAGAATCCCAGGAGCTATTGGCCAACATGGGACTATTGGCCAACATGGCTGGGGCTTCTGGAAGCTGAAGTCCCTCGGCCCTTAAAGGGGAAAGGTTGCCTACCCCTGCTCTAGTAGGTCCTTCAGTGCGATTTTTGGTTAAAACTGACCACAGAGTTGGCGCTGGAGGACCTAGATATTCCTAGAGAGAACATATTAATAAAATCCTGTGAATAACCAAATCCGCAAATATGGAAGGACGAGTGTACTCACACGAAGGTTAAAAGAAGGAGAGAATATAAAGAGTGAGGACGATTGGGATTTAGCTACTAGAGATTGGAGAAATGACGTGATAAAAGAAATGCCCAAGTGGAGGACATTTTGGGGTCCCTCCCGAATGGGAGGCTGAAATGGAGTCTATGTCCTGGGAAGGGAGGACGTCTCTGGTCACCCTGGGTCCCCACCCCACCGCCGCTCTTTCAAAGGCCGG
>JAIPUX010001232.1:106712366-106723632 GCA_020142125.1 Phrynosoma platyrhinos | reverse complement strand
AACACAATGACATTCATGGGGTCCCCTTATATAGGTCTACAGGCGACTTGATGACACAAATTTGTAAAAACAAAACCCAGTTTGGCTGGTTTCTCCGAGTAAACACAAGTAGCACTGGGACAACAGCATGGCGGGAATATAGTTCCAGCAAAACCACTACAATAGTTACTTTAAGTTCAGTAGCAGTTTGTTGTAATGAAATCATAGAGCTGGAAGAGACCACTAGGGCCATCCAGTCCGATCCCCTGCCATGCAGGAACTCACTATCTGTTTAAAACCACCAAAGAAGGAGACTCCACCATAATCCAAGGGGATATGTTCCATTGTCGAACACACACAAAATAACTGCTTAAAATGAATTTAAAATTTTCAATAAAGTTTTAAAACTAGCTGAAAAATTTCCCAGAGTATTTTACATAAATTAGTAAATGACAGTGGCAGCCCCCAAGGTTACAACTCAGGGGTCGGCAAGGTTTACTTACCTGGGGTCGGTTGCTGGTCCCCAGGTCTTCCGCTGGGCCGGGAAGGGGGGGAATAGTGGTGCGTGCGCTCACGTGCAGCACCTGCCACCACTGCGAGCGCAGCCGCGCACGTCGCGGCCGCCATTTTGTTTGCCAAAATGGTGGCCACAACTTGTTTGTGCATGCACAGTACTCTTGCAAATTCCATAAGTTGTAACGGGTCAGCAACCTATGGCCCGCGGGCTGCATCTGGCCCGCCGACCCCTACTGCCACGCGCGTCGGCCGCCATTTTGTTTTCCAAAATGGCAGCCGCAGCTCATTCATGCATGCGCAGGAGTACTATGCATGCACAAATGAGTCACAGAAGAAGACAATTTATGAGGGGGGGAATGGCGGCCACGATGCGTGCGGCGGCAGGTTGCCGACCCCTGTTACAACTGAAGGAATTTGCTACAAGGTAAAAGAGAAAGGAGGAGGAAGGAAGTTCATGTACCATTACTTGAAGGTTCAGCAGATAAAGTAGAATTGTCATGTCCACTTACTGCTGCTGTTGCCAGCTGAACTGGGACACAAAGCATCAGATCTGGCCAACCGCTAGGTACAGCAGCAGACCCATCTGCTATAGACTAGCATAGCTGTCATATGTACCTTGTTGCAGTGGTGGAAGTGATAGATAGTAGACAGATTCCAGCAAGACCCCAGAAAGTTCCAGCCCATGTAAAACAATCAATATGCTGTTTTTGAAGAATTTATAAAACTGATTTTTTAAAAAAAAATATGAGCAAGGCACAAGGTGACAGTTTTGTGAGAGTCAAAGGCAGTTTTTTTATTCCTGAGAACAATTGAATACACTTTATTTTCTTCTCCTTTAGTATCTCTCTGCTTCTAGTCCTAGGCCAGTTGTTAAGGTCCACTGGAATGGTGGAAATGAAAACTTTCCCTATGATCTGGAGGTTGGGTACCTAACAACCTCAGGGGTGATGGCTCAAAGATTCATGCATCTCATTCTTTTCTTCTTGAATCAGCATACAACCTTAATATACCTAATCTCATTATTTTGGAACCAAAATAGGATTGGGCCTTGTGAGTATTTGGATAGGAGAGTACCGGAGATCTTCAGAGAGAACTAGGGCTTCAAGCAGACCGACAGCTTGGAGCAGCCTCTGGCCGCTCCAGCTGTGAGCGCACCCTGAGCGGCATGGGACTGTGGTAACCAGACACCAGACCAGGCTCCACCCCGGAGCAGCCCAACCCCAGAGCTTCTGGCCCTTCTGTTTTGGGCCTAGGAATGAGTTCTGGTTGAATTCCTGGAGAGCTGCTGCCAGTGCTGACCTAATGGGCCAGTTATTTGACTCATATAAATGAGATTACTATGCTCCTCTCCCTCTGCTTTGCAGACTGATTAAATTATTGCTATTTGATGAACTTGAGATTCTTGAAAATTTTCTGATTATATTGAAAACAAACTTTGTCAAAACATAATTTACTGTAGAAGGTAGTGTAATAGTCTGAAGATGATGATTAATTATGCATCTCTTTAGTACTTTTGATAGATAAGTTGTTTGAAGCTGACTTCTATAAATTATAGTCATAATTCATATGCTATATGTCAGGGGTAGGTAACCTAAGGCCTGGGGGCCGGATGCGGCCCCCTGAGGCCTTTGGACCGGCCCCAGGGTGGTCCTGCCATCGCCTGCCATGATGATATTGATTATTGTTATTACTTGATCTTGAGGTTTTCTTGGCAAAATCTCCACAGGGGTTTTGCCATGGCTTTTATGGGGCTGAGAGAGTGTGCATGCTTCTTTTTTTAATTTTTAATTTTTTAAAAATATATATTTTATTTATTTATTTATTTATTTATTTATTTATTTATTTTTGTTGTTCGGCCCCCCAATTGTCTGAGGGACAGCAACCCGGCCCCCGGCTCAAAAAGGTTGCCTACCCCTGCTATATGTTGTCCTATAACTGTAATCAATACTGGAATGTTTGAAAGATGAGAGCAAAGTAAGTCTGATGCAAAGTAAATATGATACAAAGAAATAGGCAGTGGTTGAAATTGGCAACAAATTGCAACAAATCTGCAAATGCTAGGGCATTTATAAAAAGAAAGTCTGCTGCTTAATATTGTTTCTGTTCATTTGGTCAAAAAGCTTTAAGTGGGACTAGCACCCTCACTTTATTATTACTTAGTAGTAGAGTCGCATCGTCTCAGTGAAGTGTGCAGGCCAACATTTGTGCCCTAAAACAATCACATGAGAATCTGATAAGAGCAGTGTTCTTGCCTCCAACTACAAAAGACATGAACCAACAAATAGTTTTGTTTTGCATATAACCTGGGGATGAATCATTTGTTACTTATTCTTTTACAGGCTACCTCTCAAGATATTTCAGACATGACTAAAAGAGAAGCAGAAGAGCTAATAGAAATTGAAATTGATGGAACTGAGAAACAAGAGTGCACTGAAGAAAGGTATGTAAAAAGGTTTTAAAATAAAAGTTTGGAGAGGAGAAACCATTCTGAAGTGAAGTTGTTTTAGCTTAGAAGAACTATTGGGAGTTGGATTTTTCACTGATTGCCAGGTGAAGAATTTATCCTTTATTTTTCTGGAAGGGTTCAAGTGATTCTTCACCCTCACTAGAGTCTACAAACTGTTTTTAAACCTATTAAAGTGAAGTCCATTGTGTAGACACTACTCCAGAAATGTTTAAAGCTAAAACATTAACATGATACTTTTTAATAAATACACTGGAAAACTCCTCTTTTATTTCAGCATTGTTGAGCAAACATACACCACTGCAGAATTTGTGAGTCAGGCTATTGATATCAATGAGCCAGTTGGAAATCTTAAGAAACTGCTGGAACCAAGACTTCAGTGTTCTTTGGAAGCACATGAAATCTGTCTGCAAGATATACAGGTAAAGCAAAATCTTTGTATTTAAAGGTCTTTTTATAGAGAGGTGGCAACTCTGAGTAAAGTTTCTTTGATTTTTTGCCTTTAATTTTATTCTCCAAGATTTTAATCTTGCATATATTTATCATTACTGATTCCATTGTATATTATTTTGTCTAGCAGGGGGTACACTTCAGTTAAGACTGAATTTGACATATGCTGATGTGAAATGTTCTTACTCAACAGGAGTTTTGAACATCGTGTTTAACTTTTCGTATATATCAGATACGTTTTAGCCAAAAAGAGCCTTTGTTTTTGAGTAATTTAGGGAAAATATAATAAGTGTATTCAAGATATTATTTCTTTTGGAAAATACAATTTAAATTCAGATGTGCCAGTATTAGAAAATTTAAATATTATAACAGGTAAAGTTAGGGACACAGTGGCTTAAGATGCTAATTCTGACAATTGGAAGATCGGAAGGTTGGCAGTTTGCGGCCCGAGTGCTGCATGATGGGTGAGCTCCTGTCACTAGTCCCAGCCTCTGCCAACCTAGCAGTTCGAAAGCATGCAAATGGAAATAGATAGATAGGTACCACTTTGGTGGGAAGGTAACAACGTTCAGTGCAGTCATGCTGCCCACATGACCACCAAAGTAGTCCTCTGACAATGCTGACTCTTCAGCTTAATAACGGAGATGAACACCATCCCCTACAGTCAGTTATGACTAGACATTCATGTCAAGAGATTACCAAGCTATAAATGCTAAAGGGAGAAGAAAGGCACAATTTTGCTTGGAAGTTCTTACTTTTTGTTGAAATATATCATATCTCAGAACATAATACATAACTTCTACTTGGCTTTCAATAAAGATGGCTTTTCTGTAAAGGGAGTTTTTTTAAAGTCCAGATAGCATTTCATGGATTATACCCAATCAGAAGCATTTGATATCAAGCTTCTATGCATACAAGGGATTCAGAAGAGAAAGAGCAGACTGAAAGCATATTAGTCACACTTTATGGTATGCTGACAGAGCTGTCTAGCAGACCAAAAGTACTATATAGCAAAGGTGATAATTATTTTTGGCAGATCTTCCAGTCCACAAGATAGTGCAGCCTGGAAATCATGATCTGCTGCTATTTTGATAGACCAGAATGCTTATATTAACTATAGTTGGTTGAACTATTGGCTCTTTTCTCTATTCCACCACCCTGATAAACCATCTAGGGGGAACATGGGAGACATATTCTCAGAGCTGTTTGAACTCACTTCCTAGGAAGGTCAGAGTAATTTACTCCTTGCTGTCCATCAAGTGAAAACTATGAGTCAACCTCATGTATAAGTCGAGGGTAGGAATTCTTACTCAACAGGATTATGGATTTTGCCATGACTCGTGGATAAGTCAAGAGTAAAACTTGGAGGCTCCTTCAGTGTGTGTGTATGTGAGTGCGCTGCAAGAAGGACTCTAATTGAGGCTTTTTGCTTCAGCGTTTCAGCCTTCATTTCAGTCTTTACTCCCCAGACAGCCATGGTGCAGGCGGAAGAGGGACTCTGCTTGTTGAACAGCAACCAGTCACCCAGGAGTTTTTTGTGGGTTTTTCGGGTTGTGTGGCCATGTTCTAGAAGAGTTTCTTTCTGACGTTTCGCCAGCATCTGTGGCTGGCATCACCCAGGACTCTTTCTGCTTGGCTCAAGAGAGAAAGAAACTGCCCTCGCCCACTACATAGGGAAATCTGAAAGTGCTGCTATCACATTACCATACTGATCCATAAATAAGCTGACCTGGGATTTTGGGGTCAATTTTTGGGCATAAATTTTTTTACTTATGGACATTTAAATGGCTTTGATTCTATAGATATTTTATTTATGTGTTAATAATTTGGGGGGAAGGGTATATTTCTATCTTGGTATTTCTATTTCTATTTGTTTTAATTGCTACAAACTGCCTTGAGTCACAGTTCAAGGCAGAATATAAATGAATAAAAGGAATAAATAATACAAGTATATGGTACCTCATTGAAGAGGATTCATTGAGGTGTGTCTGCTAGATTTCACTTGTTCTGCCAGAATCATCATTCTTTACTCTGTATTGGTCAGAAAATGTAACTGCATAGAATTTTTAACAATTAAGCAATTTGAAATAAAAGTATTGCTTTTAAAAATGAGAATTCTCTTTAACTAAAAAAAAAAAATTGTCAGTATCAGTATTTAGCACAGACAGACTTTACAATTTCCTAATTTATTCTCTGTTATCAAGCTGGATCCAGATCGTAGTCTTTTTGACCAAGGTGTGAAAACAGATGGAACAGTGCAGCTTAGTGTCCAAGTAATATCGAGGCAAGGTAACAGACCAGTTCTTCAGATACTTAATGTTGTTGTTTTTGTGTGCCTTCAAGTCATTTCCCACTGATGATGACCCTAAGGTGAGCCCTGTCATGAGTTTTATTTGCAAGATTTGTTCAAGAGAGAGTGTGATTGTCCAAGGTCACCCAATGGTTTACGTGACCAAGTTGGGAATCGAACCCTGATCTCCAGAGTTGTAATCCCAACGCTCAGACCACTGCCTCTCATGGTTCCTTTAAATGAGGATGCATGTGTTGAAATATTTTAAATTTTTAATTTTAGTATTGGTATATGTGAATTTCATTTTGATATATATGGATTTCATTACAAACTGATAATATAACAGCTTTTCTATTATAACTTGCTTTCTCTCAGAATCTTTACCGTATAAGGGTTTAGCTCACAATTGGGAAATTGTACCCCTACAATGCAACAGAAACTTCATGATTATATATATCAGTGAAGGATCAAATGATAAGTTTGGAAATTTGAATGTCATTTAGCATTTTGAAATGTTTTGTAGTCAACTGTAGACTTTGATCTCAAATAATTTTTTTGTGCATAATTGTATGAGAAAAATTTAAACCTTGAAGCCAAAGAACGCTGAGTGTTTTTAGTGTAGACAGTCAGGTAGAGTCAGTATTGGTGAACTTGGAATTCAAATTTGTGAAGGTCTTTTCAGAAATATTGTACTTAAAAATGACAATATTTACAGGATCTTTACCTGTACTGTAATGATCAGTGTCCCTAAATTTCAGGCACTGAGTCAAAATGTCTCTCAAGAAATCTACCGAATTTTTGCCCTGGGGTACTCATTATCACATTGTATAAACAGGTATTTGTTGTATCATTGAATTGAGAGGGAACTACTTAAGTGTGGTTTGGTATCTATAAATTAAAAATTGTTTTTAAATTGTTTATTTATTTTTACTTTCTTTGCACAGGAATAGAACCAAAGTTAAACATTCTTGAAATCGTAAAGCCAGTAGAAACAGTTGAGGTAGTGATTGACCCTGATGCCCACCATACTGAGACAGAGGCACATCTTGTTGAAGAAACTCAAGTGATAACACTAGATGGAACAAAACATATAACCACCATATCTGATGAAACGTCTGAACAAGTAACTAGGTGGGCAGCAGCATTAGAGGGCTATCGTAAAGAACAGGAACGCTTAGGAATACCATACGGTAAGAAAAGACAGTTAATCCTGATAAATCAACTTGCTAACATATTATTACCAAAGCTATGGGTAAATATGAAAGAAATTAGAAAATGTGATTTTAGATCATTATAACAGATGATGTACCAGAACTCATTTTGTGCATTTGTATGCCTGAGCTACATGAAATGTCTTTGGGGTTGTTATTATGTCTTTTATTACTATAAAAATGAATCTATGGTGAAACATTGAAAAAATACTTACACTATTTCTTTTCTTTCTTAGACCCAGTACAGTGGTCAACTGACCAGGTACTACACTGGGTAGTATGGGTGATGAAGGAGTTCAGCATGACTGACATAGACCTCAATACTCTTAGTATTCCTGGGAGAGAATTGTGCAGCCTCAGTCAAGAGGACTTCTTTCAGAGGGTTCCTCGAGGAGAAATCCTTTGGAGCCACCTTGAACTTCTTCGAAAATGTATGTGAGGTGGGGAAACAGACTGGCACGAAGGGGAGGCTTGAAGCCGCCCCTTCCAAAGATGGATTGGGGCTGTGGCAAACACGCTGTGGCCCCAATCCATCTTCAAGCTGTCCAAAAAAGGAGTGGATAAGATCCGGTACTTATTTGGCCGGGGAACCGGCCCCGCTGTGGCCCCATGGCAGCTTCGTGATGTTCCAGCAATGTGTGGTGTGTAAATGCCACACCGCGGGAGTGCCATGAAGCTACCCACATCTGGGCAGCCGGTTGGCTTAAAACCGGCTTCCTAGTGACTAAGTGCTAGGTGTTGATGACACTTGGAAGCAGGCTTATTTTGCCCATCTGTTCGGGCCCTAAGTTTTCTCAGGAAACATGTAGTTAATTTAAAAAAAATAAAAAGTATTTGTATCAAGACAGTTCTAGTTATAAAGCAATCTATACAGGCACTGAATATGCCTTAAAATGCTCCTACCAACTTGGGACTTTTTTATGTAGTTCAAAATCATTCTCCACTCCTCCTTCAACCCCTCTTGTATGGGCTTTATACTTCCATGTTTCTAGTTTTAATATCCTTTTAAAATTTGACAGTTTGATTTGTTCATTCTTATCTTATATTTCCAATAAAAATGTCACTATAGTTTGGTCACAGTGTTGACTTTTAAAAAGTGTTATTTTTCTTGTAATCTTTCAGATGTGTTGGCTAGTCAGGAACACTCTGGAGAAATAGCAACAGTTACTATTGATCAACGTAAGTTGTCATTTCATATTTTTGAAACTGAGAAAACATATTTTCAAGCTATTTTCAACATGTATATGATCTCTATACTTATATCTATGCTTCTGCAAGGCCCTTTGTAAGGAAAACTTTTTTTTCTGGTGAAGGTTCTGGGATACAAATGCAGTCCACAGGCTATGTTTTGCCCATCTCTGACTCAATGTTTGACAACCTATGTCTGTCACATGTTAATTTTTTTTATATAACATTGGTTTCTGAGTTCACAAGAACTGAATAACACTATTAAAAATATTTGATCTCTATTTTCAACTCATTTATGAATTCAGTTGTATAGTCTGTATACATTGCTAAAGTTTGGGAAACAGTGCCCACAGTTCAGATGTACCAGGATAATATAATAAAACAGTGGATCTGCTGTGGCAGCAGGCTAGCGCTCTACAGACTGC
The DNA here is from genome assembly GCA_020142125.1 of Phrynosoma platyrhinos. Classification (NCBI taxonomy): domain Eukaryota; kingdom Metazoa; phylum Chordata; class Lepidosauria; order Squamata; family Phrynosomatidae; genus Phrynosoma; species Phrynosoma platyrhinos. The sequence continues at coordinate 106,715,109 of JAIPUX010001232.1, read as the reverse complement.
AGTGTGTGTAGCTTGCCATGTCCCATATAATCCAGTGGCAGTGTGTGCATGCAGATGCACTAAAATGGATACATGCACATCACCACCCATTGAATATTATGACATGTGACCATCTGTGCTTTTATCATCTGCAGGGGGCTCTGGAACCAAACCCCCATATGTAAATTATGACAGTTACTATGTTTGAAATAGGAAACTATGATAGATTCATATCATAAGTTTTTAATACCTTGGAAGGTACCTCTGCATTATACTGGAATTTCAGTTTGTTCATGTGCTTCTGCCACATATTGGTAATTTTATTGTCTAATACTTTTTTCTTTGTAGCTGTGCAGATTATACCAGCTTCTGTACAGCCTTCTACTCCAACCACCATTAAAGTGATAAATAGTAATGCAAAGGCAGCAAAAGTGCAGAGAGCACCGAGGATATCAGGAGAAGATAGAAGTTCACCTGGTAACCGAACAGGTATTTTTTCAAAAACAAAGTCTATCAGTATACACAAAATAAATGATTTGTAGGACTAATTGTAAAATTGATAGGGTCCCAAAGATAAGATAAAGGTCAATTTTATTTGGATAGTGACAAAGTTTCCTTTTCACATAAGGTATGAGAAAATTGTACTTGAAGAGTATATGGTAACTCTAGTTACAAGAAGCAAAAGTAAATGGTGACAGAAATAGACTGTTCAACGATTTGTGTTCAAGAACAATTTACTGCAATAATCAATGCAGAGAAATAGAAGGTGACAACAAAAAGGAAGAACAAAAGACCTCATCCACAGGATTTGAGAAATCAAAGGAAAATTTAAACCAAGAGTGGGAATGCTCTGCAACTAGCGGAGGAACACATTACATGACCAAGTAGAAATAAATTAATGATGGAAGCAATTCACAGAAAAAAAAACCTATGTAAAAGAGATAAAAGGGAAAAATTCAAGAAAGAAAGAACCATCTGAAGATGAATTGCCTATTTTAGAAAGTGAAGTAGAAGCTGCAGTCAGAGCACTTGTGATAAATAAATTATCAGGAACAGATGGCATACCAATGGAGCAGCTTCAGTCTACAGCAGGGAGAGGCAACCTGAGGGCCGGATGCAGCCCCCTGAGGCCTTTGGACCGGCCCCAGGCTGGTCCTGCGGCCACCGCCGCTGCCGCGCCCCACCGCTGCCCGCCATGATGATATTGTTTATTGTTGTTATTACTTGTTCTTGGGGTTTTCTTGGCAAAATCTCCACAGGGATTTTGCTATGGGTTTTCTGGGGCTGAGAGAGTGTGCATGCATATTTTTTTTAATTTTTTAAAAAAAAATATTTGTTTGTTTGTTTGTTTTTATTGCTTCGGCCCCCCCAATAGTCTGAGGGACAGCAACCCAGCCCCCGGCTCAAAAAGGTTGCCTACCCCGGTCTACAGTCTTGGTTGTTGTCCCTAAAACGATGTTGTGATTGGGATAAATTATTTTGCAGAACATAAAAAGGGCATCTAAGGGCCTGAACAGACTGCTAGAAATAATCCAGCTTGAGACCACTTTAACTGCCTTGGCTCAGTGCTAGGGAATCATGGGAATTGTTTTTTTCTGAGATATTGAGCCTTCTCTAACAACTAGCCAGTACTTGTAGGGGGAATGTCAGAAAAGCAAAAGTCTAGAATTGCCTCAGGCTTCCTGGAGAGGCTAAAGGTAATGAAGGGGAGGGGTTGGCTGTGTTTGGAGGAAGAGGAGGAACATGGAAATGGTTGGGCCACAGTGTAGAGAAGATGGTGAGATGCTAATAGACCAAGCAATTCAATAGCTTCTTTGCCTCAGTCTTCTGAAAAGAAAACAGTGTTCTAACTCCTGAAAATAGAACAAATGATGCAGTAAGGAGATAGCAGCCCAGAATAGGTAATGAAGTGGTAAAGGAATACCTAACTACTCTCAATGAGTTCAAGTTTCCAGGGCTGGATGAGTTGTATCCATGGTTGCATCTATGCTTAAGAATTAATGCAGTTTCACATCCCTTTAACTGCCATGGCTCAATACTATGGAATTCTGGGAATTGTAGTTTTGTGAGATATTTGGTCTTCTCTGTCCAAGGGTTCTGGTGCTACAGCAAACTACAAATCCCAAGATTTCATAGGATGGAGCCATGACAATTAAAGCAGTGTCAAACTGCATTCTGCAGCGTGGCAGCATCTCAGATTTACTAAAAGAACTTGCAGATGTAATCTTTGAGCCACTGTTAATTATATTTGAGAATTACAGGAGTACAGGAGAGGTTCGTACAAAATAGAGGAGGGCAATTGTTGCCCTGTCTTCTGTCTTCAAAGAACAACAAAAAGAAGAGGACCCAAGCAATTACTAACCAGTCAGCTTGACATGATATCAGGAAGGTTTCTAGAACAAATACTGTAATTAAATAATCAGTCTGCGCATACTAAAAAGAAATATTCTGAATACTAAGAGCCAACATAGGTTTCTCAAAAGAAAGTCATGCCAAACTACTCTTACCTCCTTTTTTGATAAAGTTACAAGCTTTGTACATAAGTAGAGCTTTTGAGAAGATCCCCATCATATTCTTGTAGGCAAGCTGTTGGACTATGGGATAATCAGTGTTGCTTTTAGGTGCATTCATATTTGGTTGACTACCTGAACCCAAAGAGTATTCACCAATGATTGCTCTTCATCCTGAAAGAAAATGACTGGTGGCTTGCTAGCACACCTTCAAAAACAGCACACATAGAACCACTTTAATTAAGACTTATTTT
>JAIPUX010001232.1:106617036-106712266 GCA_020142125.1 Phrynosoma platyrhinos | reverse complement strand
GGGGTCGTCTTATACGTCCGGTCGTCTTATACGCCGGAAAATACGGTATATTTTTAAAATGCGATTTGCAGACATTAACACACTAGCACTCTTGATTTCAGACTTCTGCTTCAGACAGATTTTGTTTACATTAGCTGTTTAGTGTTATTAGGACCAAATAAAATGTTACTAAAAAGGAAGTTACCTTCTGAAATAATGAAAATGTTTAGCAGGCTAGATGTTAACCACACTATTTAGCAGATTTTATATGTAACATTTAACCTGAACAGTTTACATCACTGAAATTCCTGCCCACGTTAGACATTCTAATTGGTCCTAATAAGTGCATTTTCTTTGTGTATTCATGGTAACAGACACAGCTATCTTTATTGTTTTCTTTACAGTGTTCTTGGTTTATTAAATTTCTCCATATTAAATGTATAGTTAGATGAAATTATTGATATATTTTTCTTTACTTATTGTTTCCTTCTCAATAGGAAATAATGGTCAGATCCAGCTGTGGCAGTTCTTGCTTGAGCTTCTGACTGATAAAGATGCTCGGGATTGCATTTCATGGGTTGGTGATGAAGGAGAATTCAAACTAAATCAACCAGAGCTGGTTGCACAGAAATGGGGCCAACGAAAAAATAAGCCCACTATGAACTATGAGAAACTCAGTCGTGCTTTACGGTAGGTCAAGAGCACATTATTATTTTTGCTTAAACAAATATTTATTTATTGGAAATTATTTATTTAGTTATTTAGTGGAAAGCGTGTAGGGAAAGGAGCCCACTGGGAACTAGCTTTCTGACAGAGCTCATGGATTGGCTGTCCTTCCCATTTATCTCTGCTTTGCAATCCGCTGGATTAACCATTGCCTAGAGACAATTGAGAGAGGGCAGCTAGTCTTTCAGCTGAATTGATGGAATGGCCTTGTTTCCTCTTTCCCTCTCCTGTTGGGATGACTACTTTCAGATGACAGTGCAAGAGTTGCTTGTGGTAGATCAGATTAGTTTTCATCTAGTCCAGCATGTTGTTTCAGCAGCAGTCACATTGCTACCTCTCTCATAGCTCTTCCTCCAACGTGTTATTGTATACATTTATACACAGTCTTTATGCAGAGATGGTATAATTCTGGTTAAAAACAGTGTCCACTTACCTGGATTTAGTATCCTCTTCTAAATGTATAGAGTCAGTTAAGGGTTGTTCCCTTAAATAAATTCACTCTGAACAGTAGAACTAACTAATATATGAAAACCATTTAAAAGTAAAATGTACTTGACACCCAGCTTTTTGTGAAGTTGCTGATCAGTTTATTGAGGCTGTGTATCAGGACACTACCACTTATTCTGCCATAATATATAAATGCTGCCTGTCTCCTGAATGTTTATTCATGCTGGTGTCTAAACATTTTGAATCTGATACTTTAGTCTTACATTCAGGTTGACTGGAATCCTTCAGAGCAGCAGAGCTTTTAAGAATTGTTTTACTGCAGCTTCCAGAATCCTTGAACCAGCATGACTTTTGGATTTACAATCCAAAAATGTAAATGTTCTAAGATTACATATTTTCATGTATTAAGTGGCTGAAAAATTTAACATGTTCAGGGAGAAAGGTTTTGTGATGTACCTTAATGATCTAGTTCTTTTTTCCTGCTTAAGTTGGAATTGACAAACAGGTGTGCAGAGCTCCAGATCTTTGAAGGCTCACCTAGACAGACTGTTGTACACCTTCCTGAAATAATAATAATAATAATAATAATAATAATAATAATAATAATAATAATAATAATCCCTTCTCACCTAGGTATGGAGCTGAACCTTGCCTCCCCTCAAGGTAGATATATTCCTTTCAAATTAAGAACAAGGCCTTAAAATTAAAGGTTTAAATTTACTATAAGAAACAATTCCTAGGTAAATAGGGCTTGGAGTGGCATCTGCATTTATTTGAGAGAGTTCAATGGATTTCATACACTGATGTGTATTGAGTTGCCCTATAGCAAGTCACAGGTTGTCAGAGGAAGGGATTTGAACAAAGCTCCAACACTTAATTTATTCATAACATACCATTCTTCTCTGTCAGACAGATTCAGTTACTTTTCAAGAACTTTTGGTTTCTTTTTATTTCTCAATGAAGGTATTACTATGATGGGGACATGATCTGCAAAGTACAAGGCAAGAGGTTTGTGTACAAGTTTGTCTGTGACTTGAAGACTCTCATTGGGTACAGTGCAGCAGAGCTGAATCGGCTGGTTACAGAATGTGAGCAAAAGAAACTGGCAAAGATGCAGCTTCATGGCATTGCACAACCAGTTACAGCAGTTGCATTAGCTACAGCATCTCTACAAACAGAAAAAGATAACTAAGACTTGGACCAAAAGCTTGGACATGTGAGGCCTTTATTGTATACTGAGCAGTTTCTGGTCTTAAAATGGGAGCGTCTTTTATTCCTTGGCAGTTCAGTATGCATGGTTTTTCTACAGAGAATTGAGACTTCCATAAATTTGGACTCTTTTCACTTAAAAGTTTATGATTTCACGTATGTTGATGGCACTCCACAGATTGTTCTACATGAAGACATTTGTTAACGACAGTCTGGATTTGGTAAGAAAACCCCAAAATTTATTGGTGCTATGCTATGCCCTACTATTGTTTTTTTCCAGCATTTTGTGAAACTGAAGAATTTACAAAACATAAAGCAGTCAATATTTTGAGTTTAGTTCTTTGTGCGTCTGTTCTTCAGCTACCAGATATAATATATTTCCAGTGATAGAGCAGTTTCTTCTAGCCATGCTCATTATTATATAGACATGCATAGCTGCGAGAAACACTGAGAAGTACCAGGTTCCTCAGGTAATTTCTCTGATCACTAGCAAAAGAAGCGTAATATTAGCAGAACCGAAGACCGCTGCTGAAGAAAGATACCCAAGTTTTAGTCCAACAAGGTAAAAAATTAATTATGAGTATTTTGATATAAAATGTAGATAAGATGCATATTTGTGGGAAAGTGCTTAATTACCTTGAGAGACCTTGCTAAGTTTAATGTCTGGCAAAAAAATTTTTTTTTCTTGTTTGGAGATGCTATCTCTCATCCAAAGAATAGGTTTGTTTTGTTTCAATTTACACTGCAGAGTATATGAGCTGATTCTGCTTATACTTGCACTGTAGCTGACTTTGAATGGAAGACTTATGTTAATCACAGATAGAAGCCCTTTCCTGTATTTAGAAGCAAAACATAATCTGCAGCTAAACTAGTAAGACATGGAAGTTTCACTTCCTTATGTTATATAGACCACCGTATTAAAATAAAAATGCGGTTTCTTTCTTTAAATTACTTGGTTTCCAAGCTGTTGTTTTGGTGCTTTGGAAATAAAAGGGTGTGTTATTATATAGACTAAACAATGTAGTTCAGTGATTTGATAATATTTTAAGAAGTGAGATACAGTTTAAATCCAGAAACAGTGATACTAGTGCTTTGTTTACTCCTGCATATTCATTATGCGCTTTTAAGCACCATATAAAACCTGAAAAACCCTGATGGGCTTTTAGGCACCATATAAAACATTCATGGGCATACGTTTGTTTCTTTTTCACCTTACACTTGTGGAGTTGTTCTAAATATGGGCTTTTTAATTAATCATAATTAAATGAACAAACCTATTAGAAATTGCAATTCACTTAATAGACAGTAAAAGTGCAAATGTTATACAGCATATTTTTTATAATTTATTATTTTGCTAATCATTCAGAATTGAATTGAGTATCAGGCTTATAGTAATATGCAGAACATAAAGTATGTTTATGCTTATCCCTAGGACATTAGGCTATAGCTGTACTTACCTTAAGAGTTCCACTGATTTCCAAGGTCCTAGCTGCAGTTTTCTTGTAGAAAACATAAGAGAAACATTCTGTGGTCCTGAAATATCATCTTAGGCAAAAAAAAAAAAAAAAAAGCATTTAGCATACATTTAACATATTTTGTCCAGTTAAGTCCAGTGGGACTTGCTGTATGTAATAGAATACAGGGTGCTATTCATTCTGTCTTTCAAACTAATTGAAAGCATATTTGCCCAATTCAGAAGTATAATTATGGTAAAATAAAAGTCCACTTTAATAATTTGTCACTTCTATGCATAGCAGAAGCCATTAGTTGAAAGCGAAAGGGGTGCAACTCTATAAAGATGGACTTTTAAGATTGTTGCACAGTATTAAGAAAGACAAGCAACATAACTCATTTCTAGTTCATGTTCTCTTCTTTAAGGTATATTTGTAGTGTATCAGACTTCTAACATTTAATTGTAGAAGCCTGTAAATTAAATACGTGTAATTACAAGACTACATGTATTTAATATTGTCATAGATATACTCAGCTATGCACATAATAGACTAAGCCATATTAGAGAACATGGCATATGGCTGTTTGTTTTTTGTATACACTGGATTGTTTCCTGACCTTTATACTTTCCTTGGTAATTTGCTGGATGTCTTGCAATATTTTACTCATTTATAAAGTATGTTTTCAAAAAAACCCTAACAAAAACAACGTCTGCCTGGGTTCACACTTTGTCATGCTTAATTAGATCCACTAAAACCCATAGAATAAGTTAGTTATGACTAACTTCAGTCGATATACCCTAAGCATGACTTGACTTAGATCCAGTCCATTACATGTTTATCAGATTTCTTTTTTTTTTTTGTGGGGGACAATCTGTGACTAATTTGAGGTCTTCAGTAAGAGGGTATGGATTATTGTATGTCAAACAGCATTGAGTGGCTGTCAGAACTAAAATATAATTGTTATAGTCCCAAATTTTTGTAAATGGAGGGGGTTTGCATACATTTTTTACTCTTTAAGGATACATATTCTGATAATTATGTATTTCTTTTTGTGTTGAATTTTTTGGTAATTTTACATGAAACAATTATTTCTATTTTTACTCTAAAATATTTGTGCATAAAATTGTCAATATAGTAAAGTAAGAAAATAAAATTTTACACAGCAAAAAAAAAAAAATTGGACTTCTGTGCATTTTAAGTTAGTACAATTGACCCTCCACATTTGCAGCTTTGACTTTTGCGGATTTGATTATACGTGGATTTGATTAACATGTTCTCAGTAGGAATCTCTAGGTTCTCCACCAGAAGTTAACTATAGAGTCATACTGGAGGACTTAAAGATTCCTAGAAGAAAAAAAAAACATTTATCCAGGCATTTGTAGATCCTCCAGCGTGATTCTATGGCCAGCATTTGCCACATGTTGACCATAGAGTTGCATTGGAAGGCATAGAAATTCCTAGAGAGGTGCTATCTCAGGTTAAAAAAAGAGTGGGTTTTTTTATTTGCAGGTTTTCCACTTTCACAGGGGTCCTGTGTCCCTAATTACAGTGAATGTGGAGGAACAACTGTATATGCAGTCTTTTAAAGGGTTTTCATAGCAATGTTAGTACATGCATTAGGTTGGGTCCAGCCTTTGTCAAGGTTAGAGTAGACTAGTTGAAATTAGTTGGTCCAGTTAGTTACAACCATATGAGATATCACCAATTTCAGTTGATCTGCTCTGAGCATGACTAAGTCTGGATTGAGCCCAATAGTGTAATCGTAGCAGAGGAAGAGATGGCACACATTGGGGAGAAAGTCATGGGCTAATTCCAACATCAAGCTAGAAGCTGACTGCCATGGAATGACATTTATTTCCTCTCCTCCTCTAAACTCTCCACATCACCCAAAAAACATCAGACTCCATTTTCTCACCCTCCAGAGCAAGGTTTAGGGGTGCAGGAAGGACTGCAGTGAGGAAAAGGGATTGCGTCCTCCCAAGTTCCACTGCTGAAAACTGTTCCATCTGCAGCGGTCCCCTTACTGCAGAATTTCTACAGCTGTTGGTTGTAGAAATTCTAACCACCAAAGTTAGTGCAATCCTAACTACCAAAGGCTATCAAAAGAGTATTAGGATGAGGCCCACTCTCCCTTCGAAATTGAGGTATCTGAATTATCTTGCAGCCCTTGAGATGTCCTACCAGGGGCTGTAGCAGTGTAGCCTTAATTTTCATTGTTACTATTGAAATTTCTGGTGATACAGTATGGCCATTCCTATTTTAATCAACATACGTTTATTTTAAAATGCTGAACTGCATTACCTAGGTGTGTCCCAGTATATTTTTCAAGACTTTATTCAACTGGTCCTTTATGTTCCTGGGTTGTTGCTTTTAAGGCTAGCACATAAAACCCCAATAATTTCATCCTCTGACATTTCTAGTGCTGGTAGAGCAAAATTTAACCACAACTTTAATATAAATCTGAGGTACACCTGAGTCTGATAGCACACGTTTTAAAATGACATCCAGGTTGAGGTCACATGCTTTTTAGGGAATCATATAATCGTGTTTACATTTGGCAGGAAATACAGAAGATAGTCTATCTCCCTTATTGACTGATCTGTAATTCCTTTGCTTATTAAAGGACAAGGGTTCTACCATTTAAACTATTCTTGTCAACTTGTTATGCTAGAAGGGGTAAAAGTTTTTTAAAAAAGAAAAGATGTGTTACAATGGATAAATGAAAGAAAACGCAGTGACCATCGCTGATCAATGTCTGTTACCTACATTCAGTTTATCAGTTTCATTTCCAGTTGATAAAGGAATATTCATTTTGCTTTAGAATTGCTCGTGTATTAATAGAAGCATCGTATTCAGAGGCTTGGAATGCACATTTTAATAGGATGGTTTTATTCTACTGGTAATATGCTTGATTCTAATTACCAAAATAAATAAATAATAATGAAATATTTCCATTATCTTTCTAAGCATATTTTTCTTTTCAGATGTGCCTCTTTTCTTCTCCTGCTTTTAACAGGAAGCACAGCAACTTAGGTATTTTCCATTAAACTAAGGTATTTAAATTATGAAGCAATAAATCCACAAGAGAGGATTGAGAATCCCTTGACATAGTATAGATATATCTCAGTTAATGAAGTAAATATGTTCTTGAGCATTACTTCTTTAGTAGTAACTTTGGTACCAGAGGCAGAAATAACAAAAAAATTGGGAAAAGAAGAACAGCTTGAACATATTTCAGCAGACTTTTTATTCAGAACTAAAGATATGCACTTGTGAAATGAAACAACCAGTCAACTAAGCCTTGTGTGAGTAAGCAAAAACACTTTGAACCTTCTAGAAACCAAGGCTTCTTCCAAAATACATCCAGGCATTATTATTTTTTTCTTTCACCAGTCTCCACTTTTCTTACATTTTGGTGGCCAGACTTTTAAATCTGTCCTTTTTTTAATGTGTTGGGAGTAGCTGGTGAGGCAGGCTCAGCTACTCTCCCTGTTTTTCTTTATTTTGGTGCTCATACATACTCAATAAGGGATTGCTACTATTTGTCTTGTCTATTATTGGCTGATATTCACACACACAGCTACAGAAGGATCAACTAGAATAGAATCTCATTCTTTCTCAGCTCAGTTTCTTGTGTTGTTTGCTGCAGACATGATGCTGCTGACAGTCTGTTTCTCCAGACCTCTTTCCCCATCTTTGCAGTGTTGATGCTGCTAAAAAAAAGGCAAGGAGGAAGGCAGCTAGGCAGGCACAAAAAGACTTTGTAAAAAGAAGCTTCATTCTCAGAGGCTGTATTAATGTATTAACTGTTTTGTAATGTCTTCATCAGATCCCTTGTGTCACTATGTAAGCAGGATAGCTGCAGTGGACAATTCTCTTATTTACAACAATCATGCCTCACATGTTGATGACAAAGCTGAAACAAAATGGTTATTTACCAAAATTAAGACAATTGGTAAAGTACCGTTGTAGATAGCATGCCTCATTTTCTGAGAAGTTAGATTTCTTCTACTTTTATAATCAATGCCATCCCCCCGCCCCCGGCCGCCAATTTGATCCTATGCAGGGTTGTGCCTAGATTTTTTTGGAAGCTGCCTCCTAAGCAGCAGAAACAAAAATCAAAGCATAGCTGCATTCCTTGCATCATTATTTTGCTGAATGTTTCATCAGTTTGCTCAGCCGCAAAACTTTAGAAGGTGTGTATTTAAAATTGCAGGATAAAATAATAGGCTAGGGGGCAGCTCTGCACAGCAACAGTAGACGTGGACCTTTCCTTTTTTGTTATTAAGTATGCATCTTGCAATTTCCATGAAACCAAGCAGCTGCCTCAGCAACAGAGCTGACTTGTAGGAAGAGCCCCATCCCCAAAAGCTCAAGGTGAAAATGGGCTAGTTGCATGCATTTCTGCTTTGTCCTTGAGTGAAAGAATAAAGAATACATTTCCCTTTCCCCCTTCTTAAAGCTAAACCATATATCCGCATGCTTATTTCTGGAAAGCATTGACAAATTATCCACCCCTACTTAATTCTATTTGCTTCCAGCCTAAACACCCTAAAGGTACCCAAACTTTGAATCATTAAATCATAGAATCATAGAGTTGGAAGCAACCACAAGGGTCATCCAGTCCAACCCCTGCCATGCAGGAACACACTATCAAAGCCCTTCCGAGAGATGACCATTCAGCCTCAGTTTAAAAACCTCTAAAGATTGAGACCCAAGGAAGTGTGTTCCACTCTTGCTGTCAGGAGGTTCTTCCTAATGTTTATCTGGAATCTCTTTTCCTGTGGCTTTAATCCATTGTTCTGTGTCCTTGTCTCTGGAACAACAGAACACAGGCTTGCTCCATCTTCAGTATGGTTTCCAGACCTTTTTATCATTTTTATCGCTCTCCTCTGGATACATTCCTATCTGATCTTGGAAGCTAAGCAGGGTCATCCTTGGTTAGTACTTTGATGGGAGACTGCCAATGAACAGTGGCACTCATAGTGGGGATCCAGGGTATATTTCAGAGGAAGGAACTGGCAAAACCATCTCTTACATAAGAAAACTATGAAATTCATAGAATTGCTGAGTCAACAAGTGACTTGAAGACACTTACACATAACATCAGCATGTGCTGGGTTTTGTTTTTGTTTTTTCTGATCTTAAGTCAACCTACCTGTCTAAATCTAAACTGATACAGAGATACTGAAACAAGAAGAATCAACGCATGATTACCAAGACATCTCAGCTGCTGTGGATGGCAGTATATAGTACATTTTTATACTGTAGCACAGTGGTCTCTCCCAGCTGCTGCAATAGGTCTCAAATATGCCAGCATAATTGGATACCTACAGGAACTGTAATTTTTTGAAGCTCTATGTAAGTTGCCCAAGTTTACTGAAATACATAAAATATGTCAAGATACAGTGGGCCCTTAGTACTCACTGGTGTTTGGTTCCAGGACCCCTCATGGATATCAAAATCTGGATGCGCAAATCCCATATATACAATGGCATAATACAGGGGTAGGCAACCTTTCCCCTTTAAGGGCCGAGGGACTTCAGCTCCCAGAAGCCTCAGCCATGTTGGCCAATAGTCCCATGTTGGCCAATAGCTCCTGGGATTCTGGGAGCTGAAGTCCCTCGGCCCTTAAAGGGGAAAGGTTGCTTAATAATAATAATAATAATAATAATAATTTTTATTTATAACCCACCCCTCTGCGTGGCAATCGGGGTGGGGCACAACAGTTTAAAAACAAACAGAGTTAAAAATCATTCCCTAACCCCATAATCCCACCCTCCCATCCCTTAAAATAGAATTAAACCACAGTGAAATTAAAAAGTGCCACATTAATTAAATTAAAATTAGTTAAAAACATACAATACAATAAAACAGGAGTCAGAGGCTGCAAGATTAAAAAACAAAAATCAAAGCATGGCATAGTACAGTGATGTTCCTTATATCTATAAAATGGCAAAATCGAGATTTACTTTTTGGAATTTTGGAGTCCTCTGTCTTGTTTAATTCTCACAGAGGCTAGCAACCCACTTAAATGGGCATTGATGCTCATATCTAGAACAGCAACCCACAACCATCTCTACCTTATTCCTACTTTTCTGCTTCTTACTCCCCTTCTCAAATATTCTATAACCACTGCTTCCTTATCTAGAAAGCTGTCACACCCCACAATTTCTTTATTTCTAATTTTTTATCTTCACAAACCTATCTGCCCTTTTCCACAGTATTTCCTCTGCTGATTTTTTCTCCTTTGGAGGGATCTCTGCATCTGTATGGTCTCTTAAGATTTACTTTCTTACCTGGTTTTAACACTTGGTATGCCTTTGCAGCAAATTTATAGGATGTTTCAAGAATAAAGAAAAAAATATGGCCAATACAACTCATGCAAGAACAGCTTTATTTTACTCTATAACAACAAAGAAAACAACATTAAGCTAAATATTCTTATCCATATTGATATAGAACTAGAAGACACTACAGAGTTTTGACCTGCCAAAAAGATCTTTGGTGAGCTTCCTATTGTGGAGGACTAGCAGGATTTATTTCTAATGTACTAGAACTGGAGCCATATTTATGCCCATTGACTATTGTTTCTTTCCTTGAAACTTCCTACAGACCACCACTATGAGTGCCACTGTCCTAGAGGCCTATTCTGCAGATAATATAAATGAAAATAAGGCAGTATTATTTTACTTTATTGGAAGACAATAAACATAATGACAAGTGAAGAAGATGAGGATCAAAAATCGTGATAAAGTAGATCAGGACTTGTCCTTGCATTATGAGATGGTGATATAAGGTTCTCTGAAGATGCCAGCCACGGATGCTGGCAAAACGTCAGAAAGAAACTTTTCTAGAACATGGCCACACAGCCCGAAAAACCCACAAAAAACTATAGTACCTTCAAGTCTCATCCCAGAGAGGCGGCCCAGAATGATACCATGGTTGATGGTATCGAAACCCGCTGAGAGGCAGAACCAACAGAGACACACACACGCTATCCAGTTCCCTGCGTAAGCCATCCACCAAGGCGACCAAAGCTGTCTCTGTTCCATAGCCAGGCCTGAAACCAGATTGAAATGGATCTAGATAATCTGTTTCATCCAGAAACCCCTAGAGCTGGGAAGCCACCACACGTTCCAAAACCTTGCCCAAAAATGCTAGGTTGGACAGTGGCCAATAATTATTCATTATTGTGGGATTCAGGGATGGCTTTTTATTTTTAAACAAAGGCCTCACAACTGCCTCCTTTAGGTAATATGGAACTCTGCCTTGTTGTAAGAAGACACTGACTACCTCCTTTACACACTCAGCCAGTCCCCCTTTGGCCTGTTTAATAAAACCAAGAAGGACAAGGTTCCAAGACTTATGTGGTGGCTTTTACTTCTCCAAGGACGTTGTCCATATCATCAGGCTGCACATTGAAAAGTATCCATTAATGCTGGACAGACAGCTGCCAAGGTTATATCCAGTGGCACTGTATCAACTTCAGAATCCAAGTTGGAGCGGTTCTGAGTGACTTTATCTGCAATGTGCCATGCAAATTCTTCACAGTGTGCCACCGAGTGGCTGCATTTTCTACTTGAGGGTAAGTGTGTAAAAGGCCCCTGAATACTCAGAACAATTCTGCTGGATGGCTCCATGCAGATACAATGTTGGCAGCAAAAAATAATTTCTTTGCTGCCTGCATTGCCACAGAGTAAGCCTTCAAATAGGCTCTACCCTGTGTTCATTCAGATTCACTTCGAGTCTTCTGCCAACATCGCTCTAGTCTCCATCTCACTCGCTTCATCACCATCAACTTCCTGGAGAACCAGGGGCCTGGTTTGGCTCAACTCCATAAGATGGGATGCTCAGGAGCGATTTTGTCCATTGTCCTAGCCATTTCCACATTCCAAAGGTTGGCCAGAACTTCAACAGAATTGCCTGCCAAGGTGACATGAAATTCTCCAAGAGCCCTCAGGAATCCATCTGGATCCACCAGCCTCCTGGGGCAGACCATCCTAATCAGTCCCCCACCCCTGCAGAGGTGCCAAGCCCCAGTGAGTCTAAACCTGACCAAATAAATGATCTGTCCATGACAATGGAATTGTGGAAAGTTCCACCACACCAAGATCATCATCACCCCACCCAGCACAGAAAACAAGGTCCAGAGTGTGCCCAGCAGCATGAGTAAGGCAAGATACCACTTGGGACAAACCCCTGATTGTCATAGAGGCCATGGAGTCCTGAGCTACTCCTGAAAAGGCAGTCTTGGCATGGATGTTGAAGTCCTCCAGCACTGATAGATGAGGAGATTCCAATACCAACCCCAAGACCACCCCGACAAGCTCAGGAAGGGTGACTGTTGAGCAGCGGATTGGATGGTACACCAACAGAATCCCCATTCTGTCCTGGCTACCCATCTTTTGGTACACACACTCAAAACCTGTAGAGTGTGCAAGGGGGCATCTGGTCATGGGGATGGAATTACAATAGACCACTGCAACTCCACCTCCTCGCCTCCCAGGTCCCTCCTGCTGCTGCACACAGATGCCTAGTGGACAAAGCTGAGAGAGATTAACACACACACACCCAGCCTCATCCAACCAGGTCTCTGTAATACAGGCCAGGTCAGCTTGTTCATCCAGGATGAGATCCTGAATGGCAGCTGTTTTGCCATTCAATGACCTCGTATTTTCAACAGCAGTATTTTCAACCCCTGGGTGTCATCAAGGCTATCCATGCTATTTGGACTGGGAGACAGTTTGGTACCAGTTTGTGCTCCCCTCTTCCTTGATATTTTAATTGTCTCCTCCTTCCATATCTCCCTTTGCCTGTATGACTCCAATGGCTGATCCCTGAAACTGTCTCTCCCTTCTCTCCTCCGAAAAGCACAAGTAAGGATCTGTGGAGGGAGTAAGAGAATGGAATATTGTGAGTTGAGTGGTGACTAGTGGAATATCTTTAGAAGATTTTGAAAAAGCTGGTGTGGGACTGTTGCTCAAAGAGAAGTTTGTCAGGCTAAGGAATTGTGTGTGAGCGGGTTTGAGGAGTTCGAGTGGTCAGGAGAGTCAGGGTTAAAGTTAGCTAGGAGATGAGTATGAGAGAGAGAGGTGATTTAGAAGTATTAAATAATTATTGATGTTATGTTCAAATTCAGTTTAATAAATCATAATTCTTGGATTATATGCTTTTCTTCTGGGAATGCTACATATTGGAAAGTTGAGCTCAGACATGGTATGGATGGTGGCAGCAGTTAATAAAGAGTGATATTATCTGGTGGGGATAGAAGACAAATCTTACACAGGAATCATGAGGGCATGTAGCAGGTGCCCACAGTTAGTGATCACAGTGTTGGAAAGTAGGTCCTCACATTGGTGGCAGAAGTGGGGATGAGGGGAAGCCCTCACATTTGTTGGCAGCAAAGTGATAAGCAGGACCTTGGCAGCAAATGATAAGCAGTATTTGGCAAAACAGTGGGATATTAACAAAAGTGTATACCAAACAAAAGTGTAGGCTACAAACCAAAAGGTGCAGTAAATACAGAGGTGTGATTTTAAACTGAACTATGTGTTTGAAGCAGAAAGTGTGAGGAAAAAGTGGTAGAAAATTGGGTGTTAAAGAAAGAGGTACTGATTGAAAGATGCAAGATACCTGACATACAAAGAAAGAAAAGATGATAGAGGAATTAAACATAATATTGATAAAGAACGAAATTCCAAGTTCTGCTCTAGTATAAGTAAAATCCCAGAATTCTCAACCAGTGATCCAGTTCAGTTAGAGATTTTAAAAGAACAAAATAGGATTAAAATCCTCGAAAGGAAGGAAAGGAAAAGGAACCTCAGACTCCTCCAAAAATTGAACATCTAACATTAATAGAAATTCTATTTTTTTTCTATAGTCTATTAATAAACTAAACTTTATCCTGCACAGGACAACCTTTTGAAAGTAGAAAGAAATTGCAGCTGATAACAGACATTATTATTATTAAATCTACAGCTAAAGGGTTTGTTAGAAACTTCTGACTACATTTATGAATGTGTTAGACAACAAAATGTAAAAGCATACAAGCCTCTTTATAAAGATATTGCAACAGATCTCAGCAGATGCAACACAGAAGCCATTCAACTTTTTAAAAGGAATAAACAATTTGAAATGGAAATAGCTGGTTTTCTAATCAACTTGAGATCATCTCCCTAGTAGGTTTCTTGTTGTTGTGGCATGTCTTCAAGTTGTTTCTGACTTATGGTGACCCTAAGACAAATCTAGCAAGGTGTTTTCTTAGCAAGTTTCTTCAGAGGGATTGCCATTGCTATCTTCTGAGGCCGACAGTGTTTACATTATTTCTGGCAACAATACAGTAACAGAGTATCTCTGTAAACTGATTTGGAGCTGCAGATTCTGGTTAAAAATCTTCTATCATATATTAAAAATATGAAGGGGTTCTGAAAAGTCCTTGGCCCAAACAAGAAGGGAATGACCTAGCCTAGAGTCATGAAACTTACATGCTATTCCACATATTCAACCCAAAGTTTGACACACTTGGCACATTGTTTCTCAAGTTTATTTAACCTTCAAAATTTTTTTCCTGATGTCTGGTCACTGAAAAACCGCTGTCACTTTTGAATCATTCAAAAATTCCCTTTCTTTCAAACTCTTTAAGGTTTGAAAACAGGAAATAGATGGAGCAAGATCTGGTTAGTAGGGTGGATGGTTTATGCACCCCAAATTCTTCAAAACATCCATCGTCTTGCCAGACCTGTGAACAGTTGTATTACAAAAACACAGCACATTTCCACAACTTCTCTCATCATTTTTCCTTCAATGCCTTTAAGTGGCAGAGCAAGTTAGAGCAGTATTCTGTATTAACTGTATAGCCCATCTGAAGGTAATCAGTCATCAAAATATCTTCCTTTTCTCAAAAAAACTGTGGCTGTGACTTCCTGCTGAATTTCCCAAATTTCTTTGGCCATGGAGAATTTGAGTGCTTCCACTGCAAGGGCTGTTGTTTGGTCTCTGGATCATAGTGATGCAACCATGTTCATCAAAAGTGATGTGTCATTTCAATATATATATATATCAGTAGCTCACTCAAAATGTTGCAAAATAAACTTGAAGGTATCCACTTGATTTCATTTCTGGTCAGTACTGAAATATTTTGGCAACCACTGGATGGTCCTTGTCTATATCCTTCCAAATCTATGATTTCTACATCAGTTCTGTTCATCTTAGTATTCATCCTAGTATTAAATTCATGTAAAATAGAATCCTGGAAGACAATGCAAATCCCTTTCCTGGATATTCATCTAAATATCAGGCATAACAAGACAGCACAACAACTGATGGATATGTGTATTTGAACTGGAATTCCTGCCAAACATTTGTTGTGTGCCTTCAAGTCATTTCCAACTTATGCTGACCCTAAAACAAACTACCATGGGAGGTTGTATGGGAGTTGCATTCTTTTGCCTAAGGTCACACTGTGGGTTTCCATGGCTGAACAGGGATTCAGACCTTAGTCTCCAGAGTTGTACTCCAACACTCAAACCACTATACCATGCTTCCTCTCTAATCCAAACATATAAAACATATCATATATAATTTAGCACTTAGGATCTAATGTACATATCTCTTTACAGGAAGGCCAGTGTTAATTGATACTTCTCAATTTGTAGAGAGGGTGTGCACAGAGATAGGGTTCTTGGAGAGATGAGAACCCCTGTGTGTGTTATTTCCTGCCCTTCCAAGCATATTTTAAAAAGCTAGAGGCGGACTGGCTTCATGTCTAAAGGGAGTAGTTAGTGCTTTGCTAAAACAAAATAGAGTTTCAGCTTGCCTGAAGGAAGCTGTTATAAAACTATTTCTAAAAAGTCCTCCTGGATTCTACTTTTCTGGATAATTATCAGCCAGTCTCTTAATGTTCCATTTCTGGGAAAGGTTCTGGAATGAGTGGTGGCCTCCCAGTTTCAGGGGTTTCTGGATAAAATGGGCTATCTAGATCCGTTTCAGGCCTGGTTATGGGATAGAGTTGGTGAATGACCTTTGCTGGATGCTAGATAGGGAAAATGTGTCCCTGTTGGTCCTTCTGGATCTCTTGAGGGCACTAATTTTACTGTGGCTTCATTCCTTCCTGGGGAGGGGGGGAACATAGAACACAGAAGGTGGTGATAGGTGTTTCCTGCTTGACCTCTGCAGCTAGATTGCTATCTGGGATTGGCTATTCGGATCACACGACTCTCTTGTTGCAACAGCTCCACTGGCTCCCAGGCACAATTCAAAGTGCTGGTTTTGATCTTTAAAGCCTTTCATGGCTCAGGTCTAGGTTATTTGAAGGACTGTATTCTCTATGCACCTGCCCATGATTTGAGATCTGCTGGGGAGGCCTGTCTGTCTGTCCCACCACCATCACTGGTAGTTCTGATAGAAACATGGGAGATGACCTTCTCAGTGGCAGCCCCCAGACCCTTTCCCCAGAGAATTTAGAATGGCACCCTCCCTATTTTCTTTTTGTAACTTTGTGGTTTCAACAGGTATTTGATGGGTGATTGTATAAGGCCTATCTCTCCTAAACAATATTCTGCTAATTGTTATGCTGGTGTGTGTGTGTGTGAGAGAGAGAGAGAGAGAGAGATGTTTAATGGTGTATATGCCAATCTGGTTTTATTTTTTATTTTTTAATCTCTTTTTGATTTTTATATTTTGCAATTTTTTATAATTTTAACTGTGTTTAAAATTATAGATGATATAGAGATAAATAAATAAATACATAATAGAAATATTTTGATATTATTGCAAGACATATCTGTTTCTGCCTTCTTCAGCTGCTCTGAATATAAGAAAGCTGCATTCAAAATGGCATTTATACAATACACTTGTCCCTCGCCGTTCATGGTCTTGCCATTTGCAAGCCATGAGAGACAAAATGGTGTGCATGCTTGAGGTGCATGCACCATGCTGCCCACAGGAGCAGGCCCCCATTAGAATCAATGGGGCTCCAATATTGCCAATTTTTCCAATTCGCAGGGGTGGGTGGGTCCAGAACGGATTCCCCGTGAATTGGGAGGGACTACTATATAGAGCAGGGGTAGGCAACCTTTCCCCTTTAAGGGCCGAGGGACTTCAGCTCCCAGAAGCCTCAGCCATGTTGGCCAATAGTCCCATGTTGGCCAATAGCTCCTGGGATTCTGGGAGTTGAAGTCCCTCGGCCCTTAAAGGGGAAAGGTTGCCTACCCCTGATATAGAGGATGGAGTATTCCAAAGTTTGTAGATGATGGTATTATCTTCTAAGCTGAGAGCCATGAGGTGTTAGGTCTGCAAATCTGGAAGTGTCTCCTTTTTTCTTCTTTTCTTGTTTATAATGATATTGCTATTTTGTTTGCTAACAAACTGGAGAGGCCATGATCTTCTGAATTAAAATGTTTAGCAACTGGTTGTTCTAATTTTCTGGTCAGGATTCAGACTTGTGTTTCCCAAAGCATAGGTAGAGATTGTTGTTTTGCCTGCGTACTGTAGATGGCATCCAGGATGTGTCAATGACAGGGATTGCATTGTAGGTGGTGTTCTACAGGTGATGCTTGGTTTAATATAGGAGGACCTATAGTTGTTCAAGTTGATTGTCTTCCTAAGTTACATACATAGGTGATGCAGTTGTTGGATTCACAAACTGTGAACCAGGATTTCTGACTGATTTGAGCACAGCTCTCACTAGAAATTTCCCTAGACTGAGGCTAATAGAAAGCTGTAACAAGAACTATGCTGATAGTTTTAGCCAGATGTTTTGAGCTGTCCAACATTAGAAAATTTTTCCTGATTGTCAGGTGGTTGTTGGAAATTGCTGGATGGATATCTACCACAAATGGAATATGTTCCTTATCTCATATCTTTTTATGCAGATTTTAAGTCAAGTTGCTCCCTTGCTTTTATACTCACTGATAGAATGAGATTCTCTGTGTAGCAGTTGTTTCCTTAAGATTTGTGGTTCTTTTCTTTGGCTATGACTTTTTACTATCTGATCAAGAAACAAGAGGGCTTCAAAAGCTAGTTTGATACATTTAATACCTTCTGGTTAGCTTAATAAATGTATCATCACAATGTGTACTTTGGATTTTGTTTTATGGTCAACTATCTCTGCAGCTATCTTTTCAATATTTCTATTCTTGTATGGTAATTTCCTCAGTGTCTACAGATATGTCTGTAGATTATTGACACTTTTATGATTCTTAGTGATGAGGAGAATATCAAGAAAAGGGATATGTGGCTGAGCAAAGATGTACAATGATGTAAACGTAATTGTAGGATGAGTGAAGCTGATATATCTTAAAGTGTTCTAGCCATTCCTTATCCTTTATCCAGACCATAAATTCCCTCAATGTGATCACTGTATATTAGAGGCCTGTTACTGCACTCTTTAAGGATGTTATTGTTTAATTTGCTCATGAACATAGTCATGCAAGTGTCCACTACTGTATTCTGTAGTTGTAAGCAGTGCTCTCCACTGAATGTAAAATTATTGCAAGTGAGAACTAATGTTGCCAGATGTTGACCTCTGTGGGAGGATTTTTGGAACTCCAGCTGTTACAAAATTTATTTAAAGCTTTAATCCCATTGTTATGTGATATGTGGGTTGAAAGAGATGCCTCATCCTATGTAACAAGTGCAGTGCTATCAAATTAGTTCTGTTCATTTAAAATATCAATACTGAGTAAGAAATAATTGGTGTTTTCGATCTATGATGGGAGGATTTCTATTTTATGATGTTCTATGAGTTTTAAATCAATAGAAAGATTCTCTTTGCAGGTATCTTATTATGTGAGACTACAGCACACTCTGGATGTTTGCCTTTGTGGATGCTGGGTAACGTAAAAATGTCTAACTGTGGGATTTAGTTTCATAAGGGTACCTACAGTCTTATATTTAAGTAGTTCTCTGTTTATAAAGCTTTTGTGTAGTTTTAATTATAAGTTTTAATGTTAGGGACATTGAGTTCTGCAGTGATGTCTTTATTCAATAGTTAATATGGGTTTTTTTTCATCCTTTCATTTCTTTTGCCTCTCTCCTATATAGTCTTCAGTGTTTACAACCATGAGAGCGCCCTCTTTGTTAGCAAGCTTAATGACAATATTCATTCACCTCTGGAGATTCTTTAGGGCCATTCTTCTTCTTTTGAAAGCTTGTCATAGGTAGGTTCCACTTTGGCACTACTTTTCCATGGTGGTTGGATTGGGTGCTTCTGTGAGATAAGAGATTATATTTACAGTCACATTGCTACTGGTAGGGTCTCCTATGTAAGACAGTATTTTGCAGAGGAGCCAGACTAAACGTACCAAATGGCTACTGAGCAACTGCAGTCGTGTGTTTAGTGGGTTTGACACTGGCAGAGGCTTATAGCATAACAGCAACACCATAACAAATTCTAAAAGAGTTGGTACTACACAGAAGAAAGCAATGGTAAACCACTCCTAGAAGCTGGTTACCTTGAAAACCTTATGACAAGAAAATCCAAAATGAAACACAAGATAGTGCTGGAAGATGAGACTTTCAGGTTGGAAGGCACTCATTCAGCTACTGGGGAAGAGTAAAAGTCAAGTACACGTAATGCTGTGTCTAAATGATCCTCTGGGTTCAAGGCAAAAAGCTGTTCAGCTGCTGACATGTTCAGAGGGGAAAGGAAAGTCAAAAGCTGCAGAATGCATATAATAGGAACATGGAATGTGAGAAGCATGAATCAGAGGCAGTTAGACATTGAAAACAAGAAATGAAATGTAGAAATGTTGCAATACTTGGGTAAGTGAGCTAAAGTGAACAAGAATGGGGTATTTTCAGTCTGATAATTACACAGTGTTCTACTCAAGAAATGAAAATCTAAAATGAAATGAATTGGAATCAATAGCGAGGAGAGATGTAGAGAAAGCAGTCAGAGGTTATAATGCGAAGTCTGACCAAATGATATCAGTAACACTTGAGGGTGAACTCATCAATATAACCATAATCTAAGTTTATGATCCAGCTACAAATGAAGAGGAAGGAACTGAAAGATACTGTGC
The DNA here is from genome assembly GCA_020142125.1 of Phrynosoma platyrhinos. Lineage (NCBI taxonomy): Eukaryota > Metazoa > Chordata > Lepidosauria > Squamata > Phrynosomatidae > Phrynosoma > Phrynosoma platyrhinos. The sequence continues at coordinate 106,692,426 of JAIPUX010001232.1, read as the reverse complement.
CCAATTCCAAGAGAAAAATTATCATTCACTAAAATAGTACATGTTGATAACCAAAGGCAATTGGAACACCAAAGCAGGAAACAGAGAAGAGCTAAACCATCAGAGAATTTGATCTATAATCAAAAACTGATGCAAGACAGTGTCTCATTGAATTTTGTGGGGCTAACACTTTGTTCACTGCAAACAAATTCTTCAGGCAAAGAAATGACTATATATATGAATGCCACTTGATGGCTAATATAGAAGTTAAATAGACTATATATTTGCAAGAAAAAGCTGGAGAAACTATATTATCTCTGCAAGAACAAGGCCAGGAGCAGATTGTGGCACAGACCATGAACTGCCTATATAGACAGATAGAGTGAGAGAGAGAAAGAGAGAGATAGTAAAGTTAAAGAAATAAACTAAATGAATCATTGTGCCAACATACAACCCCAAAAACATTCCTGTAGAATCTAAAGACAATATAAAAACATATTTGTACTACTAAGCCTAATTGTCAGGGAACCAGAAGAACTCTAAACTGAAGCTAGGGACATTGTTTGGGAAGAATGCAAAACAGGCACTATGCAGCCAAAACAAAAGGCTCATTGCATGACCAACAAGAAAGGGAAAACTCCTTGAATTAAGAAAAGATGAGAAGAAAAAGTAAGAATAACAGAAACAGATTCACAATTCATAATGCAACTATTCAGTGACTTGTACATAGGGACAAAGAGAACTATTATAACTATCAGTGTAAAAAAAAAAAAAGACAATGAAAAAAGTAGAACAAGAGACCTCTTCCATAAGTTCCAAAAAAATTAAAGAACAATTTAAACCAACAGGGAGATACTGTATCTGGTCAAGACAGAATAAAAAGTCAATGGAAGAAATACACTGAGGAAATACTCATTTGAGATGTGGTGCTGGAGAAGAGTGCTACTGTGGACAACCAAAAGACAAACAAATGGGTCTTAGAACAGATCAGGCTGGAGCACTCCCTGGAAGCCAGTAAGTCTAAATTGAGGCTATCATACTTTGACCACATCATGAGAAGGTAGGATTCACTAGAAAAGACAATAATACTAGGGAAGGGGAGGGCAGTAGAAAGAAAGGAAGACTGGACACCAGATGGATAGATACAAGCAAGAAGGCCACAGCATTGGGCATGCAGGATCTGAGCAGAGTGATAGAGGATAGCATGTCTTAGAAGTGTCTCATTCACAAGTTTACCATGAACTGGAGTTGACTATAGAGCATTTAACAACAACAATGAAATGGTAACAGATTGAAGATGAATCCTACAATTGTAGGTAAAAATTTAGAAGAAAGCTGCTTTCAAAGTACTTTCAAAGCACTTGAAAATGAACTTCTGTTCATGTCCTTTTAAAATAAATAAATAAATAAATATTCTGGAAGCAATCTGATCTTTTTGGTGTTCAGGTGCTAAAATTATCCCTGTATCACTAAATTTGCTTAGCTCTGTGCTATCCAGTTTAAACTGTGCTATCTTGTTTAAACTGGAGATATCAGGAACTGAATTGGGAACCTTCTGCATGGAAACACATTTTCTACTGCTGAGCTGTGGCCTCTTAAGGTAGCATATATTTTCTGCTTACATGCCAAGTGACTTGTAGCCTATGTCTTGAAAAGGAACTACTGTAAATCAGGGATTGGATGAAATGCATTATAAATTACATTACCTCCCAACTGGTAGAATTCAAAGACATAACCATGTTATGTATTTTCCGGCGTATAAGACGCCTTTTAACCCCAGAAAAGCTTCCCAAAAGTCCGGAGTCGTCTTATACGCTGGTAAGAGAAAGAATTCTGCTCACCCGGTGGCCATTTTGTCTCCCTCTTCAGTGCAACGGCCATTTTGTCTTCCTCCTCCTCACTCTCAACTCACCAGGCTGGGCCATACCCTCAGGAAAATCAGGGAGGAGCAGGAGGCGGAGGCATTGCTGGCATGGCCTCCGAGAAGAAGAGGAGGAGGAAGTAGGATGGGTGAGGTGTTTCTCCCTTCCTCCCTCGCTGGGCTAGGCTGCCCTCCTTTGTCCTGTAAAAACCCACTGGGTGGCCTTGGGCAAGTCACACTCTCTCATCCTCAGCTTCCTTCCCTCCCTTCTTTCCCCCCTTCCCCCTTCCTTCCTTCCTTCCTTCCTTCCTTCCCTTCCTTTCTCCCTTCTTTCTGAGAAAAAGCCCCTCCATGGGAGAAGGAGGAGGAGGAGGAGGTGAAGAAGGGCAGGGAAGCCCCCTTGTAGGGTGGCAAGGTTTGTTCAGAAAGCATTTGTCATTGCTTTTCCCAAGGCTGAGAGAGTGTGACTTCCAAAAATGTGGTTGTGGTGGTGGCTGTTGTGTGTCTTCCAGTTGTTTTTAACTTCTGGCAACTGAAAGGCAAGCCTATCCTGGGTTTCTTTGGCAAGGTTTGTTCAGAAAGCGTTTGCCATTTCCTTTCCCCAGAGGCTGAGAGAGTGTGACTTCCAAAAATGCTATTGTTGTGGTGGCTGTTGTGAGTCTTCAAGTCGTTTCTAACTTCTGGCAACTGAAAGGCAAACTTATCTTGGGGTTTCCTTGGCAAAGTTTGTTCAGAAAGCATTTACTATTGCTTTCCCCGAGGCTGAGAGAGTGTGACTTGTCCAAGTTCACTCAGTGGGTTTCATGTCAGAATGGGGAATCAAACACAGATCTCCAGAGTGGTAGTCCAACACTGAAACCACTACACCATGCTGGCTTGTATTCCCATGTGCTACCTATGAAACAATTGCAGTCTTTTTTGTTGTTCTTGTGTGTCTTCAAGTCCTTTCCATCTTATGGCGACCCTAAGGCAACCTTATCATGGGGTTATCTTGGCATGTTTCTTCAAAATGGGGGTTGCCATTGCCATCCTCTGAGGCTGAGAGTGTGTGACATGTCGGTCAACTTCCTCGGCTACAGATTGTACATATCCCAGAATGCATCACCCAATATATTGCCGGTCCTTCCCCCCAACACTTTCTCATTTCCCCCCAACCATCTCATAGCTGAGAGATGGAAATAATTTTTAAAGCAGCATTTAAATCTGGAATATTTTTTTAAAAAGTAAGGTCCAAAACACACTTCAGAAAGAAATGCTAGGGAACATGGGATCTGTAGTTTGTTGCGTTTTTAAGTGACAGTTTTCCTGCTAAGTACCTGCATGTCATAAGCATTTGAATTAAAATTACCAGGTTGAAATCAAATCTGATTTTTGAAAAAAAATTATTTGGTGTGTGTTGGAAGAGGGGTCGTCTTATACTGCGAGTATATCCCAAACTCTATATTTTAACTGGGAGAGTTGGGGGTCGTCTTATACTCCCAGTCATCTTATATGCTGGAAAATACGGCCATTAGAATCAATATGCGAATAGATCTTACACAATCTTTGAGACTGACAAAGAAGTTTGTAACAGAAGCTTTTGTAGACTTAAGTTTATGAAAGCTTATGCTACCATTATCTTTCCCTCAGTCTCAAAGGTGTTGCAAGATCCCTTTCCATTACCTCCTAAAGTAATGTGTCATGAGTAATCATGGCATCATGACATTCTTTTTGGAAATAACATAATCATTAGTAACATTGTCATTCCTTGTTCCTATAATGTGCACCTTTTCTACTTCGTCTCTGTGTTCTAAAAATGCCTTCTTAAGGCATTTTGAGATCACATTTTTACACGTTCTCATTTTTTGTTAAGTGGAATTTCAAAAAAAGAGAAAGAGAGAAGAAGAAGAAGAAGAAGAAGAAGAAGAAGAAGAAGAAACAGCAAACAATGCAGTGAGTTTATAATGCTAATAGGAAATTATTGCCAAGGTTTTGTTATGGGTTTCATAACAAACTAATTTTCCATATTTTATTTTTTATAACCATCATTACACACACACACATGCTTTGATTGCTTTAATATTCTCATCTTACTTTTGTACAATTATATTGTTATTTTGCTATTATTATTTCTAAGAGAACATACAAATAAATATAAATAAATTTCCTACTGATTACACAGTGCTGTGTTCTTTTTATATTTCATGTTTCATACTTCCCTTGGTAACATATATTTTGTATTATTGTTTCTTGAAATTAATTCTACTTACATTTAAAGGTTGAGTTTTATGCAAACTTCAGTATTCTAAACGTTTCTTTAATAATTTTACTGATCCTGCTGCTCTCATATTCAATAGATTTTCATGTTATTTCCATATTTTTTTTTTACAATAGTTATTAACTATTTCCCAGTCTTTCTCGGTCTCTTCTTCAGATTTCCCATGGATTAAGTTATAACAAACTAATTTTTAATAAAGCCATTTCTACACTCTGAATTAAACCTCATACTGGCAAATCAGCTACCTGTGTTCTTCTTGATGTTTAAGTGGCATCTCTTTTCTTGTAATTTGAATCCATTGTTTCATATTCTAGGGCTAATTCCCATTAGGATTTAAAATGAATTGCTCATTGGATTATATGTCTGTTGTTCCCATTTGAAGCTGGTTCCAATCCTACTGTGCTAGGTTTCAATCGTGATGAAGCAAGTCAAATGCAAAAGAACCACTGCTTCTTGACACTAGTTTTTGGGCGGTTCTTTTGAAAAGACCCAAATCCAAACTGTATTCAATAAGTGGAAACGATGGGTCTGATTCGCATCGGGGTCTGCACCAGCTCTTGCCAGCTTCTCTCAGTCAGCCCTGGTGCTCTGGTGCCATTCTTGGGGGTGTAGTTTCAGGGCATGGCCCCATGTCGCTCCCACAGCCACTTCTCCCCAGGCTCCGATGGGCTGAGTTGCCTCTGGAGGGGACAATGAGGAGCAGGAAACAAAGGAGGGCCCGGGAGCGCTCTGGCTGGGCTCCCCAGTTGAGGCAGCTGAGGGCGGATTGAGGCTGGGGGCCTGGAGAGGCCCGGATCAGGTCCTGGGAGCACTCTCTTTCATAGAGGGACAACTAGGCTCCCTAGTTGAGGCAGCTGAGGGTGGGTTGGGGCAAGGAAGAGGAGAGGGAGAAGGAGCGCCACTGCCGCTGCCACTGCCATGGATGGAGAGGGTCCCCCGGAGATTTCCAGTGAGCAGTGGACTGGTGAGGCATGCACCGGAGGGCAGCCCATCTGGATGTGGAGGAGGAGCCACTGGGGCCAAGCCTTCCTGCCATGCCACCACCCCTCCTCTTTTGTTGTTGTTGTGTGCCTTCAAGTCTGTCATGGGGTTTTCTTGGCAAGGTTATTTCAGGAGTTTGCCTTTTCTTTCCTCCCCCTCTTCCTCTCTCCATGGCAGCCATTCTTCCTCTCTCCCCCTCAAGTGTGAACGACAAAGGGGAGTAAAAAGGGAATAAACAGCCCCTGAGAGATTTGATCACCAAATAACCCGGTTTCCACACCAGGTTATTTTGTTGTGGGAATGAGCCCCTAGTCTCTGGAGCAGTGGGAAACAGATTTGCCTCATCTTCTAGATGACATCCCTTTAGGTGTTTAAACATGATGATTATATCACCTCTCAATTGTTTTTTCTCCAAGCTGGACATGCCATTCTTCATTCTCCAAGCTGGATATGCCATTCTCTCATCAATTTTGATGGGCTTGGTCACCTACTTCTGATCATATTCCAACTTGTGGTGCCCAGAAGTGAACGTAGTATTCCATGAGAGATCTGACCAAAGGATAGCAGCATGGTACTATTATTCCCCTCTGTCTGGATACTATCTCCTGTTGATGCAACCCAGTCTGGTAAACATGACAGTTACGTCTTTTTTTGAAAGTTATTCTGCTATATGTGTTTGTGAAGGTGGGAAGCAGTTCAGACTATTGGTTTACAAGCAAGCAATTTAAAATTCACATGCATTGAAATGGAGCGACACTGACACATAAGCTTTGCTTTTTAAAAAAGCAGTTCAATATTGAGAGAGTAGCAACATTTGTACATCTGCAACCAGATCAGCAGTTAGTGATGATGACAGGATGAATGAGAGTTGGAGAAGGAGTCCTTCAGTATCAGAGCCAATGGACATTTGAAGCAATATGGAAGAACTTTGTGAACAGCATTCTTCAGTGTCTCGGGCAATTACTTGTCATTTCCCCTTCCCGAAAAGTTGCAAGTGGTCCTGAGTACTCTTCAGCTTGAGGGTCTGACCCTCTATAACGTTGTACTTTGCTGTTGCTTAGTAACACCATTCAGAGGACTGTGTGGGTGATTTTTCAGGCAGCAGAGGGGGGAAAAACATTGGGAAGGAAGAAATAGAGGACAATTATTTTATTAACTGCAATTTTGTACCTTAGTTTATACCTTTTATACTTAACAAAAAGAAATCACAGATCTCCAAGGAAATATCCCTGAACAAAAACAAATACAGCTAACAGCTTCCCAAATGGTAGCCATAAATGCCTAAAAACACTTACTAGTTTCTGTTCGGAACCGTAGCTATACTAAAGCAAGATTAATTTCTGCAGCTAAAGCAATTATATGCCTGAAAGGCTATATCTGAAGAAGGGGAAAAATGGCTTGTTTGGACCCAAGGTGCTCAAGCTGATCAGTTTTCTTTGAGCTAATCAATAGTCACTGTCTAACTATAAAATTAGTATCAGTGCAAACAAAAAAGTTACCAGTTTCATCTCCTGCTTGCCAGCTTCTAGAGGCATCAAGCTGATCATGTGCAGCAGAAAACTACTGGACTGAATGCAACTTAAATTTGATCTTTCAAAAATGCTACTGTGCTTTTTTCCCCCCCTATTTCCCCTCTACAAATAGGTGTGCTTACATTCTTTTTTGTTGATCAGATACAGTGGTTTAAACAGAATAGGTGCTTTGGAAAAAAGCATTTTACTCTAAAGTTATCTGAGGGAATGTTTTTATTGCTAAATTTTCATTCAGCATAGACAGATCAGAACTTGGCCCTGCTGGCTGCGAGAACTCTGAGAAATGTTCTCCAAAAAAGTATCTTTGCCAAAGTCTGGCTTAGAACCAGGCTAAAATAGCATTTGCTTATGTGACACTACTGTAACCAAAGCAAGAGAAAAGGTATGTTTAAAATATTATTCTATGAACTGAAAAGGAGCTTTTTTTTTTAATTAAATTTATTTATATCCCACCTCCATCTTGGCACAGGGACTCATGGCAGCTATGAGACCCAGTATGATGTCATGGTTTGAATGCTGGGCTAGGACTGGGAGTTCAGAGTTCGAGTCAACCAATGAAAACCCACTGGGGACCTTGAGCAAGTCAATCTCTCTGGCCTTAGAAGGCAATGGCAAACTTCCTCTGAACAAATCTTGCCTAGAAAACCCTAAAATAGCATCACCATAATAAATAAATAAATAAATAAATAAATAAAATATTTATACCCCGCCCCTCTGTAAATACAATTGGGATTTTAATGGCTGGAGCAGGTTCCTCCCAAAGGACCAAAGTGCATGGGGAGGATTATATGGGAGGAGGTGGTCCCGAAGGTAGGTTGAACCCAGCTATTTAGGGCTTTAAAGGTGATAACCAACACCTTATACTGGGCCCGGAAACTAACAGGCAGCCAGTGGAGAGATTTTAATAATGGAGTTATGTGGTCTCTCCTGGATGTTCTGGAGACTACTCTGGCTGCCATATTTTGTACTAGTTGAAGTTTCCGGACCAAGCATGAGGGTAGCCACATGTAAAGCACATTACAGAAATCCAGACAGGAGGTTACCAGTGCGTGCACCACAATCTCAAGATCCCTTATTTCCAAAAAAGGCCGCAGCTGGCGTATCAGTCGAAGCTGGTAACAGGCACTCCTGACCGTCGCATTTACCTGATTTGTCATCAGGAGCGATGAGTCGAGGAGCACCCCCAGACTGCAAACACAGTCCTTTACGGAGAGTGTGACCCCGTCCAGGACTGGAGCTTGCAACCCATTTCTGGTTTCAGGGCCGCTACTGTTAGCTCCTCCGTTTTGTCTGGGTTCACTCTCAATCTGTTTTTCCTCATCCAGTCCATTACTGCCTTAAGACACTCATTGAGAGGAGAGACACCATCGGGATTAGAGGCCGACAATTGAGATATGGAGAAATAGATCTGGGCGTCATCAGCGTACTGATAACACCCAGCCCCATGGCTCTGAATGATCTCACTCAGCGGCTTCATATAGATGTTAAACAGCATTGGGGACAGAATGGTGCCTTGAGGGACGCCGCATGTGAGCTCCCTTTTAACAGAGTAACTGTCCCCAAGCAGCATCCTCTGGGATCTGCCCAAGAGGAAGGAACGGAACCACTGGAGTGCAGTGCCTCCAATTCCTAACGCACTCAGGCGATCTAAGAAGATGAAGTCATTTTGAAGAGGCATAACAAGAGAGAACTAGAGGGATTGAAATGGGTTACTCCAGAGGCCAATGGGAAAATGCTAGGGTTTAAACAAGAATTTAAAACAGAAGATAAGCCTTGTTAAGAAACACACCTAAAATAGCTCTCTTTATAGTGGTTTATGTATGTAGAAGACAAATGAGGAGTTAAGTTACTGGGTTTCTCATCCATCATATATAATTTTTAGAATATATAATCACATTTGACTACAGTATATCAGCTTTTAAAGCCTTGTATGTGTTAGCGTCATTTGCTTTGAGATAGATATACAGCTTAGAGAGGTCCATCCCTCCATCTTTGTTAGGCTATGCAAGCCTTGATGCTGACAAGGACGCTTCTCCCTGGCAACAGAAATAATTTCCGATCTACAACAGCCCTACCAACCTGCAACGATCACTGTAGCTTTGAGAAAACCAGTCCTGTTAGGCTATACAACGCCTACTTTTGGGATGCCTGTGTCTTGGTCTCTAAAATAGCAACAGTGGTGCCTCTTCTTAGAATTGCACAGATCTACAAGACCTGATCAAAATACATATTTAGGGACTGTGTGCACATAAAACTGTTAGTACTCAGCTGGTGGGATGTAAGAACACTTGGTCTCATATCCTGCATCTGAGGCTATCATGCATAACTTTACAATGATGGAGCGATATTGCTGACACAACCATGCCTGTGAATTGTGATGATGGACAATGGGGCATTGAGCAAGACATCCCATTGTGTAATAGGCATTCCCATTGTTCAAGGGGACATGTTGAGTAGTGGCCATGCAGCTGGTTGTGCTTCCACAGTAGTCCTAATGACATAGCTACATCTCCCCTCCTGAGAATACAAAAGTTGCACAACAGTGCAATTCAGCTTTACACAATCATATACTATTTTATGATGATGTGATTTCCCAACAGGATGCCAGGTTTGGTTTTCTTACTGCATCATCTTCCCATCTGTCATCAATGCATCTATAAATTGAAAATATAAATATAAAGGGTAAATGGGGAATCATATGCATAATTCAGAGGTCAGCCCAAATCCAAGTTGGAACTCTATCTGGCAATAAAAAACTCACATCTCCTACTTGCTATGCAACCTACTATGCTAGTATCCAGATCAGTTTTTCAGAAATTAACAAATGAATTAAGAAACATGCTATATATTAAAAGTAAATGCTACTTTTTCCTTCATACACATCCTTAATCTATCAGGGGAGGGGTCCTCCAAATCCAATTCACAGATACGATTTTCAAAAAAGAGGAGGTATGTGCAAGTCATAATGGTGCCTACACTGTGCCTTCCTCAGAGCAAATTAGCAGCAGGGGAAAGAGCAGTTATAAAATCCTTTGCTCTCTTGCTGCAAATTCCTTAGTGTTCTTATAAATTAGAATTTTGACATCTTCATGAAATCAGACCAAAACACTATTTAGAAAGTTTTGGTCTCTGCTAAAACTGAAGCCAACAAGGTGGCTACTGTCGATAAAATTTATTCCATTCTTTGAGACCCTTCGGAAGCTTTAGGAGATGTTGTAGGCAAATGAGGCTTGATCCCTATCGTTATATGTTATTGAAGGGACTTCTTCCAAGTCCAATTTAGTAAAACCAATTTAGTAAAACCTTCAAAAACTGTCCTGGCAGAGCTCATATTTCTATTAGATCCCATACCAAAGAAAAAGTCACAGACTGTAGGTGAGCAAGCTATCTATCTAGGTGGCTCACTGTGCCGGGAATGCATCAGGAACTGTGCAACCACTGGAAATAAAATAGAATTAGAAGAAAAGAGAAATATCACAATAAAATAAAAGACCATGTGGAGATCTGAGTTGGTATTTTGTGATAGAAAAAACAAAATGGTGTACTCCATTGTTAAACAATGTCCATTAAGATATATTCTGCCAACTCAAAGGATAACATGAGCGCTGGCTCTGTAAGTAGAGTTCTAAAAGGTTGTGAACATGCTTTCTGCATGCATGGACTCCCAATTGTGGGGCTGTAAAAAGATCATGAAGTAAAGCTATTTTAACTATGCATTGCTAATTTTACAATACAGTGCACCCACCCCATACGCAGGCTTACCATCCATGGTCTTCTTATGCAGAGGCAAGCCCTGGATGTTAAAATGGCATGCGTGTCTGTGGCACACGCACAGCGCCGCATGAACAAGACTTGAGGTCCCATGTTTATTCCCTTAGGTGGGTGGTGGTGGTCTGGAATGGATCTCCTGCCTATACTAAGGGTGCACTGTACTCCTCCCACCCATTATGCAGACTAGTTTAGGATTAAACAGTGATAAAGAGCAAGGAATTGTTCTCTGGCAGGTATGTAGGTTAAGACTTGTGTAGTCAGCAATTACTTTGTAGACACTGCAATGCTCCCACCTTGAGTTGAATCTTTTCTAGGTTAAAAGTTATCACTATCATAGGAGTTTTCAATGGACTGCCTAGCAGAACAGTGTAGCATGAATCTGTGTGGAAAGAGCCTTCTTGGACAGAAAATGTCCCACAGTTGTTGCCAAAATTGCCTCTGTGGCTACAGTCCCTGCCTTTCCAAGTTGATTATAATGGTTATAGCTGATTTTACCTGTTTAAAGTGATAAGCTTTCCTCACTCTTTTACTGCCCCTATCACAAGCAGTTAACTTTGGGGCTTTCATGATGGTCTGACAGAAGCCACAAATACATTTGCTTTTCCAACTTCAATTAGGCACTAATAACATCATACAAGTACCATCAAAAGCTTACTGGTCACTCATTCCCACTGTGCACCAAATAACCAAGTAGGCAACTTAAGATAGCTGTTACAGAATCACACTACTATAATGGAACTCCTCCAGGAATGTATTTATTTACATTAAAACACTATTATACAAACTCAAAAAAGACATTTTAGAGGGAAGGCATGCCCAAGCAAACATCCCTCTCACCCAATGCCATTTTGTTTCACTGAATTCAAAATGGGAATTCTATGATCCAGGCCTATTGGGAGGGGAAATCTACCCAACATCAAATGTGAACATATGATGGTCACTGTTAAAATCACCTCCCCCTCAGGATTTATTTCTTCATCCAAGTAAAACTCTTGCCCAATGGTTTTATTTGTAATTTATTTAACACAGTGTAGAAAGCTATCATTTCAGAAGCAATGATTCTGTACAATCATCCTGCAGAAATGTTTGTAGGATCCCCGTTAATTTTTCAACCAGCAGGCACTTTCCCCACCCCACCCCTATAAAAGTGCTCACAATTAACAGGGACTCCTTTTTCTTAAAAGATGAAAAGATACGTGGAAAAAAAGTCTTACCCCCTTAATGCCTAAAGTGTGCACATAAAACAGGCACAAAGAAACAAACGTGTATTCCCATGATTTCTACATCACTAGTACAGCAGAAGCAACAATCTGTACAATAAAATGCAACTGCAGAAGAAAATAATTTTAACTCATCTGGAATACTTTTCTAAAAAATAATCATAATCATAATCTTGATCGTAAAATGCATAGTGATCAGAAGGAAAACTCAGCAAAGAGAAGCAGCTCAATCCCACATACACAGAAAGCATCCCCCATCGATTCTTAAAGCATATTTCAATTAGGACTTCCCCCATCACAAATCACAAGAATAATATACAACTGGCTAAAGGAGCTATATGATAAATAATTGGGAAAGAATCTATGCATGCACTAGTTAGGTACAGCTAAACTTTACAGTACACAAAAAACATTCATTAATAATGTAGTGTAAAGACTGAAATGTAAAGAGAGAATACATTACTGATTTTATAATTCAAGTTCAGGCATCTACTTGTGTTACAGCACAGCTGTCAAAAGGCGATAATGAGTAAATAATAAAACAAAGTGTTTTTTGTTTGCTTGTCTGCTTGTTTCCACATTTTTCTTTAACTGAACACCAATGGGCAGTGAAGCAATCATTTGCTGTCCAACTCTTGAGGCTGCTGTGGTGTTCTAATTCTGCATCTGTTCAAAGAACTTGTAGGTTGGATTTTCATAGCCATTTTGTTGCATCTTAGAAAGGTGGCGTTCCTCTGGTGTCACTGCAGCATCCACCTAAAGCAGCCATAAGGAAGACAATGGTTAATTATGGCATAGCCACCTTACACCTGTAATGTTTACAATGGCTTTTCCCTTTAAAGTAGAACAAATTTGAATACAAAAGCTCTAAAAAGACAACCAGATAATCGAAAGACAACCATGAAGTGTGGTAACATGGGGCCCCTTCGCATCACACAATTATAGTGCTATGATTCCACTCTCACTGCCATGACGACATCCCATGCAATCCTAGGACCTGCAATTGAGGGAGGGGCACAGCTAGAATGTGGTAGTGCTTCCCCAAACTACTATGATTGTGTAGTGTGAACTGGCACATTTTTTCATGAGTAAAATTCAAGTGCAGAAGCTCACTTTAGCTGACTGACTTAACAATAAAACAGTAAAGATTCATGTCTACATACAAGAATGGCAGAACAACATTTATTCACTACTAGTTTTATTTCCAAAAAGGATGGGTGTGTGTGTCAGTTCACACTATCCAGTGTGAAGTCACTGTGGTATGATGGTCTGAGTGCTGGATGATGACTCTGGAGACCAGGGTCCAAATCCCTGCTCAGCCATGGAACACACTGGGTGACCTTGGACAAGTTCCACTCTCTCAACTCCAGATGAAGGTAGAGACAAATCTCTTTTGAACAAATCTTGCCAAGAAAACCCAGTGATAGGCTTGCCTTAGGGTTGCTATAAATTGGAGATGTGCAAGGCACACAACAAATTCCACTTAAACTGCCATGGCACCATCCTATGCAATAAATGGGTTTGTGTTTTGGCGAGGTGACCAATTAAATAAACTGTTCTAGTAAAACTACAGCTGCGAGATGTTTAGAGCCTCTTTATTGTATTGCACAAGACACATCACCAACAGATATTAATGAACATTTGGAGTGGATGTTTTGAAACTGCCTGTCATTTACAACACTTTCCAGTGGAGTAGGCATTCCTGGCATCCATACTGAAGGATAAAATGTTTACCAATTAAACACTTGTTCAGAGTATTTGGCTCATTGTTTTCAAATAATTACATTGGGATAGATTCAGAGAAATATGTGTAGAAAAGAATTGCCAGAATGCAATTCTTTCCTGCCTGTTTCCACATTAGGAACACTGATATGTCTCCCATTTTTAAAGTAGTGGCCCCAAATTACAGCAGATACAAGATCACTTCAAGGTGTTTCAAGAAGAAAAGAAATGTTTAGTCTAGCTGCTTAACCCAACTAATCCAGTCTGGGATGTCTCTGAGGAATGCCACAGCTTTCTTCCACCATGCTCAATATCCAACCAAACTCCTGCTATAAAGATGTACTCAGCAGCTCCTTGAACAAATATATATTGACTATCTTCAGTTCTCCTATTCTACCTTTCTTAACAGTTCCCATAATGAAAAAAAATATAATGTATAAATCATCCAATTTGCTTATAACTCATTTGATACAGGTGACATTTGGGTCTAGAGGTTAACTGAACTGTTTCTATTTAAATGTCCCTTAGTTTTCATAACTACAGAAAGCATTAACATGCTGCTTTCCCCTAGATTTTCAGATTAGAGATACTGTCCCTGTCTGCAAGGATTATATAAACAAGTGTAATGCAGCAAGAGAAATCACAATACAAGTGTTTTTGTGAGGTACTCCACAAAATTTCTATACTCAATACACCTAGTGAATTGTTTAAAGAAATGTCCTCTTTAGTTATAGCCTTAAGAAAGGATTATGGATTGAATAGTTTACAATTTGAAATGAGAGCATTACTTCCAACATTTTTCACAAACTACGATGTAATTGTAAGTGGAAAAAACAAATCTTGTCTGAAAACTGAGTAAGCAGTTAACTTCATAGTTTTTCATAGATAGATACTGCAACTTTCACTTACCTCCACTACACCATGATGAATGGATGTATATTGTTTCTTCTTTAGCATCACCAGAGTAATGACAATCACTGTTGCAATTACAACACCACCCACCATTAGTCCAATGATGGCACCTTTGTTTGAACCTACATCTTCAGCAAAGAATACCTAAAAATCAACAATCATGATAGCAAATTAGTTACAGAATTTGAGAAGTTAAGGTATATTTCCCCCCAATGCATTCTTGCAACTTTTAAAAATAATAAAAAAATACTCTACAGTCCACTGATTTCTCAGGCATTTTACTGGGTGTCAAGTAAAATACTTTGTCTCAAGTAAAATATAAAAAAATGTGTTTTCATAGATGAGGTTAACTAGCACAATGAAGGCTTGTTTCGTCTGATGCTGAGGGTCTTATCACCTACAGCTATTAATGACTTTTCAATAGGAAATTAATTAAATGTTACTGCAGCCACAAATGATGTGGGCCAATGGACCTACATGTAAAAAGCATCACAACTGTGGAGAAGAAAAATACACATGGCCTGCCACAATTAGTATTCATGAAGTCCCTCTGTAGTTGAAATAGCAGTGCTAAAGAAAAGGCTATCTACCCAAAGAGACTGACAGCAGAGTGTAGAATTCAATTTGTCTTCTGGCACTACAAATATCTACAAGGACTATTAGGTGGTAAGAGCCCCTATAAGTAAAAAAGAAAAGAAACAAATCTAGGCGCCAGACCACTGTATCTAACAATGAGAAGGCCTCAGACAAGTAAAATGATAGGCAAGGGATTTCAATTGTTCAGGTGATGAGCAGATGTAGATCAGGATAGCTGGTACAATTTCAGATTCAAAATGCATATATGGCAATACTGTATGGACAATTAGCTCCTAGAAAGGTCTTAGCCACTGTTAAATGTATGCTCATGCACTGATTTGTAAGGCAGGCTGCAAAACTGCAGAACCACCAACAGGTACATCTCAGACAAGGGCTGAGTTCCTCCATGTTGAGCACAGTGTAAGAGTTTCAAATGCAGGACTTCTACAGCTCTCCTACCATCGATTTCTGGTAATGATGATTTTGTTGTGATAGCCACTTCCTCATGTCATTCCATTGCTGGTGGAGAGTAGGTAGAGAAGCATCTGCCTAGGGGAACACTACCAAAAATCCTCTCTGCTCTCCACAAACAACAGAGTGGCAGAATGGTGGGGGTTATCAGAGAGACACAGTGAGTTCTACAAGGTCACTTAAGAGGAAGGAAGGGAATACCAACCTCTGCAAAGGGAAAATGGAAGTCAGAACATCCTATTCTGTTTCAAGGATGAAAGATGGGATTTAGTAATTTTTAAAATATATAATATATAGGTAGATTCAATGACATTACAGTCCAGGTTTTCAAAAATTAAAGGGCAGTGCAAGAGTTCTTGGAAGGGGTATATGAATTATGCTACCCTGAAAAAATCCTACAGAGGTACTAATGCAATTAAAAAATTGAAGAAGAAAAATTGAAAAAGAATTGAAACTGGAAACATAAAATGAAACAATGTAATAATTAGGTTTCAGTATTGTACAACACCATCAAGAATATATATTGATTGTAAATTTAAAACTTGTCAGTTAATTGTATTTAATTTGCATTTAAACTATTGTCTGCTATTTATTATATTAATATTCCACTTTTCATCCAAGGAGTTTAATGTAGCATACTCTTTTTTACCAACACAAAAATGGATAAAAAGTGGGGTAGATTTTGTGTGTGTATGTTCACACACACCTTCAAACCACCTGTTGATTATGGGAACCTCATGAATATCATAAGGTTTTCCTATGCAAGGAATATTCACTCCAGATGTCAAATCAGGTAAATAACACACCAGCTGCACCCTTTCCTGGAAACTAAGGATTTGGAAACTGTGGTACATGCACTGGTAACCTCTCGTCTTGATTTCTGTAACGCACTCTACATGGGGCTACCCTTGTGCTTGACCCGGAAGCTTCAATTGGTTCAGAACATGGCAGCCAGGTTGGTCTCTGGAACATATTGAAGAGAACATATTACACCTGTGTTAAAATCTCTTCACTGGCTGCCTTTTAGCTTCCAGGCACAGTACAAGGTGTTAGTTATGACTTTTAAAGCCCTACATGGCTTGGGTCCAACCTATCTTCGGGACTGCCTCCTTCTGTATGATCCACCTTGCACACTCTGGTCCTCTGGGAGGAATTTACTACAGCCTATGAAAACGAGGCTGTCGGTGACATCCCAGAGGGCCTTTTCCGCTACCGCTCCCAGACTATGGAATGGCCTGCCGGACGAGATCTTTCTTATTACCACCTTAGACAGCTTCAAAAAAGCTGTTAAGACAGATCTCTTCCAGCAGGCCTTTCCTGAATAACTACCCCAGCCCTAAGAGTCAGCTAATCTCTCTCCCTTCCATGCTGCTGCTATTTGTGTTGTATTGCTGTGATGTCTTTCTTTTATATTATGATTTATTTTAAATGCTTTTAAAACTGTCTTAGTTTAATAAATTTTTAAGGGGGAGGGGGGGGGTTGGATGTATTTTATTGGAATTTTATTTGTTGTAAGCCACCCGGATTGCGCTGCAAAGGGGCGAGATAGAAATATTTTTATTATTATTATTATTATTATTATTATTATTATTATTATTATTATTTTCAGAGGTGGTTTGCAAATTTCTCCCTCTGAAATATAGCCTACAAGTGGTGTCTCATCTGAGTACTAACTGCTTAGCTGACCCTGCTTAGCATCCAAGATCAGACAGGAGCTGGTGCCTTTAGGGTATTACATGCAGCTGGGGTAAATTAGGCTGCCTAAATACCTAAATTACTGCTTTAAAAACTCTTTAAGAATAGAGCAATATTTGTGCTGAGAAAGGATACAGTCAGCCCTCCATAACCACCAATTATTTATTCATGGGCTCAAGCATCCATGGCTTGAAAATATTTTAAAAATTAACAAATTCCAAAAAACAAACCTTGATTTTGCCATTTTATATAAGGGATGCCATTTTACTTTGCCACTGTATATAATAGGATTTGAGCATCCATGGACTTTGGTATCCACTGTGGGTCCTAGAACCAAACCCTAGCAGATACCAAGGGCCCACTGTACTCACCAGTTTCTGGTGATGTACTTCATACCCTGAATCATGTCTATACTCTGCATCCATCTTTAATTCTGAGGTCTCTTCTGTTTTAACATTGGTTAATCCAGAACCTAGATTGTGCAAACAAATAAGACAAAACAAGAGCAAGTAATAAATCCACACATTTCATTAGCCATATGGTCAACCTCCACCAATTGCTCACAGAAATTATATTAAGATTCACAAACAAGGATGCCTTTAAGGAAATATGTGTTGAGTGAAATAATGAAACAGGATGTGATAAAAAAATTAACAAAACAAAGAAACAAAATAATAAAAAGAACGCAGTGACTTTAATCCTACTGGTTAATCCGAGCTGGAATATACTGATTCAATTGTTTAATGCGGTGTCAACACATAGGTAATTATTGATACAATAAGTCTGCTCTAATTGGGATTAACAATAGGATTAACATCAAAGTGTACTACTAAGAGATTTGCAATAGACTTCCAACTGTGGTCAAGGGAAAATGAGATTTACAGACCATTTGAAGAACCCATTTAGCACAGTGATTGCTTCAGAGGATAGTTCACAAAAATAACACTTCTATTAGATTATGGAAAGTTCTGAATGGTACTTTGCGCAGGATAATCCATTTGTGTGCAGGACAGAGATCATGAAGAGGTCTATAGAGGGACAGGTTGCTTACCTGTAACAGTATTTCTTTGAGTGGTCATCTGTGAATTCACACAAATGGGTTACATCTGCATCTGCGCAGCTAGCTCAGAAAGTTCTGGTATCACTGGGCAAATTTCCAACTGCAACTTTTTGGCGGTAGCTCCGCCCTCCTCTATAAGGCCCCTGGCATTCCCACTCTTTCCTCAGTTCCAAAACATATGCCGCCAAGCAGCGACAGCAAGAATTTTAAGTAACGAGCAGGACACGACTGAGGGGAGGATGGGCGGGATTTGTGTGAATTCACAGATAACCACTCGAAGAAATACTGTTACAGGTAAGCAACTTGTCCTTCTTCTTTGTGGTCTCTGCGAATCACACAAATGGGTTATTTAAACTGACAAGCTTCGGTCAGTGGAGGAGGGAGTGTCCTAACACCAATCTTGTAAGTTTTAACAAGAAAAAACCTTTATTAACAACAATAAATTGTAAACTTCAAATTGCAAGTGCATTCAATTGTCAATTCACTGAATTCAAGTATGCAATAAAGCAGTGCAAATAATCAGTGCAAACCAGATAGCAACACTGCCTCCCCAAAGAGGCTTCTTGTCTGGCCCTTGTGTCCAGCCTATAGTGCTTAACAAAAGTCACTGGCTGCAACCAGACAGCAGCCTTGCAAACATCCTCTAAAGGCACCTCAGTCAAAAATGCAGAGGATGCAGCTACTGCCCTGGTTGAATGTGCATGCACCTGGCCTGGTGGGCTCTTGCCTTCAGTTCATAAGAAAGATGGATGGTTGATGACACCCATTTGGATAGTCTCTGGGATGTCACAGGCAGCCCCTCCTTGGCCTCTGAGTAACATACAAAAAGTCTCTCAGAGTGCCTCGAACCCGAAGTCCTTTCCAAGTAAAAAGCCAAAGCTCTCCAAACATCTAAAGAGTGTAGTCTGCGTTCGGTATCAGTAGTCGGGTTCGGGGCCAGGGTGGGCAACACAATGTCCTGATTGATGTGGAAAGCCGACACCACCTTGGGAAGAAAGGTGATGCCGATACAGAGAACCACTTTCTCTCTGTGGAAATGGAGGTATAGTTGGTCCATCCGTAAGGCACACAGTTTGCCTGTGCGTTAGGCAGAGGTGATGGCCACTAAGAATGCTGTCTTTCTGGTCAGCAATCTTGTGTCCGTGGTGGCCAAAGGCTGAAATGGTTTGGTGGAGAGGTAGCAAAGCACCAAGTCCAAACTCCAAGCCAAGGTCGGTACCGAGGATGGAGGATGAAGGTTGTTCAGTTCCTTGAGGAATCTCTTTACCAAGGGATCCACAAAGAAAGATGGTCTGTCTTGAAGGTGGTAGTGTGAACAGATGACAGAGAGGTAATACTTCACTGAATTGAGACATACACCTGAGTTGGCCAGGGACATTAAGAATTCCAGGACTATCGGTACCGAAACTTGGGATGGAGATAAGTCCTTTGCAGACAGGAAGTCTAGAAATCTATTCCACTTAAGTGCTTAGGATTTCCTAGTAGAGGGCTTCTGTGCAGCCTGAATCACAGTCTGTATCAAAGCAGGTAGCAATGTCAAGGATGTATTCTCCAGGCTACCAGTAGGAGAGAGTCCAAGTCCGGGTGTCGAACCCGACCATCATGCATTGAGAGCAGGTCAGGATGGAGCACTGTTAACACCCCTGAACAAGCTGTAGTATAGGGGTGAACCATGGTTGCCTGGGCCACCAAGGAGTGATGAGAATGGCATCTGTCCCTTTCATCCTCATCTTGGTGATGACCTTCGTAATCAGTGGGAACAGGGAGAAAGCATAGAACATCTTCCTGGACCACTTGTACTGGAAGGCATTTCCTCGTGACCCCAGAGCTGGAATCCAAGAGCAGAAATCTGTACAGTGAGTGTTCTCTCTGGTTGCAAAGAGTCGGTTTCTGGTCAGCCCCAGGTGGAGAAGAGGCCGGAGACTGTTTGCGAGTGGAGACACCACTCATGACAATGAGCTCATCTGCAAGGTCGTTGTCCTCCCCAGGCAGGTGCACCAACTGCAGTAATATGTTGTTGGTGATGCACCAGTTGCAGATGTGGACTGTGATCTGCAAAAGCGTCCGGGACCATCCCGTTTGTTCAGGTAGAACATTGCAGTGGCGTTATCTGTGAGGAGGAGCACTGCCTTGCTGACAATACAGTCTGAAACGCCCAAAGGGCCTTCTCTACAGCCAACATTTTGAAACCATTGATGTGGAGTCCTTTTTCCGATGGAGACCACTGACCCTTGACAGTCAGCTCCTGCATGTGTGCGCCCCTTCCTTCCAGGGATGAGTCCGTTGTCAAGTTGACCTCTGGCTGTGGGGCCAAGAAGGGCATCCCAGCGCAGACATTGCCTGGCTTGAGCCGCCAATATAATGATCTGGCTACAGGCCTTGGTACCGTCAGCCATTTGGAAGGTTGATCGCACATGTGATTGAACACAGACAGGAACCAAAACTGTATGGGTCGAAGTCAGAGTCTCGCTCACGGAGTCACAAAGGTGGTGATACCAGATGCCCCAACGCTACTTGGATAGTGTGGGCTCTTATGCATCTGTGTTGAAGACAGTCTCTGGTGGCAGCAGACAGAGTTTGAAACTTGTCCTGCGGAAGGAAGGCCTTGAACTCCTCGGAGTCGAGTATCACTCCGATGAACTTCACCTGCCTGGACGGAGTCAAACTGGACTTCTCCCTGTTGACCATCAGCCCAAGGGAGTCCAGAAGGGAAAGAGTGAAGCGCATGACCCGTTGAAGTTGTTGGCTGGTTGGGGCCATGAAGAGCCAGTTGTTCAGATAAGGGAAGACTATGATTTCTTTCTAATGGAGATAGGCTGCGACTGGGGCCATACACTTTGTAAAGACCCTCGGAGCCATGGACAGGCCAAACGGTAGGACCCTGTACTGGTAGACCTCGGTCCCAACAGTGAAGGCGAGGGACCTCCTGTGATCACTCTGGATGCTACTATGGAAATAAGCATCCTCGAGATCGACGGTCACGAACCAGTGTCCTCTCTGAAGAAATGGTAAAATAGAGGCAAGGGTTACCATTCGAAAACACTGGTACCAAATATATGCATTAAGGGCCCTCAAGTCCAGAATGGGCCTAATACCCGAGTCTCTTTTAGGGAGTGTAAAGTAATGGGGGAAAAATCAGTGCCGGGCCTGAGAAGGATCTACAGGTTCAATGGCACCTTTGTCCATCAAGGTGCGCACTTCGTCGAGTAGGGTGTCTGAGGGGTTGGTGGACAGAACAACTCGGGGGGCAGGAAGTTCCTCGAACTTGAGGGCATAGCCCCTACAGACAATGTCTCAGACCCAGGAGTCGGAGGTGACTGAGGTCCAGATGTTGTAAAAGGCCTCTAATCTATCCCCAAAGGGAGGTTCGTCAAAGTACGCCACCCCATCTCATAACCTCCTCTTCCTGGAATCAGAGGTTCTCTTCCCGAAGTCCTGCCAGTACTGGGGCTTGTGTTGACGACGGCCTGAAGAGAAGGAAGAGGACTGAAAGGGACGACGCTAACGGGACTGACCTTGAGGCTGGGGTTGGTCCTGATGCTGGAAGGTCCATTGGTGATAAGGTTGGAACCATGGCCTCTGGCCACCATACCGATGCCTAGGAGACTGGAAGGTGGACATGCCGTGTCTCTTGGCCTTCATAAGGTATCTGAAATTTAACTTCTTCTCTGTCTCTTTGTTAAAGAGGCCGGAGTCATCGAAGGGCATGTCCTCAATTGCAGTCTTAGCCTGGAAGGTAAGGTCAAACGACCAGAGCCAGGCATGGTGGCCGAGAGCCACAGATAATATTTTTGCAGCATAGTCAGTAGAGTGCCTCGCTGATATGATTTGCTGGCCTCCCAACGCATGCGCCTCTCCCTGAATAGCCATTGCCAAGGCCTTGTTCTCTTCAAAGATGGACTGGAGCAGAGGTTCCAGATGTTCCATAAGGTGCTGTATATATGCACCCATACAGGCCGCATAATTGGCCACTTTGAGATTGAGAACGGCCGCGGCATATATCTTCTTAGCAACTGCATCCAATTTTTTCCCCTACCTATCAGATGCAGAGGAAGAAGATTGTGGCGTAAAGATGGACTGAGAGCCGTCAACAATGGCTGAATTCTGCCTGGGATGTTCAAAGAACCATGAAGGTCCTGAGGAAGAGATTCTGTATAAATTTTCAATTTTCCTCAAGGTTGACGGGACGGTGTCCAGGAGTGCTTGGCAATCTTTTCTAATGATGGCAGGCAAGCAATTACTGGTGGTGTGGGCACCTTCCATGCACCCTTTCTCTCTATGGGATCTGCCGCCTCGTCATTGGCTTGAGCCATCTCGATCCCCAAGGCGTTGGCTATCCTCACTATTTGGTCTGTGAACGACCGAACATCATCCGTAGGGGACACAGACTCCAGAGAGGCAAGAGGAGATTTTTTGGGGTGTATGTGTTAATCATGATGTGGCTACAACTTTTTAAAAATTGAGCTGCAACTCTTGGCGGTTTTCAGGAGAGCCAATTGTTCACTTTCCCCCCTTCTAAATGGGGCAATTTGGGAGGGACTGGAACGTTGAGGGCTGCAAAAACAAAAACAAAAACAAAACAAAAAAACAAAAACACCATGGCCAAAGAGCTGTACTTTGCCCACCCCTACTCTAACATC
The DNA here is from genome assembly GCA_020142125.1 of Phrynosoma platyrhinos. Taxonomy (NCBI): domain Eukaryota; kingdom Metazoa; phylum Chordata; class Lepidosauria; order Squamata; family Phrynosomatidae; genus Phrynosoma; species Phrynosoma platyrhinos. Next base: position 106,669,749 of record JAIPUX010001232.1, on the reverse strand, counting down.
AAAAGTTAGAAAAGGAGAAGTGAAGGGGTGTTACAGAAGACCTAATCAATAATTAACAAGTGGTTTGGGGAGTCAATCACATCATGATTAACACACACCCCCCAAAAATCCAGTGACCTTATACATCCCTTCAATATGTTGCCATTTCAGACAATCTCTGAAGTCTCTGGAGAAAACTTAGATGAGTTCAAGTGCCAGCAGATCTAACCATCACATTTTTGAAGCAACCAATAGAGTCTATAAAACTCTCCAAATCTACAGTAAGAAACACTATTTTCCTAGCTGGAAAATTTGTGAAGAACCTTTACACGAAGAGAAAAAATTTGTAATTGGGGAAAGGTAAATTAAATTTGCTATATCACTATAGCAGTTTAATACTTTTTGTCTTATATGCAATAAAGGATATATGACCATAAAATTTTCCTGTTTAATAATAATAATGTGTGTGCACCTGTCTTTTGGAGAACACTGTGCCCTATCATAAACAGTGTTACTTTGTAGGAGATCTGGATATGCATGATTACCCAGGCTATTTCTGACAAAGACAAGTGGCCTGTCCTGAAAAATCTCTGAACCTAGACAAATACGGTACATCTTTATGTCTCTTTTCATGCAACCATTATATGGAGACTTGCCACAGATAGGGTGTTATGGGTATATCTCATGAAAATCAATTTATTGCCCCAATACTGCTGCCATATGTTGTTTACACAGAAAGTGCTTCAGAGCTGGATCTAAATTTGTAACCATGCATGCTATCATCTTGCTAATGTCATGGCATCATGGGAAACTTGCCAACTTCTACAAAAAAAAAAAAAAAAAAAGTATGTCTGGACAAAGACCACAGGAAAAAATAACAACAGACAAGTTCTTCTCTTCTCAACTGAATACATGCCACATAAATGCTTCAAGGAAGTTAGCTATGTTCCAAGGTGCTTTAGTAATCGCACAATTACTTGCTTGGGGCCTTGAAAACAAGTTTGGCAAATCTACAAAATATCATACTTTCCATTTTGTTCTGGCACGAGGAACAGCATGTACAGTTGTCATGACAAGAATACACTGGTCAAATTATTTTACTCTTTGCACCATCCTTAGCAGCAGTGAGGCATATAAACTTAACTTTGAACCAAAGTGACCAGACCTCTGGATTACTCTTCTTTTTGGTCATGGCATGTAAAATGTGGCTTAGAATTATGCTTCTGCAAGTGTGGTTCTGATATAACCACAGGGGGACAGAAAAAAAACAAACATAAAATGCATGAGTGCAACTGATGTGTCTGTATTTTATTATTATGTAAACAGCAGCAAAGTACAACGCTGTGTAAGCTCTGACTTGTTTTGAATACATGGGTGGAAAGGAAAATTTAATTACTTTTTTTCCTTCCCATGATCCTAATAAAAAATCCCCTCTATGAATCAATCTATTTGTAAGTCAAGGGAGCTTCCATTCACTTCAACAGAAGATCTCCTTGAAATAAAATAAGCAGCTAGAAAAATTCCTTAAGTTGACCGAATAACCATACTTCAGTTTTGCTGTCTATAATATGAAAGGATAGGGGCTGTATTAAACAATACAAAATTCAAACTACAGAAAGAGTATTAATTACCCTGATGCCTGGGATGAAAATATATAGAACTGAATTTGACTATGTTTATAGATTTTGTTTGAAGACATATTTTGGAGCAGATATATAGCAAGTACTGAAATGAATTTATTAATTAGCCATGGAAGCATAACTGATCTAACAAACAACATTCTTATGCCAACTGTATAATTCTGCAGCAGCCTTCTGTCAGTTTACTACACGACTACTGGAACTGCAACCTGCTTGCAGGCAGACATTTTGTTAGCACTGGCTAAGATGAAAAAGCACTAGAAAGATAAAGAGACAAACAGATTTATTTGCCTTACATTTGGGAATGATAGAAACAGGTAATAACTGCAGAGGCAGCTGACATCATTCCAAAGCTGTGCCCTCTAAAGATTACATTTTGGAAAATAACTCATTCCTGTTTTTGTCATGTGTGTAGTGTCATTGTCAAAAGACTAACAACTTGAGCACTCTCTGATTTATGGGTCTCTATCAGGAACAGGCAACCAAACCTCTCCTCTAGTCTTGCTACCTTTACAGTAAGGCAGGTTGTTTTTATCTGAAGTCAGTTGTTGAGTGGAGAAGATCAAAGCCCTCCACTCTTTACCATGCCATAAAAGTTCAGACAATTAATGAAGATTTTGTAAGCACTCTAGTGGTTCAGTTTGTGGTGAGCTGCAAATGAGAAGTATGATGTGTGGTTGAACAAGTCATGTGAGAAAGCAAATGAAAATTAATCTTTGGAGAGTGCCTATTTTGAGCTTAAAGGTATCTATTAATTTATTATTGCTTTAAATATCTGGCAAAATGAGTGTCGATTTGACTTCTTTTATCTTATTATCTTAACACTATACTATACAAAATGACATTTCAAATAAATACCTAGGGAAATGTACTGTATAGGTAATTGAATTGCTTATTTCAAAGTTTCTTGTGAAAGAACAAACTACTCTAATTTTCATTACATATAGGAGTAACCCCTTTGTACTCTACACTGACTCAAGAGATTAGAGATTCTTGCAATTTTAACAGCTAGTGGTATATTATTCACATCAAGAATTGTCTAGACATAGTTAAAATACTTCTAAAATATAACACATTCATTTTATCTGTTAAAAGATACCTGACAAATAATTCTTTTTCACATTTCAGTCTGAATATACAGCATTTTGATATAGTGTTTTGGGGAATTCCCCCAGAACCAAATAATTTAAGTAGAAGAATCTTCCCTTTTTAAAAGTTTACACACTTGTTGAATGTAACAATTTGAGCTTCCAAAACGAGAATATTTATGCTCCATGTATAAACATGTATCACACAAAATGCACACATACTTTGAATGCCCATAGGTGCTAATATTTCAAATTCTGAGGGGGGAAAACTATGTGCTAGAAAGGTGGGAGTTCACAAATCATCCAACTGCTCCATCTTTAACATCTTAACATAGATAATAAGTACATGGGTCAGATGGAAATGTTTAAGGGAGATGATCTTACTCAAGCACTGGAGGGAAATTACTGCTTAAAATAGTGTTTCTGGGAAGATTCAAGAGTTCAGCAGAGAAAGTGTTCAACTCCAGCCAAACACAAACATGCAAGGCAAAGACAGGTTAGGTAAAAGCCATGCAAATTATATACCTGGTCGTGTGGTGAGTCCTCTGTCTGCAGCTGGACGGGCATCAACGGGCTCAACTGGGTATTTGCAACCAAAGAACCAAACAAAAGGAAAGAAAAAAAGAGCAAATAAAAATAAACAAAAGCTTCAAAAATAAGTAATCTATGGTTTTGCTTGGGATAGTGCAGGAAAGATATATGGCATAAACAAAGTTAACAAAAGCAACAGCTTGAAAAAGATCTGCTTTAAGTTAATCCTGGAAATGAAAGGAAGGGAACGGAAATAATTTCAAACTAAATGTATATATGCCACTGTTGTTTCAATCCATTACCTCTTACTCAATGTGTTAGCTATCATGAGGCAAGTCTTTAACACTCCCCAATAAAATAGGCCTTTTTCAATGTTAATTGGAAAAAAAGGTACCCTGCCTTTTGCTGAGAATAGACAACTTAAATATTGCACATACAGTTCCTTTTTGCATTATTAAATTCATTTGTTCCAGTTTCTCTTGGCCTATATTTCAGACACCATTTTATAACCTTCTCAAGACAATTGTGCTACAAGTCTAGCATGCTACAGCATACCTATGCAAAGTTCTCTTTTAGCATTCTTTTCCCTCATAAAACAAATAGAACAAATCCTTCTTCTGAGAACACCTTCTGAGTTGTATAAATAGCATTTGTACAATTTAGACAGTGTTCTCAGAAGAAAGTATTTGTTCAATTTTTTTAATGAGGGAAAAGAATGCTAAAAGAGAGCTTTGCTTAGTTGTGCTGTGGCATGCTACATGCATGCTAAAATGCAAACATCATACACATCCATGGGTCTTAATGTTCAGCACCTATGGATGTGCATGATGTTTGCCTTTTACCATGTTGTTTGACATACCGGTACTTGTTTATGGTCACCTGGAGTTCTCCATTAACTTGGTTAGTTCCTATTTTCTAGGAACTAACACACCAGTAGGAATCATTTGGCTCTCCAGATGTCACCAAAACACAACTCCAAGAAGTCCTGACATGTGTCTATGTTTACTAGGAATATTGGGATTTGCAGCTGGACAACATCTGGAAGGCTGAATGATTCTTATATACCCTTGAACGAAGACAAACTGTATGAGTTGTTGGGATCACATGGCATATTCTGAGGACACAACTATGAGACTTAAAAGAATATGGAATCAAAGTACTTCAAGAGGAAGTCCTATTAAGCCCACTCCGTGCTCTGCTAGCATGCTACTCTCTAATCTGGCCTTCTCCAACCAGACACTGTCTACTTGTTTTGGACTAAAATAGCTATCATTGCTGGATAAAGCTGATTATAGTCCAAGATATCCAGAGGATTCAAAGTTCCGGAGGGCTACTTGAATCTGTTACGTTCTAGTGCGATCCATCCTTTGAAACAGGTACTAGTGAATTTAACTTAAAAAGTCACAATACATACATTAATGAATATAGTATTGTCAACATACACAGAGGTTAACATAATGCAAGAGGATGGGTCTTTCCTCACAAGCTTCAACATGGGGAGACACGAAGACAAAATAAAAAGGGAAAGAAAATGAACTATTTCAGTTGCACAGATATAAAGATGGCATTGCATAAATGGTCTGAGAGGCAGTTCCAAAGATGAGCTAGCAAAGGAGAAAGGGATGAGCCATTCCAGGCAGTGGGAGACCTTTGGAAGACTGAGTAGTCATGAAGCTCATGGCAGCATGTGTTAAATTCTTTTACAACTCACAATAATTTATGCTTGGTGTAGTAGGGTCAGTAAGATCAGGAATGGTCAACTTCCAAGGGTTGGATTACCCCCTTCAGGACCACTGGTTGGGCCACACCCACCTACACCTCCCATTTTTGTCTGGCACAGTTTCTGTGCCTCTCAAATATTTGGAGGCAAAAAATGTCATTTTTAGAAAAAGGCTCCCATACTAAAAATATACTGCCCTAAAAATGGCCCAAATGGCTAATTGTATCACTATATCAGAGAGGCTGTGGGGAATTAAAAAGACTTTGGAGGGAGAGGTGGGCTCAGGCAGCCCTGGGCTAGTATATCACACACTCATTCAATCCATGTAGAACAACCACAGTAGTACAGACTGAAATAAATACTCAAAGTGGCTGCAACCAATCTGTATGCTAGAGGAGAAACCATAGCTTCCAATAAAACAATACTCATGTGTCAGAAATGTACAAAGAATTTTCAGCTACCTCTAAATGCACTGGAGCCATTTAATACATTACACCAAGTCAAACACATTGCCAATGTAGACTTGAGAGAGATGCAGCCAATCAGTATGGTTTCTATGAGTCCATCTGCATTGTATCCTTTTAGGCCTAACATTCTAATTAGTTCATTGAATTATCAACATACTAAATTCTCGAATTAATGCTGAAGTTAAGAATATACTTTAGTGAATTAAGTTTGTCAGAATTCATTAGAATTTGTTTGGCAGGCTAATCTACGTGATTCTTTGGGAAGACTAGGAGGAGGGAAGAGAGGGACACCTGGAAGCCTAGTCACAGCACAGAAGCTTTGTTTGAGAAAGAAAAATGAAAAGGAAGGAAAAAAGTTAATCTAGGAATGGATTGGAGTAATTGGTTTGCTTAGTAGGGCCAATAAGTAGACAGGTTCTTCTTTAATCAGAATGTCATGATTTTTACACCTATCCTCCACAGGCCTACATGAAAGTGTTTGAAATATAGTTTCTGTGTGTGTGTGTCTGTAAATTTATTGACTCTCTTCCGTAACTTCTCTTCTTTTATCTAAAAGATATCTTCTTTTATCACTATCTAAAAGAGAGAAAGCAATGTAAAGTCATGTTTTTATATCAAGCAAAACCATGTAGCTTTAGCCCCAGATGTAAGATGTATTAGATAAAAATGGGATTCTTGGATTGTTTTAACTTGTGATGTTGTTTTAACTTGTTGTACGCTGTGCTTTCTTAGCTGCCACATTCACACTGCTGACACGTTCAGGATAATAATAATAATAATAATAATAATAATAATAATAATAATAATAATAATAAATTCTTTGATTCATTATATTCTTGAATGTTTCTGTTGCATATTATGGTGCAATATACAATTTTTTATTATACTGTCTAGGGGTGAGCTGCAATTACTCCAATTTTCTCACTCAGCAGTTGATACTCGGAAAGTTAAGTGAAAACTTTTCCTCAAACATATCACCTACTTCTTTTTCTGTTGCCTCCTTTTTACCACCCCCTTTTCATTTTAAAATTAAGGTAAGATTGATGCAGAGAAGAATGGGCTTGTGAGGTATTTGGTCATTAAAAGTGAAGATGAAACAGACAAATTTGGGATCCCTGCTTCCTGTACACAGAACATATTCCTCTACTAATAGCACATTTTACAGATGTTTCTTGACTGGGAATAGAGAGGCAAAAAGGATGCAGTTATTTAGCTGTGTACACAAATATTCTGCAAATGTTCAGAAGCTCTCCAACTATTTCAGATTAAGTATTTTCAAGTCTTGATTCAATTATCAATCTTTATACCTATCACTTATTGCTGTACTTGTGTTAGATCAGTGACCTGGAACTGACAGAAACCAGTCCTTATTAACCTTTAACTAACTAACTAACAAGGTATTTGAAAGGTGAATGAAGTGGGGATGGAAATAAAAGGGATGCAGATGACTGACCAACTTGATTGAAGAGATTGTAAGCTGCTTTTCTCAGCTTTCCTCAGACAGTACTGGATTTCCAACATTTTCAGGGTACAACCATACTAGGGACTTTGTAGTCCACGTGGGGAGAAATTGTAGGTTGGAGTAAAGTGAAATTGAAGACAGAAAGAGGACTTTTGAAAGAGTCAATAACAAAATGTGGTCCCTTAAGGTCAACATTCTTTGTATATCCTATAGTCAGGCAGAAGTGTCACATTGTAAACTACAAGTTAGTTAATTATTAATTCAACCAATAAAATAATTTTAATGCTAGTGAAGTAATTTTCAAATTTCCAACGGTCAATTTTATCCAATTAATTTTCATAACTAACATTTCAAGTTGTCTTTTGCTGGAAGCCTATAGTAGAGATTGTCCCACATTACACCTTTTGGCATTCACTCCAACCACTTAAAGAAGATTAGAGTCATGTGTGATCAAGCCAAATGTTTATCCAATCCACAGTGGCCAGCAGATACCAGTGGGAAGCCCAAAATAGAACATAAATGCACTAGCCCCTTCCAATTCACATTTCTCAGCAACTGGTACTGAGTGGCATTCAGATATTGGAGATAACATATAGCTACCATGACTTGTGGCTGGTAGCCATGGGCAAAGTAAGTCCATGTCTTACATTTATGATATTTACTTAGAAAGCAAAATCACACTTATGTACAAGAAAAAATAATAAAGAAAACTATTCTTTTCCTCCCGAACATGAAAGGAGACAATCTCTCAAGTGTATACTGATCAAAGTATAATCAACACATAAAACAGAAAATAGGACCAATTCTCAGGGAGATGGAAGAAGAAAAGCTCTAGACTAATAAATAACAAATCTTAAATATTCTTTAAAAAGGCCAGTATTTTATTGCTTGATCTATCTATCTAAAAGAGAGAAAGCAATGTAAAGTCATGTTTTTATATCAAGCAAAACCATGTAGCTTTAGCCCCAGATGTAAGATGTATTAGATAAAAATGTAATTTATAAAGGTAGTACAACCCACATTGAAAAGAATGGGAGCTGTTCATCATGCAGCTGAACTGTCACCAATTTCTATCAATTACACTGATGTTTGTTTGTATAAGAGAATCAAAAGCTGATCATTTTCTGTTGTTCTTCTGATAAAGTACTCTTTGATTCAGCAGTGGCTTCATGATTTTCACTTATTCCCCCTATACTTGCTGTAGATTCCTCTCCCTTCCACCCAACAGCTTTTCCAAAGGTGTTGGGGGCCCTATTAAAAATGCAACAGAAGGGGGCAATTTGTGAAAATGAATAATAGAAAATCAATCACAGAGTTGAAAGGGACCACAAGGGCCACACAGTCCAAGTTCCTGCCACGCAGGAAGACATCACTGAAACACTCCTGACAGATGGCCATCCAGCATCTGTTTGAAAACTTCTAAAGAAGGAGACCCCACCACTGTCCAAGGCAGTGTGTTCCACTGTCAAAGAGTTCTCACAATCAAGAACTTCTTCCTAATCTTAGGCGGAATCTCTTTTCTTGTAGCTTGAATCCATTGCTCTGGGTCCTCGTCTCTGCAGTTTATATTTGAAGCAGAAAATAAACTTGCTCTATCCTCTACAGACTAAACATACCCAGCTCACCAAGCTGCTCCTCACAGGGCATGGTTTCCAGACTGTTCACCATTCTGACTGCCCTCCTCTGGATATACTCCAGCTTGTCCACATCCTTCTTGAACTGTGGTGCCCAGAACCGGACAGAATATTCTAAGTGAGGACTGATCAAAGCAGAAGAGTGGGACTATTACAGTTGTCCCTCCCTGTTTGTGGACTTCGAGTCCATGGTCTCACTCTTCGCAGGGAGGGACAAGTGGCTATATGTAAAATGGCTGTGCACGCCATGGGTATGCACCTTAGTTTCAATGGGGCTTGAATATTAGCGAGGCGTCATTTTCGCAGGGGGATCCAGAACAGATCCTGTGTGAATTGGGAGGGGCAACTGTACTTCCCTTGATCTAGACACTATACTCCTATTGATCCAGCCTAGAATTGCATTGACTTTCTTAGCTGCCACATCACACTGCTGACATGTTCAGCCTGCAATCCACTAAGGGGTGAAGCAGACGGGCATGAAGGAGTGACTGGTTGCTCTGGGACCATGGTGACGGCACGGCCCACTCCCCAAGCAGGCCGCCACCACAGTCTCAAGTGGTCCGCCACCAGGAGTGTTTTTTTTTCTGCTCCTTTTGCTGGCAGCTTTGGGCCACCTTAGGCAGCCTTGAAGTGGCTTCTGGCCGCTTTGGGGGCATGTGTCGTCTAAACACCACACCCCTGAAGGAGCCGGAAGCTAAATGTCACCCATCCTATATCTGTGCAGTTCATTTCTACTACCCTAGTGCAGTATTCTACATTTCCCCTGTTGAAATTCATTTTGTCAGTTTTGGCTTAGTTTTCTAATGTATTAAGGTCATTCAGAATTCCAATCCTGTCCTCTGGGGTATTAGTCACCTCTCCTAATTTAGTGTCATTTGTAAATTTAATATGTATGCCCTCTACTCCATTATCTAAGTCATTGATAAAGATGTTGAACAGTCCTGGGCCTAGGACAGCACCTTGTGGCATCCACTACACTCCTCTCCAGGATGAGGCAACACCATTGTTGTGTACCCTTTGGATTTGGTCCTTGTCAAGGGCCTTACAGAAATTAAGATATGCTACATCTACATCCCCTCATCTACCAAGCTTGTGAGTCTATCAAAAGAAGAGATAAGATTAGGCATGACTTGGTTTTGAGAAGCCCATGCTGATTATTAGTAAATATGCCATTCCTTTCTAAGTGCTTATAGACTGCCTGCTTAATAATCAGTTCTAGAATCTTTCCTGGTATTGATGTCAGCTGACTGGATGGAAATTACTTGGGCCCTCTTTTTCTCCTTTTTTGAACACAGGGAAAATATTCTCCCATCTTCTGGGACCATTCCTGTTCTCCAGAAATTACTCCTGCCAGTTCTTTCAATACCATTGTATGTGGTTCATCTAGCCCTGGAGATGAATTAATTTAGAGTAGCCAAATAATCTTGTACTACCTCTTTACCTGTACTGCATTTCCCTGCTGCATCATCTGCTCCATTTCCCCCAGGTTGAGCACTGTTCTCCTTTTCAGAGAAGACTGAGGCAAAGAAGGCGTTGAGTAGTTCTGCCTTTTCTCCCCCTTGCAGGAGCACTACTACTTCCTTGTCTTTCCTTATGTAGCCCCTTTTTATTGCTTTTAATCTCTCTAGCAAGCCTTGTGCTTTAGCTTTTCTGATTTTCTCCCTACACAGACGAGATCTGGCATTGCCTTCCACTTAGGCTGAGAGAGTGGGACTTGTCCAAGGTCACTAAGTGGGTTTCCATTTGAACCCTCCTATCTCAGAGTTCTAGGCCAAAACTCAAAACCATTTTTTTACAAGCAATCAATATTTGTTGCCTTTGGGAATAAAATATTATAAAATATAAAATAATAATAAGATTCCCCCCCCCCCCCCAGTCTTGTACAAGTTCTTTCCTTAATGATTTTACTATCTGACTTTGGAAAGCTCCTTTCGACAGAAAAACAAAACAACCACCACCAAAACCATTGGTCTTTCTAAATTTTAAAACATGGCTGGAACTGAATGAAATCTTGGTTTACAGTGAAACGATAGATGGACAGAATTTTCTTAATTTATCGAGTTTATCAATTATATTAGATGGAAGAAACTGCACATACTGCATTTTCAATGAAGACCACAATTCTCTCTCCAAATAGTTATTTTAATATTATTTGTAATGTTTCCTCTCCATGTCATAATTCCAATATTATTAATATTATTAATCAAATTGTTGCTTCCAAGGAAGTAAACAGCTCATTTATCAAAGTTTTAACACAGCCAATTCTGAAATTAGCTGCTTAGTAATGTTCTAGTTTGATGAACCATATTCCCCCTAAATTTCACTTTTGGAATCTCCATGGCATCAGTAACTTGATTATTAACAGCTTAAAGTACCCCCTTTAATTAGGCATTTATTATTTCAAGTTGCACCCAATTCTGGCAAGTCTGCCAAATTAATTTTTTAGTGGGGTCAGACATCTCATGTGTATTTTGACTGCTTATCTGTTGATAGCTGTACATGAATTTCAACTTTTAAGATTTATCATGCACTTCAATGTCTGTAGTCTATTGCAAACTAGAGAAAGGTAAGCTATTCTTGCAGACCTTTCACCACTCAAAATGAACAATTTCCTGCCTGAGTCCAGAGGTCATGCCTGTCTCATAATAAATCAGCTAATATGACACACCACCTCCATTCAAACAACTCTTCAGCCCCCTTATATTACCTTCATTTTCAGTATTTGCTGGGACGGAATCAACTGCAAAAGGATGCCAAGGCTGAAGATTGTCTAGGCTGAAATCCCCATCAACTGGAAGAAGCTCAACTGTTGTTTTAGTCTCTGTCAATGAAGGCATAAGGGCATCATTTCCATAACTGATCCTGGGCTCACTGATCATGTTTGCCAAGACATCATCAGAGTAGTTTTGCTCTTTTTGAAGCAGTTCATCTGGAAAAAAAAATCAGCAAAGAATGCATTTTAAGCTACTATACTGTAACAATTACTCCTTAATGGAAGTTACAGTGGTAAATTACTGCAACAGAGAGAATACAGGATTGGTTTAAAGTTTATTTCAAAGAACATAAAGGGTCTACTAAAACAGTTAACAGAAACACAGAAAATAAAATGTAGAAACTGCAGTAAATGCAAAGAAATAGGATTCTGCAACAATTCACATCATTGTGGGACAGTGTTTTGTGTTCTCTACAATTCTTTATTAAACTTTGGGCCTGAACAGACTGCCAAAAACAATCCAGCTTGAGACCACTCTGATGTGCTAGGGAATCATGGGAACTGTAGTTTATTGTGGCACCAGAGCTCTCTGACAGAGAAGGCTCAATGTTTCAGAAAAAACTACAATTCCCATCATTTCCTAGCACTGAGCAAGGACAGTTAAAGTGGTCTCAAGCTGGATTATTTCTGGCAGTCTCTTCAGGCCCTTTGGCTTCAAATGCATCATATATAAATGGCCTCTGAAAACTACCAACCTCCTCTCTATTTTTATGCATTTCTATTTTCCTTATTTCTGCTGCTACTCCACAGCAGAGACTGGACTTCCACAGAGCAAGGATCTATCAATGAATGGTATTAGCTGTGTGGACTGTTAGCCACAAATGTGACCTGACATGAACCACAGCATGTGTTGCCTCAATGTGCTGTGACTATCAGCAGCACTAACAATACTCTCCTGGGCAACTCCCTTGATTCTGCATTATCTAGTTCTGTTGCTACAAGAAACACATGAAATGATCCAATTTCTCACTGGCATTCAGTGACCCCAGAAGTAGTCAGCTCCAGCAGCATGTATTTATTTAGTGTCAATGTTAGCACTTCCCTCACTTTCTAAATTGGGATTGATGCTACAGAACAAGCACATCTAGCCAGCCAAGATATCTCTGTGACATTTCATTATATAGGTAGCTAAGCAGGAAAAAGAAGCAGGAAGAAGCCAAAAAATAAATTTCCTTGACAAGAACACTGACTCATCAAAAGCATGTTTTGTTTTAAAGCCATTTGGTGACAAAGTGAAATGAGCATAATTATGTTCAGTTAGGGCATGAGGGCTATTGTCTCTGCTCCTTATGATTAAGGCAATCCTAATTCAAAATAAATCTGTCATTTCTGTAATACTGACCTATTGAAATTGTTTCTTACAATGTTAGGCAACAAAGTACTTTAGCTTCCGGAGGAGAAAATCTTCTACATGAGCATACATGTCTACTCAGAGATAAATAGATCTATTCCCAGATGATTAGCCAGAGGCTTCCATGTCATCAGGGTAGAGAATGGACTATGCAAGATGATGAATCAATTTGGGGGATAAGAGTTTAGAACCTAAGGTGGTTCACATTAAAACCCAAAGTAGATTCACCACCTTACTAATATGGAAACTGCTGGGCATCACTGTGATTTTAGTGTTGTTGCCTAAATCCTATCCTTTGATTTTGTACAGGTACCTATAATTTTTTGTGTACTCTTCATAAAATGGCATGATCCATCGAGCTTGGAAACAGCCTATTACAAATTCATGGTAGCTTTTGTTTTTAAAGCAACTCAGTTTTTTAGCGAGGAAATCTGTGCTCTTTGCTTGCTATTTATTAAAACCCAAACTCTCTCGAATTCAGCTATGCAGGTACAACTCAAACATAATCTCTCTGATCACTGCCTGTCCAGACAACACAGCATATCATCTGCCCTTCTGGCAATCCAGGAGATAGCCTTTAGTAGAGCTGGATGGTAAGTCTTCATCTCTATGGGTGTATCTGTGCATCTGGCCTGCTGAAAGTAAGACTACCTTATTTTCTGGCGTATAAGACTACTTTTTAACCTGCAAAATCTGGGGTTAAAGTGGGGGGGGGTCATCTTATACGCCGGGTATAAGGAGGTTCATGATAGGTTTGCCTTAGTGTCATCATCAGTTGGAAATGACTTGAAGGTGCACAGGAACAACAACAACAGTTTTGGAAGTCATATTCTTCCCAAACTCTATATTTTAACTGGAAAAGTGGGGGTCGTCTTATACGCCCAGTCGTCTTATACGCCGGAAAATACGGTACTCTGAGTTAAAAGACTGGTAAATGGCAGCAAGTCATGGGATGATATATAACAATGAACAAGGTATAGAGAGACATATATAATTCCCCTCTTTATAGTCTATTCACTGTTGCATGCCATGGTGATAAAAAGCTAGTTAAATTTGCTTTCAGAAATTTATACATTTGATGTGTGTTTACGTATGGGGGGCATGATTCTGCAATCAAATCTCATTTTTTTTTAGTCTGGACAGACCTACAACTTTTACCAACCTGAATTACCAAATTATACATTAAATTAATCACATGAGAGGTGTTCTACCATGTGAGAATTCTGCCTGTTGAGAATTTCTTTGCCCAGTAAGCAAGAAAAGCAAGACAGGCAAAAGAACACAATCTGTGTTCACAGATTCTTTATCCATGCATTCAAGCATCCATGGCTTAAAAATATTCAAAAATATATAAATTTCAAAAAACAAACTGTGATTTTGCTATTTTATATAAGGGACACCATTTTACTCTTAACTCTATTTAATGGGACTTGAACATCCACAGATTTTGTTATCCATGGGGGAGCCAGGAAACAAACCCCAGTGGATACCAAGTGCCCTCAGTACTTGCCCATAATCAACATTTTATAAGCCACAAGAAAGAGTTTAGCAGACTAGTTGAGTAGGTTTCCTGCTCTTACAGTAAGTCCCCTCCTAGAGTCATTTTGGCTGATTTAGGCGAATCGCTAAAAAAGTTAAGAAGAGACAACTATGAATTAAAACACCACCCAGAGCTCCTTCTCCAAATATATACCAATAGTGATAAGTATATCCTTCAGCTTTCTCTGACTATTCATGAAAAATATTTAGAATTCAGAGTAGATCGTATTAATGTGGTGCATATAAATATGTATCCCAGCATTCATATTAGAAATTAAAAGCCCTATTCAGGTGTTCTTACCATATGCTGGTTAAATATGAGAGGATAAGAGTGTGCTACCTGTCCCCTGTGTTGTCTTTATGGTCAACCTCTATGTACAGAGGGCTCCTTTCTGAATCAGAGAGCCTCCTGTGTACATGAGAGCTTTCTGTGAGATTTGGAACCCTGATAAGGACAGGTTGCTTACCTGTAACAGTATTTCTTCGAGTGGTCATCTGCGAATTCACACAAATGGGTTGCATCTGCGTATGCACAGCAACTTCGGAAACTTCTGGAATCACTAGGCAGAACTTTAGTTGCAACTTTTTGGTGGTAACTCCACCCATCCCTATAAAGTCCCCTAGCGATCCTGCTCTTTCTCAGTTCCTATACGTATGCCACAAGCTGTGACAGTAATGAGCAGGACATGACTGAGGGGAGGATGGGCGGGATTTGTGTGAATTTGCAAGTGACCACTCGAAGAAATACTGTTACAGGTAAGCAACCTGTCCTCCTTCTTCATGGTCTCTGTGAATCATACAAATGGGTTAGATTGACAAGCTTGGGTCAGTGGAGGAGTGAATGTTCTGAAACCAATTTCAAGCTGAAAACAAACTGTATTTATTAACAACAATAAACTTTAACTTCAAGGTGCATTGCCTCAGCTATTACTGTTTGGGTGTACAGAATGAAACGTATCACCCTACTGCAAACCAGCAAGCAACACTGCCCTCCCAAAGGCTGCATCCCATCTGGCTCTCGGGTCCAGTCTATAATGTTTAATAAAGGTCCATGGCTGAGACCAGACAGCAGCCTTGCACACATCCTCCAAAGGCACCCCAGTCAAAAAAGCGGAGGATGCAGCTACCGCCCTGGTTGAGTGCGCACGCACTCTGGCTGGAGGGTCCTTTCCTACAAGTTCATAACAAAGGTGGATGGTATTGGCCATCCATTTAGAAAACCTCTGAGTTGATACAGGAAGCCCTTTCTTAGCCTTAGAATAGCAGACAAACAAGCATTTGGAGTGCCTTGAGCCCGACATTCTGTCTAAGTAGAAAGCAAGCAGTTGACGAACATCAAGTGTATGCAGCTGGCGCTCAGTATCAGTGGTCGAGTTTGGGGCCATAGTGGGCAGCATGATGTCCTGGTTCATGTGAAAGGCTGACACCACCTTGGACAGAAAGGTAATGTCAGGGCGGAGAACAACCTTGTCCCTGTGAAAACAGAGGAAGGGTTAGTCCATCTGCAGAGCACACAACTCACTCATATGACAAGCTGAAGTGATGACCACCAAGAAAGCTGTTTTCCAGGATAGCAGTCTTAAGTCTGTGGTAGCCATTGGCTCAAAAGGTTTGGATGAAAGACCTGAAAGAACCAGATCAAGGCTCGAAGCTGGTGTCGGTACAGAAGCAGGGAGGGTGTAGATTAGCTAGGCCCTTGAGGAAGCTTTTCACCAAGGGTTCTTTGAAGAAAGAGGATCTATCCTGGAATTGGTAATGGGAGCAGATAGCTGACAGGTAGCATTTGATAGATGTTAGCCCAAGCCCAAAATCTATCAAGATCATCAGAAACTCCAGGACTGTTGGTACCGAGACACGAGATGGATGGAGGTCTTTGCTATCAAGCAAGTCCAAAAATTTGGCCCACTTAAGGGCATAAGACTTCTGTGTGGATGGCTTGAGAGAGCCTCGAATTACAGCCCCACTGAGTCCGGAAGGTTGTCTAGAGTTGAATCGTCCAAGCCACTAGTGGCAGGTTGTTGATGTCCGGGTGATGGATCCATCCATGGAGAGAGAGAAGATTGGGGTGGGGTTTGAAGTGGAGAAATCTCTTTCTGGATAGGTTCAAGAGTGGGGCGAACCACGATTGTCTCGGCCACCAAGGAGTGATGAAAATGGTGTTGGAAAGATCTGTCTTGATTTTGATTACTACCCTTGTGAGGAGACGGAATGGTGGGAAGATGCAGACCAACTTCTTCGACCACTGGAACAGAAACGTGTCCCCTCGAGAGCCTGGGGCCTTGAACCTGGAACAGAACTGGTGGAACAGGAATGCGTCCCCTTGAGAGCCTGGGGCCTTGAACCTGGGACAGAACTGGTGGCACTGCTTGTTCAGATGAGAGGTGAAGAGGTCGATCTTAGGCTCTCCCCACACCCAAATGAGGTTGGCGACCGCCTTGGGATAGAGGCGCCACTCGTGACATGAGCTCAAGGACCTGCTGAGTTGGTCTGCCAGCTCATTCTCCTCTCCAGGAAGATGGATTGCTTGAAGGGTGATGCCCCTCAGGATACACCAGTTTCAAATCCTCAGGGTGATCTCGAGGAGCGTTGGCGACCTCATACCTCCCTGCTTGTTGATGTAATACATAACCATGGTATTGTCTGTTGACAGGAGGACTACCTTGGTCTGGAGCAGGGGTTCGAAGGCACGAAGGGCCTTTTCCACAGCTAACACCTCGAGCTCGTTGGTATGAAGGTGCTGTTCCTGAGGGAGCCAATGGTCCTTGATGGTAAAGTTGTGGGTGTGGGTGCCCCATCCCTCCATTGATGCATCCGCCATCAGAGAGATCTGCGTTTGCGGTGGTAGAAATGGCATTCCTATACAGACATTCTCGGGATTGATCCACCAATGCAGGGATTGGGAGACCGCTCTCGGTACTGTGAGCCACCACGAGGGAAGATTGTGCACAGGATCGAAAACTGACAGAAACCAAGTCTGTAGAGGTCTCAGATGAAGATGGGCCCAAGGAGTCACTTATGTCATGGAGGCCACGTAGCCTACTTGGACAGTGTGGGCCTTGACACGCCTTTGTGACAATCTCTTTCCGCCTCTTTCAAAGCTAGGAAGCGGTCCATGGGAAGGGAAGCCATCGAACTCTTCGAGTCCAGGATGGATCCAATGAACTTGATTCTTTTCGCCGAGACAAGGCTGGATTTCTTGAAGTTGATCATGAGGTCCAGCGACTGGAGAAGCTTTAGGATGAAGTCAATGTCCTTCACAAGGCGATCCCAAGACTGGGAGACTAGGAGCCAGTCGCTGAGGTATGGGAAGATTGATATCGCCTGCTGAGGAGATAGGCTATAATAGGTGCCATGCACTTCGTAAATACTCTTGGGGCCATTGAGAGATCGAAGGGAAGAACCCTGTACTGGTGACTTATGGTGAAGGCCAAGAACCTCCTGTGAGCCTCTCGAATCCCAATGTGAAAATAGGCATATTTGAGATTGAGGGTCGCCATCCAGTGGTCTTCCTGCAACAATGGTAGAATAGATGCAAGGGTTACCATGTGGAAGTGCCGGTAGGCCATACATTTGTTCAAGTGACGCAAATCTAGGATGGGCCAGAGACTTGAGTCCTTCTTCGGTACCGTGAAGTAGCGGGAAAAGAAACGGAAGTGAAGGGTAACAGGATCTACGGGCTCTATAGCACCCTTAGCCAAATGAGTGCGCACTTCGTTGAGTAGGGAGGGTGGAGATAAATGCCCGGGTGACAGGGAGCACAGTGAACTCGAGGGCATAGCCACTGGCAATGATGTTAAGAACCCACAAGTCCAAAGTTATCTGAGACCAGATGTTGAAGAATGATCTCAATCTATCTCCAAAGGGTTGGGGAACAAAGTGCACAACACTTCATAAGGTCTTTTTAGGTCGGTCAGTGCCCTTCTTACGGTATCCTTGTCAGTACCGTGATTGAGGGGGTGGATGCTGGCCAGAAGAGGAGGATGACTGAGACGGGGGCCTCTGTCTGGACTGTTCAGTCTGGAATTGTCTTTCCTGATGGTAATAGGGCCTCCATACCGGCGGCGCTGTGACTGGGAGGAGGAGGACATACCGTGCTTCCTCGCTGCCGTTTTCATTCGGTACCAAAAATTCAGGCATTCGTCCATGTGTTTGTTAAACAAGCCGGAGTCGTCAAATGGCATATCCTCAATAATGTTCTTGGCATGGGTGTGTGTGTGTGTGTTCAGATCTGAATACCAGAGCCATGCATATCTTCTCAAAGCCACAGAACCAGAGATCAATTTAGCTGCACAATCAGCCGAATGGAGAGCTGAAATGATCTGTTGACCGATGATAGAGTGGAATTTGGCTTGAAGGGCCAATGACAAAGGCCTCTTATCCTCAGGTAAGTCGTCCAGAAGGGGCAGCATATGCTCCATCAAGTGCTGCTGGTAAGCACCCATGCAGGCTGCATAATTTGCAACTTTAAAATCCAACACAGCCAAGGCATAAAATTTTTTAGCAAGTCCATCAATTTTCTTACTATCTCTATCCACAGGTGATGTAGAAGTCTTCGGGGTGGACAGGGTTTGTGCACCCTCTACAATTGCTGAATTCGGTTTCAGGTGCTTGAATAGCCAAGATGCTTGCGATGGGGCAATGTGATAGAGATTTTCAATTTTTCACGAAGTAGAGGGCATGGTGGCTGGTGTAGCCCAAGAATGTTGGGCAATCTTTTGGAGGGATGGTAAGAAACCTAGAGCTGGAGGTGTCGGGACTTTCCCATGGATTCTTTTCTCAATGGCATCCAAGGCATTGTCATTGGTTCTCACAACCTCGATTTCTAATGTGTTCCCCATACGAACAATCTGATCAGCAAAGGATTTTCCATCGTCTGTTGGAGAAGCTGGGAGATGTTCCACAAGCATGGAAGATTGAAGGTCAGATTCTGGAGTTGGAGACCGAGATGATACAGAGTGACGAGAGCAAGGAGAGTGATGAGAACCTCGGGATTGAGGAGATGCAGAGCGAGATTGAGCGGTCTTTGCTGAAGCGAATGACGTCAGGGTGGAGGCGTCGGTGGTTCAGACGATGCAGCTCTATGAACAGTAGAAGTATGAGATGTTGTGGCACGGGATTGGAGGGTCTGTGGATCAATAAGCATTAGGTAGCATTAGGTAGGATCATTTTCCACTTCCAGCACTGCACCAACTGCCCCAGTACCAAGAGCTCCTCGGTCCTAGCATGTAAGGGAACCTGAGGTCTGGTCCCGAGCCTGCTCTGACTGTAGAAAGGAGGATACTTGTGGGGTCAAGACTGGGACATCGTCATGAAGCTCCCCTTTGGATTCGGTATTGAGAACTACCTGGGGCTCTCCTGAAGAGCTATTGGTATTGTAGAAGCCACGCCTTGAGACATGGAGGAAGGTTTCGGCACTGAGGATGGTCGCGCTATGGGAGGCGCAGGTGGGAGGTGAAAAAAGCCGAGAAGTAGATGGCACTGGCTCCTTAGACCTCAAACCCTCAGATGGAGAGGGACGGCTTTTCTTGGAAGAGGAATCTCTCCCTTTCAGAGGAGTGCCTCCTTTTTGAAGCCTTTTTAGCCCTGTGTCCCTCCAGAGAGCGGCCGCGCTCGGAGTGGGCTTTTTTGGGCCTCTCCCGGTCCTTCTTGGTGTCCCGATCTGATTTGGAAGTTTTCTTTCTGGGACTAGGCTTGGTCTTTTCAGGGGCCTCCACAGCAGTAGACGGTCCAGGAGCAGGGGTTGAGGCAGGTCTCAGAGCCTGCTCATAAAGAGTCACTTTAAGCCTCTTGTCCCTGTTCCTCAGGGTTTGCGAGGTCATAGATCTACATAAGGGACACGATTGCGGCTTATGGCCCTTGCCCAAAAACAGGAGGCAGGAGGAGTGGGGATCCAAACCAGGGGATCCACATTGTTTGAAGGTTCGGAAAGCCATTGTCAAATCCAATTCCAAATCCAAAAGCAAAGGCCAGACAGTCCAAGTCGATTGATCAGCAAACAGACGTTAGTAAGGGAGATCCAAAAGTGTGGTTGTTTAACAAGCAAAGGTCAAGCACTGATAGATAGGCCATAGTCAAAAGCGAAACCAACAGAAGCTCCTTTGAACGTGGCAGATGAAAGGAACTGAGAAAGAGCAGGACCTGTAGGGGACTTTATAGGGATGGCTGGAGCTTCTGCCACAAAGTTGCAACTAAAGTTCTGCCTAGCGATTCCACAAGTTTCCGAAGTTGCTGCGCAAGCGCAGATATAACCCATTTGTGTGATTCACAGAGACCACAAAGAAGAAATCAGAATTTCAAGTCATGGGCAGAATCTCTCTTCTTTAGACTGTTACTTCTCTACAAATAAAGACTGCTGGGCTTATGTGCTCTCCCTCCTTCTGTGTTTTTTTCAATACATTTTAAGAATGACTGCGCAAGGCTGCAGTCTAATGTGTTTCTGTTTTTAGATGGTTTGTGCAAAATAGGTTTCCATTTCAGAAATCAGTGTGTGTGTGGGGGGGGGGGTTTGCCCCAAATCTAGGCTTTCCAAGGACTTGCCTATCATGCTTATCTTCATTTCCCTGGAGGTTTTAACAAACCTTTCTAGTTTCTTTAATCTCATTATTCAAGCTAATCTTCCCAACTCCACCAAAAATGGTAAACCTTTCTTTAGATAAATGTTTTGTGACAAGAGATGCTGAGATATTACTCTGCCCTTTTCATTGATTCAGAATTTCTAAATCAATTGCTTTTATAGAGCACAAGCTACTGAAAGCGATTTTAAAGATAGAATTCCTGCACCTTAGTTTTGATGGTTTTCCTTTCTTTTCCCTTTTTAATAAAACACTTGCACAGATACTGCATCTGTAGCAGAAATCTCTTCTGAATAAGTTCAGGCAAATTCCAAAGGGCAGAGTCATTAATCATCAGAGGGAACAGAGATCTGGCATAGCAGAAGTCTAAAGCTTACCAAATTTCTGTCTTCATTAGATGTCAGAATAGGTTTAATAAAATAAAATCGTTCTGTAAAAGTAAAGAACATGTCTTAAAGGTGACCTATGACTCTTTATTTGTTGGTTTGTTTTTTAAAAAAATATAAAACACCATCATCCAATAAAAATTAATGGCTTGGACGCTAGGCCAATTTAGCTTAAGAAACTTCACAGTAGTAGTTTTTAGTCCCATCTACCCATTCAGCCATGTGTGCCTGCCAGCAAGCTACTCTTGAGGATTGGGATTCCCTAAACAGGATGGAATAGAGCACAGGTTGGGGAGAGGAGGAGCTGGAAAATGTTTCTTCTATAAATTTCCTTGAAGATAATCTATTTTAGAAATCAAGCTGAATTTAGGGTCATTTTTCTCATCTGCAGCAGACACCTATACCTCAGGTGAGCAATTCTGCTGAGAAGCTTCTCAGGTTAGGCAGATGGTTGCAGGAGAGGTCTAGGAGGCAAGAAACTTTCCTAAAGTAACTGACTCAAATCACTTAAAATATATTGCAATCTCCTCTACAGATTTCAAACTGTGCATCTTGTAATGATATTTGATAGCCTCTATGCAGTTCCATGTTACCTAGACTGTATCTTCCCAATTTTGCCAAGCCATTTGCTTCTGGCTTCAATACAAAAGCCTTCCTTGTACATCTTGGGTTCTGTAATTTTGTAATTAAAGTCATATATTGATGGCCCCAATGCTCACTTTCAGCTCAGTTGGGTTTCTCTGAGAAGCCTTGATGTTTAACTATTTAAGAATACTCTAATTAGGATTAGGGAATTAACAAGTCTCTATTGATAATAATACTATCATAGTACATTTTAAAATAATTCAGGTTCTTGAAGAGAGAATAATCCTTCCAACTCAAGTAACCCCCCATTTATAGGATATAAGAAAGAAATACATTACAACAGTACAAAACCACAATATGTGATAAGGACATTTGGAATGTAACCAAAATGAATTATTTTTTTGTATTAGTAAATACTTGTGATCTGTTTGTGTGATGCCTTTCCCATCAATTCTTTGCCTATTTCACAAGTGTATAATTTTAACTTTATGGTAGGTTCTCCTTCTGTAACTCAGCAAGTAATTTGATCTTACTGAGTAGCCCTTCCTGAAAATCGACACCAGTAATTCTCAGATTGATATGGGGGAGGGGGCAGTTACTTTTTTCCAATGTGTCAGGGACTGACACTAAATTTATATCCACTGGGTACAACTCTTTCTCCCCCCCCCACCTGGAAATTTGCCAGATTGGCAGGCAATTGTTCTGAGACCAGCAGCAGCCCAGGGACCACCAGTTTGAGTAGCAGTCATCTACATAACATAGACGCAACAAGATAAATAGACAACAGTAGCCTCTATATATCCACATGACTGAATTTAACTCTTTTGTGTAGATTGTTTTCACTCTCAATAATACTTTTTTTTTTAATGTCCTCATTTCTTTACAAGTGTACAGGTCAAATACCAATCTGATTACCAAAGAGAAGAGCAGAATGTTTTGTTGACTGAGACCTCCAGAGAAAGAACAAGCAGCAAGTGTCCACATTTCAGTAATGAAGTTTCGATAGCTACAAAGCTCACCTAATTATATGAAGAGGTGGATAATGAAGCAAAACTAAATATCTGTTGAAGTAGAAAAACTCAGTAACCAGATGCAAGGCAGATGTTCAGAATTCTTTCACCATCACAAATACTGAAATATGCATAGGATTTGTTATGTGCTAGGAATTCATTAAATACCATCATTCAGACTATTGCCAAGTCTTTAGAACTTCTAACATCTAAAGGAGATGCTTTTGGACATTCAGCTGCATATCCTGAAATGAAAAATCTGCTTCACATTGCAGGCATTCACAAGTTTCTAATATTTAAAATATAAAGGCCTGGACCCTCTTATATGGTATGATATATTAATGTTTATTTAGGGTAGGTTTTTATGTTGGTCTTAAGGTGTACCAAGATGGAGGGCAAGAAGAAAGGACTTGTGTATGTGCAAAGCAGCCAAGTAAGCCAGCCCTGACCTTGCAATAGTGTGATGTTACTTTCTCCACCAGCTAATCAGGATACACAAAAAGAAAAGAAGAGAAGAAAGGATGAAACCTGATCCTGAATATCTATTTTTTAGAAAGTCCTAAAGCAGACATGCTTTTATCCAATTATGCCATTGTGCTAGTACAAAGCAGTTGTACTAGTATCTGGACCCTGTCAGAATTAGCACAAGTGGTCTTGGCATAGTTTTTATTATGCATGCATAAGTAGTTGTGCAAAGCAGTGCATAATTGTTTGTGCAAAGGTGTAATCTGGCACAAATGCAGTAGCAGGGGACTTTCACTCCACTAAGAATCACTCAGATTTAGATAAAAAAGGAGCAGTTAACTTTGCACAGGACATGAGCAACTGGATTTCGAGGGAAGTTACTTTTCTGTTGCTAACAGAATTGAAATTTTATTATTTCTTTTATTGCCCTTTGTTCCTAAGTCCTCACATAACCAAGAAGGTGTGGCTTTGCCTGCACTGAAATTCCTCAGTACTACCTTAATTGACAAGAATAACAACTGAAAGAGTCATGATTCTAACATCTTCACCTTTTTTTCCTGTATGATTTTTAATATCTTTGCCTAGTGAAGAAGCCAGTGTAGTTTCAAAAGCTTGGATGATTCATTTTCTGCATTTTGGTTGGCCAATAAAGGTATTGCTTTTCTGTGTATTTCGGTATTTTGCTGTATGGCCAACATGAATACCCCTGAATATGTCTCTTGGATTTACCACTATTTTTTCCACAATAGGACTCAGAGGACAGCTTCCAACACTAAGATGTTTATATGCTTTATAGAAAAATATAGCAAAACCATCCATTCAAAACTCCACTATTTAGGATTGCCAGAGCTTAAGACAGAAGACAATCTTCTCTTTATACATGGATCCTCCAGGGAATCATTCCTGTGACATTGTGTCATTAACCAAGTATGTTGTATTAATTCTCTGTCCCGCCCATAGCTCCTTCTAAACATTCTAGTACTTTCTGGTCTCATTTATTACCACTTTCTTTGCACCAAGAGACCAAACAGGTTTTAAATCCACCCCTTACTGCTCTTCTGCAGTTTAAAGTTATCTGCCTGGAGAGCAGCCTTCTCAAGCAACTTACCAACTTCATCCTGAATCTCCTCAGCAACTGCTGGCACATTGTAAAGGAGGGAAAGAGACTGATTCATGCGTTCATATGTCACACGTAGATGTGTCATGACCTACAGAAATTAAAAAAAAAAATAGCAACATAGCATTCAGTTACAATAGCTGCCATGTCACAGCAAATGGAAGTAATGCATTTCGTTGTAACACAAGTAGCACCAACTACAACTTTAAATATATATCACAGAACAAGACAATTCACAGTCCATCAAATACCTTATTGATTTTATAGCTGAGAATCCGTTTGGAAGTCACTAGGTAAGTCACTCCTATCACCTAAGTCTTGAAGGGAAAAGGCTATCTGACAGATTCCTTCCACATTATGTTTTGTGGCTGCTGCCACTCTTGTCAAGGAGGATTAACTCACATTAAAGCTGCCTATGAAAATGAATTTCAACATGGTGCACAAGGTTAGTAACAGAAAGAAGCAAGAATTTCTAGCCTTGTGGGGTCTTCTGTAGGAAGAAATCTTGCTTAGACTGAATCTGCCCACCATACCCTGGAGCAGGGGTGGCATTTGCAAAGCCCTTGGTCCAATGGATCCCCCAATCCTTGGGCCCAAAATATTTGTTTAACTGAATATAATCTTCGGTAAACATGTTTTGCTTTGTAAATGCATAGAAGTGTCAGGTTCCAAAGATATGGAGGTGCTGAAAATAGCCCTCCAGCCCTTCATACATACTCTCATCTACCCTGCACAGTGATGGATGGCAGATGGGACAGAAGAGGAATGTAGCCAAGTAAATATGAAACTGAAAGAAAATGTTAAACTCAAGGAAGACAGAGAAACACTTCTGTTTGCCAAGAATTACATCTCAGCTCATTAAAATCATCCAAATATGCATCCTACACCAGGAGAGTGCAGAGGTATAAAATAAATAAATGGTAAGTACATTAAAGGTACATTTAGACGTACAAGTAAATTAAAAGTATAAATAAAGTTATAAATAAAGTAAATGTGCTGTCCTGATTATTAAGTGTTAGTCAATTCTATGGATTCTCCAGACTGAAGCATAGAATTACGGTAGCTTTAAGTCCAAAACATACTGCAGAAATAATCCAGTTTGAGATCGCTTTAACTGCCTTGGCTCAGTGCTAGGGAAGTCTGAGAATTGTAGTTTATTGTGGCACCAGAGCTCTCTGACAGAGAAGGCTAAATGGCTCACAAAATTACAGTTCCCAAATTCCCTAGTATTGAGCCAGGGAAGTTGAAGCAGTCTCAAACTGGATTATTTCTGCAGTGTTTTTTGGACCCTAGACACCATTTTAATTTTTCAGCATACTTTTTTGCCAGTTTCTATTTCAATAGATTTGTAAGCATATTATTCAATTTGTTCCACAGATACAAAACCCCAGAAGCCTTGCTGTGAGGAAATGCCTAATTAAAGAAATTATAAATGAAAAAAAATATTTCCATACCAGTATAAAGATATCCCTGGTTGTTCAACTACGTGACAACTGAGGTAAAGCTCTTTCTTTTCATGCCTACAAGCCCTTATTCATATCAGTGATTTGTACCCACAGAGGTGGTAACATTTACTTGCACACTTGCATATATTGCTTGACTGAGCACAATATATGTGTGCTAGAAATTCTTGGCACTAGCATGTGGTTTTTTTGTATGTGATTGGATGACCCAGGCAGCAAGAAGCATCAAAACATTACTGATTTAATATTGGTTTAGGATTTCTGGCAGTCTCCACAACAATTTCTAAACTGATTCCCTAGAGATTAGAACTCTGAACTGCATAATGGCTTATATTATCATTCATGGAAAATTATAATTCCTTGTAAAACTGAATGCTTGAGAATCCAATTACAATGCAGTAACTGCTGTGTTGGGGGAGTTTTACAAAACTCATTTTACAAAAACAATACTATCTCAGGGGCAACTTTTAAAAATTTAATATGAAATAACAACATCAGTTAACAAAATCTTACACGTAATATTTGTTGTTGCTATGTGCCTTCCTTTTGGCTCCAACTTCTGGAGACACTGTCACATTTTTATCTTGGCAAGATTTAATTAGAGAACATTTGCCATTGCCTTCCTTTTAAGCTGAAAAAGTGTGACTTGCCAAATGTTACCAGTGGATTTCCATAGCTGAGTTGAATAGTCAAGCCACTACACCACGCTAGCTATTCACTTAATATTACCAAACACAAGTGAACAATGCTATTGCCATCATTGTGATTTTTATAGGACAGAGACAGACCTCTATTACAAAGAGAACGTTCAATAAAATCAATAAACATAGTAATAATAACTTTCATGTAATATAGAATGTAGAAAAGAAAAGTAGCCAGACAAAATAATCAGGGATGATTAATCTATCCATAAATGTCAGACTAAAAATGGTTACAAATACATCAAGATCACATTTATTCAGTTTCAGAGTATCTAGCAAATATCAACAACCATTAATATATAGAGATAACCAACACTAATTCACTATACAGCAGAGGTGTTTTTTTAAAATCAGCTTCTTAATCAACAGGAGGTCAACATCCCAGACTATTGGCCAACATGATTGAGGCTTCTGGGAGCTGAAGTCCCTCGGCCCTTAAAGGGGACAGTTTGCCTACCCCTGACGTAGTGAGAATGAGGGCAAGATTAAAACAAGTTATGGGATGCATATGTTACCTGAGATCTGATCTGGGCAGCTTTCTTAGGATCTACCATACGGACATGCTCAAAATGCTTGAGTGTATGTTGTCGGTCTTTCTGCTCAGCACGTACATACTTCTTTAGCATGTTAAACACATGGCGAGGCTGCGGAGACAAAACAATCCACATGTATGATTTATATTATAAGCAACAAGGCAGCCAGCATTTCTTCTAGAAGGAATATGCATTCGTTTGAAGTGCAGACAGAGTGGGATACGAACAAAAATCTTCCACCATGGCATATGTATTAAAAATGAAACAGTGTAAATGAAAAGGAGCTTAGCTTCAATGATACCACAGAAACTGTTTGTAAAGACAGTTTTTTGTTTAAGTGCTGTATCAGGAGGAACCTATAAAACAGGGGTAGGCAACCTTTCCCCTTTAAGGGCCGAGGGACTTCAGCTCCCAGAAGCCTCAGCCAGGTTGGCCAATAGTCCCATGTTGGCCAATAGCTCCTGGGATTCTGGGAGCTGAAGTCCCTCGGCCCTTAAAGGGGAAAGGTTGCCTACCCCTGCTATAAAACATTAAAACACTCTGGCCTCTTCTTCCTGTAACAGCCAGTTACCATTGCTCTCTTTCAGCTAGCAAAAAATAAATTCTGTTCATTTGAAAGCTCAATAACAAGATATAAAGACAAACAACTGGAGACCATATATTGCATTCTTCCATCCCAGCACTGAAGGTTTGACTCTCTTGAATGAAACCTCTGGTACTTCTGTCTCAGTGACATATGCTTGATGGTTCCTATTTGGAATCTATGCTTCTCTGCCTCTCTCTGACTGTCTCCATAAAGCCTGATGCTAAAAAGCTTGAGACAGAAGATTACAATCTGGATTAGGAACAGGGAATCTCTAACACAGGGGTAGGCAACCTTTCCCCTTTAAGGGCCGAGGGACTTCAGCTCCCAGAAGCCTCAGCCATGTTAGTCAATAGTCCCATGTTAGCCAATAGCTCCTGGGATTATGGGAGCTGAAGTCCCTTGGCCCTTAAAGGGGAAAGGTTGCCTACCCCTACTCTAACACATGGAAGGGGTGTAGATTTTGGGACTTCCCATCCATCTTCAAATGTCTTCTCTTCAATCAGTGATGGGAGATAAGGGGATCTTTAATTTTTTAAATTTAATTCGTCAAACGATGAACACCATTAAAGTCAAACAAAGAAACAACAAAACATGGATGTGATTTAATCCCAGTTGATACCAAGGGCCCACTATTTCAAAGAGAAATTATATGTGTATCTAGAATTATTTTGATAGAGAAGCTTTAATTTTTAACTAACCTGCAAGGGCAGGGTTGTGGAGACAGTATAGTTTGCACTAGGACATTCTACAATGTAGATATACATAAAGGTAAAATCAATACAGATTAAAAACATACCAAAACACCAGTATCTATGTGTGTCTACGTGTACACATGCACACATGTGGAGGGGGGGGGGGCTGAATAAAAAAACAGAACCAGGAGCCCTGATGGCGCAGTGGTTAAATGCCTGTACTGCAGCCACTCACTCATAAACCACAAGGTTGCAAATTCAATGCTAGCCAGGGCTCAGGCTTGACTCAGACCTGTATCCTTCTGAGGTTGCTAAAATGAGTAGCCAGCTGTTGGGGGGCAATGAACTTACAGTTGTAAACCGCTTAGACACTGCATAGCGCAGTATGAAGTGGTATATAAATGAAGCTGCTTTGCTTTGCTTTAATAGTTCAACTAATAAGCAAAACTGTTTCAGCCATTGTTCTCCCTAGTTGCTTAAAATAAACGTGAACACTTAATCAGTAACATTTTGAAGTGGATGATGTATTGTCCTCTAGGTTGACTCTGCAGTGCTAAAGTTATGTCTATGGATTCTGAAATTTTACTTTTTGCCTTAAATGCTGGAATTAGATGACACCTTAGTTTGAAATAGGGACCAATCAGAGGGGCTGTGATGTTTTTAGTTAAAATGTTTGGCCTCTGGTTGCTTAAACTTTCTGGTCATGATTTCAGACTTGTATTTCCTCAAGCATGTACATAAGTCTGTGATTGTTTTCTCCACATACTGCAGACAGCATCCTGTATGTCCACATAGTTGGCCTTCCACAGTTGCAGGGGTTGGGTTATACCCCATCCCATCCCCTGAAAGTGAAAAAACAAACAAAAAAACAAAACAAAACACCTACAGCTATAAATGAATATAAATAAAAATCACAAATCCTCTTCTTCTTTTTTAATCTGAGAGAACATTTCTCTAGGAATCTCTAGATCCTCTGAAAGATGACCACAGAATCATGCCTGAGGACCTAGAGATTCCTAGAGAACATATTAATCAAATCCTCAAATCCATGAAAAGGAAACCAGTGAATGTGTGTCGGGGGGCAATGTGACGAACCACTCCTGCCACTTTGACTATTTCTCTCTTTTAGAATTTTATGTGACTGGCTTCATAGCCCTCGTCACCTACCAGCCCCATAACTATTAATAACACACTGGTAGTGTTTGTTCAAAATTCTCACACAGAGGCCAAAATAGGTTTTTATAAAATAGAAGATGGTTTTATTGTGTTTCAAACATACAGGCACTGCTTCTTGGTTTTCAAACTTGTTAATAATATTACCCGGTTACAGTTTCAAGTGTATTGTAACAATTTCAAATACAATCCTTCAGCTGTTTCTATGATTACAATCTAACCACACAGACACTCTCTACACTAGAGCTCTGTTGAACCACAAAGAGTTCTTTTCTTCTTCTTTTGACTCTTATCTTTGTTCCACTTAGTTCCCTCAGGAACAATCCACAGCCTCTGGCTTAAGGCACTGCCTCACTGTACCTCTGTCTAAGTCAGATCCAACTGACCCTCTCGAAGGTTCCGAGCCTTCCTTCCCTCCCTTCCTAACTGCCTATCTCCCTAACTGACTATATCCCTCACCGCCTGAGCTATTTATCTCCTTCCAGCTGCTCTCTCATTGGCTGATTCGAGCTGCCTCAGGATTGGTCAGCTGTCTTCTGGTCTTCACAGCTCCCTGCTGCCTTTCTGTTCATCACAGACAACTGTATTCAATTACATAAGATTATAAGACCAACAGGCAATGTTTTGCCAGTCGCTCAAGTGTACAAGTGAAACAATGTTTGAAGCGAAATAGGTAATAGGGTTAAAAAATAGATCAATGCTATCTATTCCCAGCAATACGCTCAGATTGATATTAATGGAGAAAAATCAGTTAAATGTAGAATTAATAAAGTCATTCATCAAGGGTGCCCATTTTCACCATTATTATTTATAATTATGATGGAAATTCTAATGAGGGAAATAAGAAAAGATAATCAAATTAAAGGCCTACAAATAAGAAATCAACAATTTAAAATCAAAGCATTTGCTGATGATATTGCAATTATATTAGACAACCCCCAAAACACATTACAAAACTATGGTTAACTGTAGAAGAGGTATATAATATGGCAGGCTTCAAAAAGCAATAAACAGATAAGTGGAATCTTGATAAAGAATTTCTCAAAAAGAGAAGAGAAGGATTTAGCAATGATAACAGATTTAAGGATAGTACAAAAAACAAAATGTCTGGGCATTATTATGACAAATCAAAACTCTGATCTTATGACAAATAATTATTTAAAAACCTGGAATAAAATTAAAGAGGATTTGGAAAAGTTGAAATTATTACAGCTATCACTACTTGGAAGAATTGCTTTGATTCAAATGTATGTGTTGACTAAAATATTTTATATTTTCCAAACTATACCTGTTATTACACCAAATAGTGTTTTTAAAACATGGGAAAGAGATATTAGAGATTTCATATGGAGGAGGGGAAAGCCCAGAATAAACATAGCAGTATTGCAGGACTCTAAAAAGAAAGGAGGGCTGGGCCTAGTGAACCTCCAACTCTGTTATAATGCCTCTATTATTACTAATTGCTAAAAGATTACAAAAAGGTGGTTAAGGTTACCCTAATGAAGGATATATGAAAGTACTGACATTATTATGAAAGGAGACAGAATTTATGGTGATATTTTGAATTGTTTTTACATTAAGAACGTATCAACATAACAGTTAAAGAATAGATAAATCTTTACTTTTTTATGGAATCTGCCAGACGTTTTTATCTGCTTTACTGATTCAAAACAGTAAAATATGTTAAGAGTAAATTTATTATCATATGAATGGCCTTGAAATACTCTCTTGAGTCCACTAAAGAATTTGTCAGTAGTTTTCTGGTTATAATTCTTAAGATGAGAGGTGTCTTAAAACAACCCTATAGGGAAAGAATGAAATGCTGAAGCATCATCACATAAAAATAGTATGGTATCTTGGTGTTAAATGAGTGAAATGACTTTAAAGGATATTGTATGCCAAGTCATAAAAAATGAGACATTAGAGAAGGGGATATGTGTGAAGGACTTTTAACCAAAATGGACTTTTAGCCATAACCATTACTGATGTTGGGAAAGAATTACTAAGGCTTTTTAAAAGGCAACTAACTATGAATTGAATGGTAAATCAATGATTTATTTTATTATCTAGAATAAGATGAAAGATTACTCCTTATAAGAGATAATTCAAATCTAATTAAACCTCGTTTGCAGCTTCCACTTGTGTGTATGCTTATGTAATAATCTCATAAAACTGAACAGCACAGAATTAACTGTGCTTTAACATTTACAACTTATAAGTCAAACTCTCATGGCCTGTAGAGACCTAAAGTATCTAAATGAAAAACCTTTCAGTCTTGCTAGTTCCCTGTTCTCCTAAGTTATGATTATTCACGTAAGACATGCTTTGAGTAAAACAAACTAATGAATAAACAAAATGTAGTGACATTGTTCTTATGTGACTTCTAAAGAAACTATTTCATCCTGTAACTGCTACAATGAGAAGATGCAACCTGAAGCTCTTTCAGGATTCTGGAGCACAATTCCCACACTCTTTGACTACTGGCAGTGCTGGTAAGGGCTTTTGAGAGTTGTACTCTGAAACATCTGAACCAAATTAAAAGTAATACAATGTAAGTAACCCTATTATCTGTAACATATTAGTTTTGGAGCTAAGGAGGTTATAATGGCATTCCTTTTGAAGACTCACTGGCTTTGTCCTCACCTCACAGATCCAACTCAGCATGATGCTGAAAGCTGAAGATTGTAAGGTGCTCCAGAAGACCTGAGCCAAAGTGATATGCCATCTGGACCAGTTGGGCAGCAAATTGCTCTACTTCCCACACTTGGCCTTGAGCCTGGGTTCCAAAGGTGTCCAAGCGCCACAAGGAGAAGGGTAGTCAAGATCTCTTCTGTCTCTAGTTTAAGCTGATGGCCTCTTCCTGTACATCAAGTACAGTCGGCCCTCCATATTCATGGATTCTTTAATCACCAATTCAATCACCCACGGCTTGAAAATATTTTGAAAAATATATAAATTCCAAAAAATAAATGTTAGTTTTGCTATTTTATATAAGGGATACTATTTTACTATGGCATTGTATTTAATGAGGCTTGAGCATCCAGATTTGGAACCTAGCTCCGGCGGATGACAAGGACCCAGTGTACACTGCTATGGTCTACCTGGTCTTGGACAGATTCTTCCACATTCTAGCTGACAAGTCCAGATGACTTCTGTTCCTCTCTTGCTGGGATAACTCTTCCTTTGCCCATCATAGAGCCACCTCTTCCTTGGAGACCACCAAGGTCTCCTCCTCATCCTTCTCCCTTTCTCTGAGCCATGAGAATAATGGACTTCAACTTCCCCAAAGAGTTCCCTCTTCAAAGAATGATTGGTAACACTGTTTTTGTTTTTTTGGTGGTAATAATGCTTTTTTCTTGCTACTTGACAGGGTTAAAATTCTTCTTTAGAGCATTCCAAAGAGAGATTTTCAAAAAAGAGATTCTGAGAAGGAGTTTAATTAATTTTCTTACATTTTAAGACAGAATTCTTCCATCCCAAGTAAAGAAACAGAGCAGGTTAGAACCCACTCCTGTGGCTATGGCTATGGCGTGTATAACAGAAACCTGGTTGGATGAGGCTGAGGGGGTGGTGGCTTAATCTCTCTCAGCTTTGCCCACCAGGATTCTCTGTGCAGCAGCAGAGGAGACCTGGGGTTGGGGAAGGGAGGTGGAGGCGCAGTGGTCTACCGTGATTCCACCCCCTGACCAGATGCCCCTTGCAGTCTACAGGTATGTGCCTAAAGGTGGGTAGCCAGGACAGAATAGGGATTCTGTTAGTGTAGCGCTCACCCTGCTGCTTAACAGTGTCCTTTCCTGAGCTAGTCTCAGGGTTGGTGTTGGAATCTCCTTGACTATTAATTCTGGGGGACTTCATGGCCTAATGACAACCATGGGTCTGTCCCAAGTGGTATCTTGCCCTACTCATGCTGCTGGGCACACTCTGGACCTTGCTTTCTTTGCTGAGTGGGGTAATGATGATCTTGGTGTGGTGGAACTTTTCACAGTTCTGTTGTCATGGACAAATCATTATCTGGTTAGGTTTAGACTCACTGGGACTTGAATCCTCTGCAGGGGTGGGGGACCGATTAGGATGGATGGATCCTGAAGGCTCTTGAGGAGTTTCCTGTCACCTTGGCAGGCGATTCTGTTGAAGCTCTGGCCGACCTTTGGAACGAGGAAATGGCCAGAGTGGTGGACACAATCGCTCCTGAGTGGAGCCAAACCAGCCCCTGGTTCCCCAGGGAATTGATGGTGATAAAGCGAGTGAGACGGAGACTAGAGTGATGTTGGTGGAAGACTCGAAGTGAATCTGACCAAACAAATACAGGGCTAGGGCCTATTTGAAGTCTTATTCTGTGGCAATGTGGGCAGCAAAGAAATTGGTGGTACATGCCTTGTTTACATCCCATTTGGACTACTTTAACAGTCTCTACATTTTTTGAAGTGTTCGGAAACTTCAGCTTCCGGTCCAAAGGGCTGCAGCGGCAGCCAGGCTGTTAACTGCCAGTTTGTTTCTGGGCACAATTCAAGGTGCTGGTTATGACCTATAAAACCCTACGTGGCTCAGGTACATGTTATTTGGCAGACTGTATCTCCCTGTATGAACCAGCCCAGGCTCTGAGATCCTCTGGAGAGGCCCTTCTGTCCCACCACCATCACAAGCACAGTTGGTGGGGATGCGAGAGAAGGTATTCTTGGTGGCTGCCCTTAGACTCTGGAACTTCCTTCCCAGGCAGACCAGAATGGCTCCCTCCTTGTTGGCCTTCCGCTGGCAGGCTAAGACCTGCCTGTTCAGACAGGTTTTTAAAATGGAATGTTTGTAAGGACCAGCTTGGGATGTTTTTTCATTTTAAAGTGTTTTGTACAGTTTTAACTTTTTAACATGTATTATATTCTTTTGGTAGCTATCTGTTTTAACATTGTAACAATTTATTTCCTTTTTAATGCACTTTTTCTCTATGTTTTTAATTGTATTTTTTTACTGTTGTGAAGCTGCTCTGAGTCCCAGTTCTGGGAAAAGAGCGGAATGCAAATAAATATAATATACAAATAAATAATATAGGTTACTGGGAAGGGACCCTTATAATAAATGGCATCATAAATTTATTTAAAAATTAACTTCCCAGAATTTCCACTGAAAAAGTCTCTGGTTGCCCACTCCAATGGGGAACAGCCTTGAACAATACAAATAAGATAGACTCAAGAACTTCTGCTGCCATCAAAATAGAACTGTACTGCTTACTATCACAGGTGAAGATGTGTAGCTGTAAACTAAAAAAACCGGTTGTATAGCATCTTCTAGTCAAAGATCTGTGTCATCTACAAAACTTGTATGATAGCATCTAGCACCTAGTCAAGGATGTCTACATCCTGCTCTGTTACCTCCTAGCGTTTTCTGTTTTTATTCCTTTTGTGTACTGTATCATTACTTGAAATTACGTGAAGGAGCAATTTTTTCTTTGAAAAACAGATACTGTTGTTATTTGAAAGTGTATTATCATATCAAGTTTTCCATGGTTCAGAATGAGCAGTATTGCTAATGTTGTCAAAACAAGGCTTGTTAAAGTACAGAAAAAAGCATGTACGGAAGCGGAAAACAAAATAACTCCTTAAAAAACCCAACCCTAATGTGAACTAAGCATGCTAAATGGCCATAGCATATTGAGATTTTAACGAAATTGGAACAATAACCCTCTCCCCCGCCCCAGTTCATATCAATCTTAAACTTAGGAAGTTCAGTAGCCAGGATTAATTTTTTATGACCATGATGACCACTAAACATTTTACACACAGCTACCATCTATATTAAATATTTATCCAAAGGGTTATATATTTGAAAATATAAATTGTGTTTGTGTATCTATATGTAAGAATGAAAATGGCACAACTGAAAAAAAAATACTCATGGAAACCAGTAGGGGCTCTCTGAGCTCTATCAAATAATTTCCCTTCTAGACGTGAAGAAAAAAATTTCACTTATTTATTTCAGAGGACAGCATTTATAGTTGTGGCTCTGCATACATACCAAAAAGCGCTTATGAATTTCTTGTCATCATTGACTCTATAGTGCAAACCCACCTGATTTGATTGAAAATTGTAATTTTTAAAAAATATAGTTGGTGTAACAAAGGTCATCCTCCTCCAAGAATATATACCTGCAATCATATAGCTTACACACACAGATTTTTTCCTCTCCTTTTGTTGGCAGGTTGCTGTGCTCAAATGATCCTAAAACATCCTGCCCAATATGTGTGATGGTATTACTATGGTTACTTTAAAAGGTTTATGTAGCATGTAGGCCTAACATCTTTGGCTGAAATATACAGAGAATACTAGGTTGGCCAGGTGAAAAAACAAAACAAAAACAAAACACCATGAAAAATCCAATTAATAATAATAATAATAATAATAATAATAAATAATAAATTTTATTTATAGCCTGCCCTCTGCATGGCAATCAGGGCAGGTTACAGCATTTAAAACAAAGAAAGTTAAAAGCACTCCCTCATCCCCAGATTCAACCCTCCCATCCCCTAATTTGTAATTTGGCAGACTTAGGCCTCACAGACAATGAGTATTTGAGCATATACTCAGAAGACAAGCTCAAAAACCTAACTCTATTTACCACTACTAAAAACAGAACCTCATAATGAAAATAGACCTGAGAATCATTAATCAAGCTGAAAGTGTAAATGCACCTAGGCACAGAGTAGCACGCCTCAAAATTGTCATGCAATTGATAAAGACTTCCCATCCTGAAGGTGTAGGGTTCCAGAAATCTCTGTCTTGAATAAATTTGAAACAGAGGGATCAGAAGGATGTCTACCTTTTGTTCTTTGTTTTATACAGTGGTTCTAAACCTTTGGTCATCCAGATTTTAAACTTCTGTTCCCAGAATTCGTGAGCATTGGCCAAGCTGCCTGGGGCTTCTGGGAGATAAAGCCCAAACCATCTGAAGGATCAAAGGCAGACAACCACTAGTTTAAGACAATATGATCAGATATGGATCTCCCTTATGCATGAACCAGTTAATTCCCTATTTATAATTCCCTATTTAAATTCAAATAATTTTGTGCATGAAAAGAAGGAGGAGAAGTTTCAGGGCTGTGCAACTCACAGGGCTAAAAGATCCCTTACATTTGAGTATGCCAGAATGTGCATATGTTTGCGTAAAAGTCTGCAAGATTTTTAAGATGCAGACAGAGGAGACACTTATTAACTTGGGAAAAAAACCTGAAGAATTTTTAAAATATTGAAAGTCCTTGCCTTCTTTATAGCAAAACTTTTAGTTTTGACGCTACAGTTTTACTGTAAATAACCTCCTACAAGTACTATTAAACCAGAAAGGAATGACCTATTCAAGGCGTATCCCAAGCATATTTTCTTGGCTCAATCAAAGGACAGAATGGTACCTTTCTCATCTCCACATATCGAAGTCAAATAGTGTAATTAGCTGAATCTTAATTCAGCACTGGGAATGAGACAATATCCACCACCACATCTGAACACAGCAGTTCAAAGGGCATAGGAAGAGTTCTAAATTGTGCATAACTCTATCCTTCAACATCTAGCTGCTTTTTCAACAGCGTATGCTGCCTGAGACAGGTGCCTCATAACAGGTCTGGCAATATTTCACTTGATGCCAATAGGAGTTTCCCTCCTAGGACTAACAGCAGCTTGCTGGGGTGAGTGGGAGCTCATTAGGAATGGTGGCAAAGAAAAGGTTGCTGTTATAATATTACTATTATATTGATGTTTTGCAATATTGATGGCAATGCAACTTCAAGTAATTCTTGTGTATGAAAATATTGTGGTAATTCCTCATAATGTATAAATATATTAAACCAGATTCTAGTTAACCTTCAGCCTGATCCTACACATGCTGACTCAAACGGAAGTCTCAATGGGTGCAACGGGGCATATTTCCAAACAATTGTGCCTGGATTCACTTTCTTCCACACATAAAACAGTGATAAATCTATGCTTATTTCAGTCCTCATTTTGCTTACTTTGGGTGGAACAGCCTGCAGAGCTGTAATGTAATTTTCCAGAGCCACACGGCGACGGTCATTGAGCATGGCTTCCACTCGTGCCATGTGAGTCTCTACGAGCTGCTGTCTCTCATTTGCAGCTTCTTGTTCCAACGATTCTACCTTCTCTTGGAAATGCTGTTTTAAAACAAACACAAATTATCCCAAGTAAGCAAGAAGAGAATTAATCTAGCAAATGCCATGTAACTGATTCTTTGTATTATACTGACTTAACCAGGATCTTTTGGCAGTCATAATTTTCTTAATTTTTATCATAAAACTGCCAATCTTTCTGATACTTCTTTTTATATATCATGGCAGAAACTAACATTTCTATTGACTCTTGAGATTGATCAACATAATGCAGTGGGGGGTATAACAGTTTAAACTTGGATCTTGATCAGTGTAAAAATTATTTGAATATATAACCAGGAAAAGACAAGATATTCTTGGCAAAACTTAAGATAAAAAATAGATGGACATAGTTTAAAAAAGAAACAATGAGGAAAGTGTCCCAATGAAAAAGATTTCTCAGATATGGGCTGCAATTGTGTATGGCTCAGTGTAGAACTGCAAGCACAGTATTGTAGGGTGAACTCCCTGACTTAATGAACAACACCTAAACCCCTACCACTCCATGGTCATTCCTTGCTTTATGGGAGGATTGCAAATATATCTGACTATGTCCCCATAGACAGACATGAAATGTTTAAAACAACATTAAGACCCCTGGATGACCCTGGCAGATCTCACTGCTGATGCTATCATTTTACATCTGGCTACAGAGAGACATTTCTGCAATTCTGCCTACTCCTTGTAAAGCAGGGAATGGTTGTAAAGTGGGAGGTTTCAGAAAGTATTCAGTAGGTAAGCTGGGGATGGGGACTTTGGGTACTGTAGAAGAAGGAAAGGAATACCAACTTCTACAGAGTCCAACAAAGGATGCCTACACATGCAAAGGAAGCTTATATATGCATATGTTCTTAGCAGAATATTATCTGCTTCTATTCAATAGCACCTTAAGGGTGCAGCCCAAAATGCCAACATGAACACACAACTACTAGACACTTATTCTCAATTAGAGAAGACCCACTGAATCAGTATAACCATATAAGTGTTGATTTACAATGTTCTCTTGGATTCACTGGGTATAATTTAGTTAGCACTTACATTTGAATTTAGCTGAGTGGTTACTATGCTCAAGATACAATTATATTTTCTCTCCTTTATCAGTCTTGTGCAGACACAAAACTGAAACACTTAAAATCAGACAAAACCCCTCATTTCATGAACTTATTTTTACTCCACACTACTAACTGGTAGTAAGGGTTCTTCTTTTACCTGGATGACAGCCTTTTTATCAGCCTTTGGCAAATTCTTTGCTTGATGTTCTGCCTCTTCCCATTCCCTCATGACCTGCCCAGATATAAACAGAAAATGAATACATTTTATTATGTTCACATACCTCTTAGGATGGTTTGAGCTGTGCTTTTTTTTTTTTTTAAACAAACTGATGAGTTGAAAATGTAAAATAAGCCTGAAGGGCTGCTGCTGCATTTTCAATTTGAATAAATATCCTAAATTTGTATTGTTATGTCTCGTGGATACTTCAAGTACACTCAGGGCATTTCTGCTCAGATGTAAGTACCACTAATACAATCAGCCATTGCCAGGTAAGTGTATAAACTGAGTTGGTTTCAGCTACATTTTTGTGCTTGGCAAAAATACTGCAGATAAAATAAAAACTGGTTCTTTCCCATGTAGTTACGACAATGACTTTGGAGCCTGTATGAGAACCAAATTATATATCTTTATATAATAAT
This sequence comes from Phrynosoma platyrhinos, assembly GCA_020142125.1. NCBI lineage: Eukaryota > Metazoa > Chordata > Lepidosauria > Squamata > Phrynosomatidae > Phrynosoma > Phrynosoma platyrhinos. The sequence continues at coordinate 106,630,448 of JAIPUX010001232.1, read as the reverse complement.
GAAACTGTTGGTGACTTAAATGGCATACTCAAATACTGAAAATAGAAGTTATATAACTATGCTTCTAAAAATATCAAATTCCTTATTTTTAAAGGCACTATGACTGTGGCTGGAATCCTGCTGGGAACTCCCAACTATAGCGGACTCACTGAATCCACTGTTAAATGGTCAACACAACAGGTAAATCCAACTGATTCATTGGCTCCACTCTAATCTGGGTTCACAACAGGCCTAAATATTTTCTGCAGAGTACAGTATGGACAAAAACCCACTGTTTTCTGTTTTTGATCAGCTCTATCACTCTTAATATTGGGTTCTGTGAAGGATTTTGGAATAGAAACACATTTATGTGTAAGTGGCTTCAAGTCACCTGTTGACCTATGGACACTTTCCTGAACTTCACAGGGTTTTTAGACATGGAATATTCAGAGGTGTTTGCCATTACTTTCCTCTGAAATATAGCCTACAGCACCTGTTATTCCTTAGCCATACAAATATTAACCAGGGTTGAGCCTGCTTAGCTTTTTTACTTTGCAACGTTTAATCTGAGACTGGCACCAAAATAGTTTTGTATCCTGCTATTCTGCCCATCATACCATACCAAACATTCCCAAGGATGGCAAACAATTCCAGATTTTACATGGAAAGTTTTGTAATGAATAGGAACAAATTTTATTATTGAATTTTAATTCACCATGTACAGTTTCAATCTTGTCCACTGGGTGGTTGCAAAGTCTTTTGCAACTGGTTTATTTAGTTTTGAATGAGGCAAAGACTGCAGTCTTAAGTGATTAAGGGGGGATGCAGACGGGCAGCCCTGGGAAGCAGAGGATCGGGGCCACTGCTACCACGTGCAGCGGCAATGATTCTCCCATTTGTCGGCCCAGAAAAGAGCGACAAAATGTTGCTCTTTTCAGAGTCGGCAAAAGGGCATCCTAAGAGCTGCCGCACGGCTCCTTTAGTGCCCCTTCCAGTGCAGTGCGTCAGGACGCTGCGCAAGAAAAATGTCTTGACGTCGCGCACCGTGACAACGTCCTCGCTGTGGGGTTGGGGTGTCCAGCATGCGGCTGCCCCTCCCCATCCCTGCCTCCAGGCCAGCCTTTTGGGCCGGTCTGTAGAGGCCCTTAGTGAATAGATTCTATTACATATTGTGTTCTGGGATTATGAAACAGCAGGAAGATGATTAGTGGAACCACAAATGACCAATTATTTAGTACCCACCAGCCTTCTCCAACCTAGTGTCCTTCAGATATTTTGGATTATCACTCTTACCAACCCTAGTTATTGGTCAGGCTCTTGGGAGTTGTAATCCAAATCATCCAGAGGGTCCCAGTTTTCAGAAGCCTTCAGAAGCACAGACAAATTTATTTCCATACCTTTTGAAGCTCCTGTTTGCTTCTTGTACAGAAGGAGGTGGATAAACATACCATCTGTAAGATCTATTTTAATTAGGGTTTAGATTTATCCAACAAAGCCAAGTACAAAAATGAGGTCGGAGGAAGGTAAGCAGATGCAAGGAATTAAGAAATAAAATATCATTGTCTATATGCTCAATCCAAAAATTTTGAACAGTATAAGATTACAAACAATTACACACACACACATTTTCCTCCAATATTCCTCCATCTAATTTAGGGTGAAAAAACATTTTACTTGTTCCTATTGTCCAACTAGTGAGAGTCCAAGAACTTTGTGATGTATTGCAAGTTAACTAGAGAACTAGCAGTAGATCCTGATCTACCTTCTGCCCATCCCTACCATAGAGGAAAGCAAAGATACTGGCTGCCCTGACCTAATTCACTTACCAAGAATGAGATATCCTATTATTTTGTCAAATTGGATCCTTGTATTACGCATTTAAGCAATATGCCACATCAGGGCTGAGGAACTTGTGGCCTTCTAAATGTTGTTGGACTTCCAGTAACCCCAGGGAGCTTGGCTAATGGTAAAGAATAATGGGAGTAACAGTTCATCAACATTTGGAGGATCAAGGTTCTCCACTCCTAAAGTCATTTTTCCTCATGCTTCATTATGCATTTTGATGCTCTGCTAAGTTTTACACTACAAAACAGGATTGTTTGTTTTGAGTGCAGTATCCCTTTATAGGTGTCCTTATTATTTTCATAGCCTCTTAGCATTGTCCCAAATTTTTCAGGAAGAGGAAGGTACAACTATAAATGAGTTGAGATAGCTAGTTGAGAGGTGTAAATATGAAGCTTCAGGGTTTCGCTCTGGGACAGGGAATATAAACTGCTTGCAGAACTTTATAATCTTACAGTGTTTTTATAATAAGACAGTGCTCCAAGCTGTTATTTTAGAAGCCTATGTTTTTGTCCTAAGTAAAATCTGGATGGTCTATTTTTACTAACTGGTCAGGAAATGCAGTTTCTTTTGCCAGACACCATTTATGCACACAGTACCACATGGGGGAAAGTATCATCATCATCATTGTCGTAGTCTTCTTCCTCTTCCTCCTCCTCCCTCCCTCCCATTGAACACCACAGGGTTAGGAGAAATATGATTACTAAAAAAAAGAGGTCTATGTTGCATGTGTATGAGGGGGAACATCTATACACATAGTAACAAGAAAAAAAAATCAACAGAAAAGTGCACATTTAATGAAGATGGGGTGCTCGAGGACCATGAAGTTCTCCCATATGAGCTTATAAAGCTATTCTTCTTCAGTGAAAACACAAAGCTATCAGAGTTGTACAGATTTATGATACTTCAAAGACTTGGCTCTTTCATGCTGAGAAAATGACAACTTCTCTGTGAAGACTTAAAGAAGCCAGCCATTTCAAAGTCAAACAGTCCTCAGAATTCAGGGCACACAGTGTGAGACAATTCTGTGTATGCGTATACGTGTTTTTGGGAAGGATAGAGGGAACAACAGAATGTGATCCATTATTAAGACAAATTTTAATCACTCTAATCCCATTTATACTTCGCAAGTGCAAGTTTCTGCTTCACTAGTAGGGTCTAAATATTATACTCAATGAGTGTTTAGAGTTGTTCACATGCCTACAGGTAATTTTATCCTATTATAGAATGTTTCTGAGTTGAACAAAATGCAAATATGTCAAGTGTTAAAACATTGTTTCTACAGACTAGCAAACAAACAAAGTGAACAAATGTACAAATACCTTTACAAATTATTTGAAGATGACTGTAAAACAGGACCAGTACTAGCAAAATCACTTCTGAGTATTCCTTGCCTAAGAAATCCCTATGAAATGCAAGGGGTCACCATAAATCAACAGTTGACTTGAAGGCACATACACACACCTTATGGAACAGCTCAAACAAGCCCAAAGATACTCTACCTGTCACTTTAGGACCAATGTGAAAATGAGGTATTTGTTTCAAACCATAAAAACAGATTATTTGAGAGTAATCTATATTACACTGAATGGAAGAAACAAGATATCCTAGCATTTCTTTGAAATAAAAAGATAAGGCGGGGATGGGAAGCCTGCAGCCTTCCGAAAGTTTTTGCCCACATCACATCTGACCACTGGCCATTTTGCAAAGGGATGAAGAATTAGAGTAGGGCCATGCATTCTCCACCCTTGAATAGAGACAACCCAGACTATGTTGATTGCTTTAAGTCATGACTAATTTGTCTCAGACAGTAACTAAACTTACTTTGTGTAAAACAGAACAAACAAAATAAAAACAATACAGTGAAATACTATAATACATTTTGAAAAAGGAAAAAGAATACACCAAAAGCATGACTCTTTGTAGATGTAAGGAGAGGAAATGAGCAAACCCAAGGCTCATTCCCATATGAGTGAATGCAACTGTCACAGAGAAAAAAAAGTGGAGGAAATTAAGTAAATAAAGGAACTCATTTGCAGCTCACCTGAGACATCCTTTCACGGTGCTTAGCTTCAAGCCTCTCTTTTGCTTTTTGGAAATGGGAGTGCTCATTCTCATCACCAGGGGTCTCCAAGTACTTGTCAACAGCATCAGGAGTGCTAGCAGCTGTGGTGGGAACTAAGGAAGGGGATTGATGAAAGAAATAAAGAAGCAAAGGTTTACTTAACAGTGAAATATAGAAGCATCTGTACTTCCAACACAGCGTGGCCATTCAAAGCAACAACCTATTAGAAGAGTATATGTGTGTCTGTAGCTTCAGGAAGAAAGGATATTCTCTGCACTGCTGAGAAAACACACAGAGAAAGAGGGTTCCACAGTAAATGAAGACAGCATGCAAAGATTTGAGTTATGCCAGATTACCAGTATAGAAAAAAAGAGGTGATAATATAAAAACCATGTTTTATTTTGTAAAACAAATATGTGCATAAAACTAATCATGCACATATATTAAAAGCCAATTTAACTTCTGAGCCATATCACCTACAGTCCAAAAGGACTATATTACAATCCTCCTTCTGAGATCTTTTTCCTATAACATTTTCCTATAATGTAGTTTTTAACTGTACAGGTTTTTTAAAAAACATCATCTGATTACTGTAAGAAGCAAACATCATGTCACACTCTGCTAAAATAGAATATTGTTTGGATCCATTCTGTGAGAAGATAGGAATGGTGTCCTAACAAAAAGAACTAGAGACTTTGATTTGATCTATGCAACCCAACATTTCTCTGACTGCTGAGATAGGATCACAACTTCTGCTCCATGGTGATCACCTGCAACACTATTTCCTAGTCCAAAATCAGTGGTTTCTTACTAATTAACACCTCTGCTTAATTATTATGGCTGCTTATTTGCTATTATTTCAACTTTAAGGATTTATTGTTAGTTTATAAAATCCTTGGGATCCTTTATAGACTAATTGCGTATCAGTAAGACTCAAAGAAAAGCAAACTTTCTCCAGCTGCAAACATGGTGCTGGGAACCACTATGCAATCTAGAGTGTGGACTCAGGTGTCACATCATGCAAATCTTAATGAAAGGGTCACAGAGTTCCCTGTTAAACAGTGAGTCTTGCTTCACAGTCCACATTAGGGAACAGCACCAATACTACTAACTGAACTAGTAGAATTGCACAAACAAGAACCAGCAGCTGTGCCCAACAAGAGCAAATTTCTGAATGTCACACAAAGTGCTTCCATCGATTTGTGGCAAATCCAATTTGAGGCACGTACTATTAAAGTCTCAACAAGGCAACAGAAAGAATATTTCTGAAGACTCTCTGTTAGGCTTTTGTCTGCACAGTAAGTGCACAATTCATATCTGTCAGCTGCTGCATGGAAGAAAATACAGCCTTTTCTTTTTCTTTTTTTGCAAAGACAGCAAATGTTGCCTGCATTCAGGTAACAGTATTTTGTACATAGGAAAATGTAAGTATGTCCATTTTACTAATCTTACTAAGATATAGTACATACATCACTGTCCAGTCCAGTCAAATTTTACTGCTTTTGGCCAAAGGCCTTTGTTTAAAACACCACCACAATAACAACAAAGTACATATATATATCATATTAGCAATATTAGTTGCATGATTATACAGCATTTTATGATTTGCAAAATTGAACATATACATATATATACACACACACATTAAATAAAATAATCACCATTACAATTTATAGCTATCTCTGCTATGTATTTCTTCCTGATTTTTTTTTTTTTGGCTGCTAGAGCATACAAAGCTACTCTCCAGGTCACACATTTGTCCAAATCCACTAAGAGGTAAAAGAACCACTTTTCAATTAAGGGTGTCACGAATTGTTCCCCTGGTTCACTATATAGTGGACAAAACAATATGTAGTGGACAAGGTCCTCTAATTCCGGGCATCCATACAATATGCATGTGTGCTCCTTTATTGGGATGCCCCAATGCCTCCCAACTCTGTAGGCTGTGTCCATCATACTCAATCTTAGTTCTGTGATGACTTTCCGCATTTGTACAAATGTTGTTAAAGTAGTCTGCATGTTCACAAACCTCCTTGAGTTTATGATATAATGGTGCACATGGGGAAAAATAGGCAGTATTTAAATCCCTTTGTGTGACTACTTCCCTTATTGTATTCTTAATCTTTTTCTGTGTATCTGGTTGAAATCCTTTAAGCTCATCTGATATGTCCATATTTGATGTTCAGTTGGGCAGCATAATGTACCCAGTTTTTAATAGCTATGCCACTGGATATTTCTATCAAACATTTTTGGGTAGCCTAGTATTATCCATCCCCTTAAGCCAATAATGTATTATTCTTTTGTTTACTTGGCTCTCTATGCTCAGTATCAAAGTTTCCAACCTGACCATGGCAGTTAAAGCATCTTTAGGTAGGCCTAACAACAACCTCAAAAATTAGTTCTGAGTGGGTTCTAAGCTTAATATTTTGATGTACTTGAATCTCTGCCCCATAGAGAGACTGTGCCATTGTTTCGACTTTATATAAAGTCAGGGCAGGGTTTACTAAATTGCCTCCTTTAGTGGCAGCAAACTTCAGGATTGCTTTGGCTGATCTATAAGCTTGTATTTTGATGTTTCACATTTGTTCTTTCCAAGAAGTTGTAAACCAATCCCAGATATTTAAATGCTTTCACTTGTTTTATAATGTGTTCATCCAAATGCCAGATGTGCTTTTTGGGGCGCTTCCCAAATACCATAACCTGTGTTTTGTCGTAATTTACTGTCAATACATTTCTCTTGCAATATGATGAAAGCTTCACAAGAAGTCACCTTAAGTCCACCTCAGTTCTGGATACCAATACCAAATCATCTGCATACATTAACAATAAAAGTTTTAAATCAACAATTGTGAGATGGGCATATTGTAAACCACCTAATTCCTTTACCATATCATTGATGTAGAAACAGGAAAGTGCTGATATGCAACCTTGCTTAACACCTACAAAGGCACTAATCTTTAAAGTAAGATGGCCTGCCAAATCAACTTTAAATTGTAGTAATGTATCAGTATACAATGATTTAATGAGGGATAACAAATGGCGATCAATATTTGTCATTTCCAGTTTCTGCCACAAGAAGTGTCTGGAAATTGAGTCAAATGCTGACTTTAAATCAATTAAGACAACATACAACTTTTGCTTAAAGTTATGGACATATTTACACATCAGGAAATTCTGCACAAAACATAACCAATTGTTGACTTCCCTTTTTGGAAACCAGCTAGTACTTCTGATAATAGATTTTGTCTATCTGCCCATTCTTCTATCTTTTTGAGGAGGAACCTGGCATATTATTTAGATGTCCAAAAGACTAACAGGCCTAAAATTGGTTGGGTCCTTCTTGTTACCTTATATAGAGAGGGAGGGCAGCCCAGTCCAGCCCAGCCCAGCGAGGGAGGAAGGGAGAAATACCTCACCTCATCCTGCTTCCTCCTCCTCTTCTCCCAGGCCAAACCAGCAATGCCTCCGCCTCCTGCTCCTCCCTGATCTTCCTGAGGGTGTGGCCCAGCCTGGTGAGTTGAGAGGGAGGAGGAGGGAGACAAAATGGCCGTCACACTGAGGAGGGAGACAAAATGGCTGCCGGGTGAGCAGGCTCTTTCTCTTCCCAGCGTATAAGACGACCCTGACTTTTGGGAAGATTTTCTGGAGTTAAGAAGTTATCTTATACGTCAGAAAATACGGTAATTGGGTGTGATGAATTTGGGAGACAGACCACTCCTTTCCTTGCACTGCTGCCTCTAATGTATAGCCTATTGTTCTGGTACCTTGTGCAATCGGATACCAAAATTTCTGAGCGTCCTTTTGGACTGCTGCCTCTCCTAATTCTTTCCATTGTGACTTATCCTTGTTTCTTTTCTTTAAGTAACATTTTGTAATTATACCATAATTGGGCTATATATAACTGAGGCAGTATGTTTCCTTGGTCCTCCTTGTCTCCAATTTCCTAAGCTCCTTGGCTAATTTTTTAAAAACTCTTTAGACAATCCTGATCGAACTATGTCTGAGGCTCGGTTCTGGGATCTGGGGACATACTAGATATACTCATAAAGGTTTTATTTATGTCAATAAAGTCTCATATGTGCCAATGACATTGCTGGTTTCCTGGAGGATATTTTTGTCAGAGTAAAATGCACTCTGAAGAGAAAATGCCATAAATGCGATTGGGGCAAAGAAACTGGGACAAAGGTGAGAGAGTTTCCTTAGTACAGTTGGGAGCCATGACGACTCAACATTTGAACAGTCCTGAGTCACAGGGGGCTGATGCAACACTAGGCAGAGGGATGAGTCATAAACCTTCAATTTAGCAGAGTCATATCAGTCAGGTGACTGGAAACATCCCAGGAGTGGACTGGACTAATATCCCAAAGGGGCATACTGTATATATGTGGGTGAGTTGGATACTCATGAGTGGGTGACTGTATATAGAGATACTGGCAGAGCAACTTGTTAGTCTGTACATAGTCTGTAATGGAAGAATAAAGAACCTCTTCATGAGACAAGAGAGTCCAGCAGTTTTGTGTCTTTCCAACACCTGCCCGTGTGGGAGGTTTTTTTCTTTGCACCGTTTGCAACCTGCATAGAACTTCACATTGAAGAATGATCTTTGGCATTCATCCCAGCTTAAGTTTTCTGCACATGTTGAATTCAGTTCACATGCATCCCAAGAATTTTCCTGTAATTTACCAAAACTGAGGGAATCTAGGATCTTACTAATCTTTCCTGATGCTGGCAATTCCATTCCTGCTACCAAGTAACAGATATTGAGATTGATCTATTGCTCTTAATGCAGCATTAGGGATCACTTGTGGGAGTGACAGTTCCAGAGGAAAATGATCACTCTCAGCTCTTGGAATTATTTTGAATGTATTCCTGTAAATTGGGATGTTATTGGAGGTCAATATATAATCAATGGTACTAGAATATCCTTTAGGAGAAATATACATGAAATATCCCTCTTGATCCCTTACTCCATGCTTGTTACATAACAATAAGTTGTGTTTCATTATGAGTTCACAAAGGCATTTCCCAGCATGGTTATAAACTGTGTCCATCGCTGTTCTCTAGCATATTTCAGGTACGTCTTCCAAGCTTAGCCCAAACACTGTATTACCTGGAGAAAGTGTCAATACGGACATTAAAGTCACCTCCTATAATCACCTGAGGGTTAGGGGATAAAGAATCTATTTCTTCTAATAATTGATCAAGAGTTTCCCACAGAGATCTTTCATCTGCACTTGATTTTAATGGGAGTACACATGTACAAATGAACTAAACAGTCTCAGGAAAGATACTGGAGATAGACAGCACCAAAAAGTAAGCAGATAATAATGGGTGTTAATGGATTACACCAGTAAGTGATGTTGACACTAATATTGCAAGACCTCCAATTGCTCTCCCAAACGTTATGGTTTTTAAAGCTGGAACAGAATATGAAGTGAACTCCCATAATTCAACTGCATTCCCATTTTGAACCCATGTTCCTTGCAAATAAAAAAAAAATATCTCATACATCTTCTAGTAAGTTAAAAAATTATCATCTTGAACCTTATTTTGCCATACGGCAACATTCCATGAAATGAGTCTAACCAGATTATTATCTGATCAAGATGTTCCTTCTTGGCTTCTAATCATTGCAGATGGTGGATGAATATCTTTGATTGTTAACACAGGAGTACTAGTCTTTTAAAAGTAATTCCGAATATTGCCAGATTTAATTTATTTGCCAATGGGCTTATGTTGATGATATTATCTAGTTTTGTCTCCTTTGTATATCTAGTTTTAATCTTATCTAAATGGCCATCAGTGGACTCAATATTTACATATTCTGCTTCACAAAGTTTAATTAGTTGGGCTTGGAGTGAGTTAAGTCTGCCTATAATAACCAGTGTATTAAGCAGTGGGAATCTCCTGTATGATTTTTTTAAACCTTCCTCTTCCAACGTTTCAGTATTCATACAGTGTTATTTCCATTACTGCCACGTGCCTTCTAGACAAATCAAGTCCTCAACGTCCACTGTCTATTCTATCTTACTTGTTTTCTTAACAGAATTTTCTTTTACTTGATTTAGATGGGTGTCAAATAAGGGGTAAGGTGTTAAGTGGGCAAAGACTCTTCTGACTTCCATCTGATGATGCAAGAATAGGTTTCTCAATTTATAAATCCTTGCCATTATATTATCATTTCTAAAGGTTATTAGGGCTCTAGCAGTCTGATAACTGTAGAAAAGATATTCTATGTTCTCAATGTCCTCTTCTTTTAGGAATTTTATCCTAAGTGCTTTTATTTATTTGATAAAGTGATCTTTCCGTTGAGACCATGTTACAAAGCCATATGGCTTTGGATAGTTTATAAAGGCAAATTGAGTTGGTTTCCCCCCCAGTACTAATAGAGAAGGGATGTTTTCTAATATATTGGGAATGTGGTTTCTGCAGATTCTTTTTCTCTGTTAAATCTAATTTGTTATCACTAGTATCTCCATTCTCTTTATTTACTATATCCTGTTCTTGCTGCCTTGCTGGGTAAGTAGGTTTGACCAAACTTATTTTTTGTGTAGGTTCAGCTATATTCATTTCATCATCTCTCCTTTTTGTTCTTTTTATTACAGTCCCTTTCACTTCTCTGATTTAACAAGGTTTTGTCTTGGATACGAAGCTTAAACTATCTTTTAAAGTTAAAGTTTATTGATCTTTTCATATTAACTAACTCTTTCTTTTGATTTTGAATACTTGGGCCTTTTTTACATTTTTGCTCTTCTTTCTCCCACACCCCATCTCTTTTTTCTTACACCTGACTAGTTTTTGCTTTCACATTTTCCAATAATATCAGTTTGTTTCTGAAGTTCTACCTGGTTGGTCCCTTTTTCTCATTTGGTGAAGCCACCTTCAAGATTCCCACTCTCATCAGCAGGCAAATTACTTCTATGTTCACCTTTATAGTACCTATTATACTAGGATGGTCTTTTAACATGGTATATATATCTTGGATTAGATCATCTTTGGTGTTTTTCACTTCATCTTTGTTCCCAGCAATGTGCTCTAATTCTGTTTCCCTTAAGTTTCCCTGGATATTCTCTGGGATTCTGCCTCCAAAGCTATTAGTTGTTTTATAATTTCATCTTTATGTTCTTGGGACTCAGATATTATTTTTCTCTCCTTCCTTAGCAATTCATCTAGTGAAGAAAGGTCATCAAAGAAAGCTATGAGACTGTCGTCATGACTTAGATGGGTGTTCATTACTTCAGATTGTAACTTTTCATTCCCCTTTTCTTCATACAAATTAATATCCGATGCTATCTCTTTATTTAAACTGGTTATGGCAGTAGGTGACTTTTCCTTGTCAGTTCCTGGTGTGGCACTATATGATTTTGTCTTTGGCCTTCATTATGATCTCTCCCTGTGCTAATAATGCTTTTCTTTCTTCCTCTGCTTCCTCTCCTTGATCCCAGGTGCCTTTCCCCTTTTGCTACCAGATGTTGTGACATAAGACCACATTGAGTTGTTTGCTATGTCCCTGTTAGATTTAACACTTCCTCACTTTTTCTTATTGTTTGGCCAGCACAGTGTAATATTAGTGCAACCAAATAATACTACCCAGCAGTGAAACTCCATCCCTTTAACCACACTTAAATGCATGAATCTGTTTGTTATAAAGGCTAATTAATACTTACCATTAAAGCTAGAATGTCCAAACTATTTTAGAACTAGGACCATAAAATTAAAGATAAAACTACTAATTAAGACAATAAATCTTAAAACTACAATTGACATTCAAAATACATTTGACGTTAATTTAAAATAAGTGTCCCTTAATTCAATTCTTTCAACCACTTCCAGGCTCAGCTGTTATCTTGAGCTTCAATAAGAATAAAGGTTTTACAGAATAATAATAATAACAACAACAACAACAACAACAATAATTTATATCCTGCCCCTCTGCAGAGCAATCGGGGTGGCTTACAACATTAAAATTTACATAAAGATATGTTAATACAATGTAATCCAGTTTAAATTTTACACATCTCTATGCAGGCTGCTAGGGTTTGGTCAGGACAAAGGGGAAATCCCAATGATCAGTATATTCTCCCTCTGGCCCAGCTCCCAGCAGTCTCTTTCAGCCAGGCTTTAGGTTTTCTAAAAGTCTGCTTCATTCATCTTCAATTCTTATCAGTTCTTCTTTTGAAACAGAACTTTTTAATAGGAGAGACTACTCTTTGGGATTCTGTAGTGTCCGTAGCATCTTTTATCTGTTCTTCCTCTCAGGTCAGAGTATTTGTTTTCTTTAATGATTTGATAATTGTTCTCAATTAGACTGGGCAACAATCTGCAGAGATATTGCCGAAGCCTTAGTCCATGGATAAATTAATTCTATTCCATTGGAGGGTGGAATGTAAGTCTTTTATCTCCTGTCAAATAACCATCCAAAGATGCCCGGAGACTATTTTTAAAAAAGGAAAAAGAAATATAAGGATAAAATTACTTGTAAACCAAGCCCATGCATGGGGTATTTGAAGCAAAAGGAGCAGGGGTAGGAGCCAGCTGAAATTTAAGGTAGAAAGATAAGGCCTTTTCTTTATCTTTTGTTCAGAGCTCCAGCAAACACTCCCTATCAGGCCAGCAGTATCTTGGATCTTTCTCCTAAGGTATAGTAAGAGATTAATATACTTTTCAATGGTAACTAGTTCCAAATGATTCATGGAAATCAGTAGGTGAAATCCACAATGACTTCACTTCTCAGTACCCACAAAATTTTCTGGCATTCACAAACCCACATAAAAAAGAACACTAGTAGATGTTTGATACTCCAGTGTGGTATCTAATACAAATTGCTCAGTCTTGGAACAGAAAAGAATATCTGGACCATTCATTCCCATGTAAAAAATGGGTTTCCCAACAGTCGGGAAAAATAACAGACCAGCAAGAATTTTGCACGATTTCCCACCAGCATTTGATGTCCATGCATGTTGTGTAGGAGTTATTCTGCAGAGATAAAACATGTTCTTTTGGTGACATCTCCCTTTTCTCCACAGAAAACAGTGGCGGTGGGGGGATCGCACAAAAACCACATAGTCCTCCCTCCCAGAATAATTTCTGTGCTATACTTCAAGACAAACACAGGGTGAGTTTTATTGAAGAATATTCATTTTCTCCTGCAGTGGGGGGAAAAAAACCCTTAATAATTTGTCTTCACATGTGAGAATGAAATAGTCAGGGTTTTACATCTCTACTGTGGGTAGTAAAAGTTTGATAGCTGATGAGGTTTGATATTTGATTGCTTCCTGGGACAATTTCCATACACTTCAGAAAACAAACTGCATAACTCTGTTAGAGGAATATGAACCCTGTACACGAATTAAGTAACAGTCAAATCAGAATTAAGTAACAGCCAAACCAGATAGGACAGCAGCAGACTACTTTGCTTAACCTCAAGCCTGCCCCATTCACATTCAAAAAGGTGGCCTGAAAAATAATGCATCAACAGCGAAACCCCAGGTGGTCTCTCTTCAAAATCACTTTACTCCAGCTGACC
>JAIPUX010001232.1:106543512-106553859 GCA_020142125.1 Phrynosoma platyrhinos | reverse complement strand
CAAGGGAAGCAACTTTCTCATGCTCTTTCAAGGAGAAAAATCCTTTCAGTACTGTGGTAGATGGAAAAGAACAGGCATGACTGAGTGGGAACAGGATACAACATGCACAGGGGAGGGAGGGAGGCTTATTGACAAAAGAAAGGCTAGCTCTAGAATTTTTTGATGATGAGCTGAAGTAGTTGTTCTGTGACCCATATGTGTGAATCACTGAGACCAAGAAAAAGAATGATGACATGATCTGGAAGACCATTCCCTCAAAGTGGCAGAGGAAAGCCAGCATGGTATAGTGATATGAATGTTGGACTAGAGACGTTCGGGAGACCAAGGTTGAAATTCCTGTTCAGCCACAGAAATCCACTGGGTAAACTTGGACAAATCATACTCTCTCAGCCTTACAGGAAGACAATAGTAAATACTTTGAACAAATCTTGCCAAGAAAAGTTTCAAATTTTGGAAACAACTTGAAGGCACACAACAACAAAGTTATTGACCGACTGAAGAATGATGAAATCAAAGTAAAATAAGACTGTGAAACAACCAAAAGATGGCAATATCTGAAAGAATCAGAGGCCAAACCTTCAAGAAGTCTCCTTTACTGTTTCCTACAGAATTTGTTTGTTTTATGCTGGTAAGATGAGCTGATCACACTAACTCCACTTGTTAATCTTATTTGAATCATATGTTATAGCTAGGAACTTGCTCACTGTCAGTATTAAATAACAGCATTATATCCATATATCAACTAGTGGTCTTCAGATTTTGGTAAACAACAACTTCTCCTATAGAAATCAGTTGAACATTCAAATACACCATGCCTACGTTGGCAGTTTGGAATCGATTAACTAATTGTTTCCACTACTTTCCATTTCTTCTTCCATTTCTTCACAGAATCACTTTTAAAAACTGAGTGTTTTTATTAGTGAGCTTTTTTAAATTACTGACCTTGACCTTTTTGGCTCAAGCTGTCCAAATTACCTGATGCATCATGAGATCATGCTGCTTTGCTGGTCCTTAGCTTCACCCGTTTTATTTACTTTATTAATGCAGGTGAACAGCGTGCAAGTCTTGACCTGCACACTGAAGATGCTCCCAGAGACAGGGCTTCGATTATTCAATGCTAAAAGAGATTGTACAGCTATTCTGTCTTTTTTGTTCTTCGCTTAATAGATTTTTCTGGTTAAAAAAAGAAACAAAAGAAACAATTTAAAAAAATATAAGATTTTTAAACTGCAAATTGAAGACTACCATGCCTGGATCTTCCATAAATGTCAATGAAAGAGACAGTATAATTGTACAAGTAAAACCCTGATCTAGAATAGGACTGGAAATTGTGCAGCTTGCAATCAATGTAGAATCCAGTGTGGATGACCACTAACCCAGAAAAGGCCCTAGCATCCCCTAAAAAGCTGGCAAACCCCACATTTTTCAACAGAAAAACCACTCCTTAACATTCAAACTCTGTTTGTTTGTTTTTTAAATTACACTGTTGTTTCAGGGAGTCACCACAAAACAGCAAGCAGCTGCTCCCCTCCCAAACAGCCCCTGAAGCAACAAGTATAACCTGTGGTCCTTGACATCCAAAGGAGGTCAAACAGGATGGTACAGTCTTCTAGGCTCTGAAGCATACTCATCCCAATCTAGAAGCACACAGAACTTAAACTTGCACATATTTCTCATATAAGTACATTAAATCCATTCCTCACCGAGTTTTAATGCCTGCATGACAAGGTGTTCACCATGTAAAAATACTGTCCAGCAGAACCCTTAGAAATGACAAAGAAATTCTCCAAAGAACAAGAAAAATCAATATGGCAAGCAAACCCATGAAGTGCTGTGTCACTGTTGTCTCATGTTTAGCTTGTGATCTACTAAGACTCCTAGGTCCTTTTCATATGTACTTTGTCAAGCCAGGGTCCTCCATCTTATAGGCCTGAAACACACTGGCCAAAAGAAATGGCTTCCGGCTGCATTGGAGGTGCACTATTTATGTGCAACACAGCCAGAAGCTGCTCTGAGGCCACCCTTTGGACCAGAACAAAAAGGAGCCAGAATATTCTGGATCCTGGCAATGCAGCTTGGGTCCTGCGGTCATGGCCTGTTTTCAGTGATGGCCGTGTGGTCGCCGTGGAACCAATTAGCTTGTGGCCGGAGCAGCCTCAGGCTGCTCCTTTGCAGCTGTCTGCTTCACCCCATAGTTATGCACTTCATTTTTTTCCTGCCTAAACAGTGTGTGGGTGGGTATGAAAGCGTGCACATCCACACATGTGTGCTCAGGTTACAGCAACTCCATGAACTTGACAGAATGTTCTTAGGCAAGGAATACAGATTTTTGTGCACCACACGATTAGTGAGAAAATCATCATGATGAGTCTTTATTAGGAAAGCCAGAAGCCAGGGCAGGAAGCTCCCAATAACTTCATGACATAGCAATTATTCATATTTGAATACAGCCATGGTCACTTAGTAATTACTTATATATTCCAGTGTTACTGTAAAAGTGTGGTGCCAAATTGATCACAACATGACAAAAATCACGAGTCCATTGTAAAGCAGATTAGAATAGTTTGCTGTAAGTATTTTAGTAAGTAAAGTCAACTCTCCATACTTGCGGACTTCACGTCTGCAGTTTTATATATCCATGGAGGATCAAGCTCTGTTTAAAACAATGGAGTGCGCTCCCTCTAGGGCTTGAATATTCACAAATATCCGTTTTCGCAGGAGGTAAGATGTGTCTGGAACTGATCGCCCATGAAAACAGAGGGCCAACTGTACTTAATACTCTGCTTCAGCAAACCTATTCTTATATCCTAGTCCCAATTCTCAATGGCCAATTAACTTATTTGAATATGAAGAGACCAATGCTGAAAGTGTTTTAGATAGTCACTAGAAGGAAGCTAATGAAACTAAGGCCTATTGAGGAGAGGCTTAAGGGTGGACAATACTGTTTCTGTTCATAAAAGCATTCTTACCTGAGTTGGGATAAAGGCAAAAAGCTCCTTAAGACTTTCCACGTTAGTGTGAACATCTATGGTACAGAAAGTGGTAGTAATATGTTTGTTACCACTGTGAAGCTTAGTGTGCATATGCAGTAGGAGACAGCTGAGTCCTGATGTGAGGGGGGTGGCAAGAAAGGCTTGGACTAATATTCAATGAAGCTTGCGGGGTAAAGGTAAAAGTAAAGGTATACTAACAGAATAGGAACAGGTTCATAGATCCTCTCTTCCTAAAATGACAGGATTTCCACTTCCCTGGCTCTACCACTTTTTCTTTTCTTTTTAAATGTAGCAAACTGATATAGAAAGGAGCCCTGGTGGTACAGTGGTTAAATGCCTATACTGCAGCCCCAAGTACAGGTTAAATGCCTGTACTAAAGGCCCAAGATTGTGAGCTTGATCCCGGGGCTCCAAGGTCCACTTTGCCTTGCATCCTTCTATAGATCACTAAAATTAGTAACCAACTTGTTGGGGGTCAATTAGATTACAGATTGTAAACTGCTTAGGGAGTGCTTAGTTCAATGATAAGCAGTATAGAAATGTACTTGCTACTGCTATGTAGTATGGTACAACCTGCCACCTCAGGATTTCAACAATTCATGACACATCTAAGTTACTTCCAACTTCTCTAGGCTGAGAGGGATTTTGGACAGTTCAGGTTCCACTGAACTACAGTCAGGTCATTTGGCCCTCAGCCATCTTTGTCAGTTAAGACTGCATTTGAAGTTAACCTTCTTTTCCATACACCAACGTATTTTGACAGTAATGGTGGTTTTGACATTTCCCCCAGCTTTTCTCTTTTCCCAACACACATGCTTTTTTAAAAAAAATCATTTTAGGCCTTCATCAATCACAGCTCAGTAATTACTTTATGTACCACCTCCACACATTGTCCAAATTAAAAAACAGAAACAACCCCTCAACTCATTTCAGTATATAATGGCCTCTAGATACTTTAGAATAATGTAATTTTTTAACTTGGTCCAATAGCAGAAGCCTACTTTAAACAAATATTGCATAAGAAAAGAGAAAGCAAGGAGTATAAAGAACCCTTCTGTTCTAATTCATTTCAATGACTAGATTCCTAATTTCTTTTGATATGACACAGAAATGAGGCTTTGCACAAAGAAAAAACAGTTTTGAATTTCTCAACTAAGGGTACATCCAGATAAGGATTTGACTGAGATCACCCTGCCTCCTTCATGGAATTTTACTACAGGAGGTTGTTTACTGGTGTCTTCTTCCATCTGTAACTTTCCTGTGTTTCTGTCACTTTTTCTATCTTTTTTTCCCCTTGCCAAGAAAACCAACTAACAGTGGAAAAACTTCACCAATGCTTTTTGATTGGTAGTGTTAGAAATAGCCTGCTTGGAAGTATAGAATCTAGTACTAGTTGTATGGATGCTAAAAATAGAATTTATCATGAGGAAATTAAAGTGTTATTAGAGGACCATGATTAGAGTTTGAAATGCAATTATGATCCAAGTTTACACAGGGCAGCACTAAGGACAAGTTACTTTGTTGGAGAGGGTCAATAAAGGCCAGCAGTCTCAAAGGAGCAGAACAGACTCAAATGTGTTTTTGTTAAAACTAAAGTAGTCTGAAAGCAACATGACAAGCTTTGCTAAAGATGCAGAGCAGCAAGAAAGTTTCTAAAAGTCTAAATCAATTAATAAAATAGATGTGCCATGAGTTCTGCAGTTTACATAGAAATAATAATAATAATAATAATAATAATAATAATAATAATAATAATAATAATTTATATCCTGCCCCTCTGTCGAACAATCGGGGCAGCTTACAAGAATTAAAATTCCATACAATATGTCATCTATCACAAAAAATACACTCTAAAAATCCCAGAACCCACCCACCCCCTAAAAAGGTATTAAACAAATAAAGAGCAATTATTTTTTAATGAACTCAAGTTACAATTATACAGTACTCTGTTGGATGTCACATTGCCAACAGCACCCACACTGCTGGAAACTATGGAAATAAGTCCAAGTGAAGGGGTAACTGGTGGTTAGAAAAAAACTAGGGCTGGGGCCCATTCTATTGGGAAAAGCATACGGTCGTGGGCACTGGCAGTGAAAACAGGCAAGTATCTACCAAACAGCTTCAATGGACACTGGGACTCTGTCTGCACAGGCAGGGTCCCATCTACAAATCTGGTGTGAACAGTCTGGATGACATCTAGCTCATTCAGCACCAAACCCAGAGTATACTGCTCTTAAAATCTCACTTCAGATTTTCCTGGGAGATCTAGATCCCTCTGTTGTGACACTGAGTGGCTGTTTAATACCTGTCCCGCTGTGCCGTCTGGCATCACTGCTTTGTGCTGCTCACTCTGAGGTCAGAACTGAGGCAGACAGCCCTGTGGTTAAATGCCTGTACTGCAGCCACTCACTCACAAACTACAAGGTTGCGAGTTCAATACCAGCCAGGGCTCAGGCTCAACTCAGGCTTGCATCCTTCTGAGGTCGCTAAAATGAGTACCCAGCTTGTTGGGGGCAATTAGCTTACAGTTGTAAGCCGCTTAGAGACTGCATAGCATGGTATGAAGTGGGATATAAATGAAGCTACTATTATTCTGATCTAAGAGTACAATGAAGCACTGCAATGATGACCATAACAGGCAGCACAGTGGGATATGTGTGTGAACACCCACCCTGCATTGGAACTAAGGGCCCCAAGAAATGGGCGGGGAGTTTGGGCAACTCTGTTAGGGTATGCAGACAAGTGGGATATAGCATACACACAGAGAGAGTTGATGCATGTAGGCAGGAACACCTAGAAGGTGGTCTCTTGCTCCAGACGGCACAGGAAAAACCTCCCATGAGGAGGCTGCTGCTTTCAGCTTGGAGAAATGAATCACTGGACAGCGAGACTTCACTCAATGAGGCTTTAATCTTTGTTGCAAATATTTGCAAAGATACACAGAGTATCAGACATCCGTCTTGAATACTCACAGCTATACAGACCGACAAAGTGCTTTTCCAACCACCAACCACAACCAACCAACAATGGAGATTCTGACCCTCTTCCATATATAGGTAGTCTTCTTGGGAACAGGTGACAGCCATGCACTAATGAAACCTAGCTGGTTTCATTCCCAGTGCCTGTTGCATCAGACTTCCCATGATGCATACCTGGCTGGTCTCACCCACTATACATGTTGCATCAGACCTCCCATGATGCACAGCTTACGAAATGCTGACTCATGCACCTGCCACTTGAACTGTAGTAACCCTGTTACCATTGCTCCAGTTCCTTTCAGTGGCCATATCCATGTCATTTTCCAGACCAGGGTGCAACATGGTCTTGACAAACGCTGGGGCCAGGACACTCTGGGTTGCTCCTGGAATCCTGGGCTGTGCAGACATCACTTGAATCTGGAATTAGTGCTGAGTATCTATCCACTGTAGCATGCATTTACTATGTTAAAGAAAATGATTTGCCTATAATTCAAATTACTTGCCTTCTACCTTACAATATTTTTAATTGCTGAACAAGTTGCCTACATTTGGCTTAGAAGGTTAAGGCATAGCAAGGCTCATGTTTCTGTGCTAGAGGCTGAAGCCAAAAGCACAGAATAACAAAGGCATCACACCATGGAACCTGATGGAAAAGAAACCATTCAAAATGTGCCACTGATTAAAGAAAGGATTCCCAGCACAGAAAGTAACTGCTCATTCATCCACTACTCAAAATCAACTATAGTTATGCCTATACATTAAACAAAACATCAAACCCACAGTCCTAAATTTCAATTTATGTCCCCAAATAAACATAATTAGAGGACCTCCAAGCATTTATACAGATCTGCTTAGAACCAATCACAGTTCTAGGATGAATTCCTTTTATCACATTAAATCCATAATGTGAATCACTAAGGGGGGTTGCAGACTGCCAGAAATAGTGCAAATTGAGTCCACTTTTAGGGTTAGGGTTAGGGAATCATGGGAACTGTATTTTATTGTGGCACCAGAGCTCTCTGACAGAGGAGGCTCAATGTCTCAGAAAAAAACAAATTCCCATGATTCCCTAGCACTTACCCTAACCCTAAAAGTGGACTCAATTTGCACTATTTCTGGCAGTCTGCAACCCCCCTAAGATTTAGCTCTGACCAGCTCAAGAACTGATCACTACAAGCATGCAATTTTGGGCTGGGCTTGTGAAGAAACAGAAAGAATGTGTACATGTGCAAGAACACACAGACTCTTCTCCATAAGAAAATAACCTAGGGAGAAATCTGGCACCTGCTTATGATCAAGAACAGGGGTAGGCAAACTTTCCCCTTTAAGGGCCGAGGGACTTCAGCTCCCAGAATCCCAGGAGCTATTGGCCAACATGGGACTATTGTCCAAAATGGCTGAGGCTTCTGGGAGATCGGCCCTTAAAGAGGAAAGGTTGCCTACCCCTGATCAAGAAAGGAGCTCAGGGCTTTTTTTGCCAAGAAAAAAATTAAGACGCTTCCCTCTGCTCTTCCTATGGTGTACCCACATTATAAAATTTGATATCATTTCTAATTGCCATGGTTGCATCCTATAGAATCCTGAGAGTTGCTGTTTGGTGGGATACTCAGAACACTGCTAGAGAGCTCTGGTGCTATAATTTAGGGAGGTGCAGAAGAACTCTCCAGTAAAGAATTCCAAACAACAGATCTTAGGACTCAGCAGGATGTAGCCACTGCATTTTAAAATAATATTGAACTGCTACACTTGTGTACTATACACACTTCCACAGTGCAGAAAAAAATCAGTGATGAGTGTTAGCATTTTGATCACTGCTCAGGAGTGACATTCTGAGCGTGCACAGATGCACACAGACACCAAACAGCAGTATTGAGAAGCCTCCCCAACACACACACACACACCATCTCTTCTTAGGAGAGCAAAGAAGCAGGAGCTAATCAGCTTTAACTGTAGTTGTAGAACAACTGCTACAAAATCACCCCATCTCTTCTGTGAAAAGGAAGGAGGCAAGAAGTATGTGGCCTTCAAACAATGCTCAAAAGCCTTGAAAAGAAAAGCCTCCTCTGCCAAGCAGCAGTTGAAAAAGCTTCCACTGGACTTACCTTTTTGAGTTAAAAAGATGGGAGCACAAATGCTAGTGTGGTGTAGTGGTTTGAGCATTGGACCACAACTATGTAAGGCAAATCAGGGAACAGGGATCCAGCCTGTAATGGATGGAGTTACACTCCCTCTGAAATCTCAGTTTCACAGCTTGGATGTACTCCTGGATTCAGATCTGAGCTTGGATGCCCAGGTTTTGGCTGTGGCCAGAAGTGATTTGCACAGTTGAAACTAGTGTGCCAGCTGTGCCTGTTGCTTAAGAAGTCAGATCTGGCTACGGTGACACATGCCTTAGATACATCCCATTTGGACTATTGTAATGCACTCTATATGGGGCTGCCTGAAATTGCAGAGGGTCCAAAATGCTGCAGCCAGGCTGCAGACTGGGGCTGGCTACAGGGATCATGTTACACTCCTGTTGAAACAGCTACAATGGCTACCAGTCCATTTCCGGGCAGAATTCAAGGTGCTGGTTTTGACGTTTAAAGCCCTAAATGGCTTGGGTCCAGACTATCTGAAGGACCGTATCTCCCTATACAAGCAAACTCAAGCATTAAGATCAGCAAGGGAGGGCTTTCACTCAGTCCCATCACCTTCATAAGTGCAACTGGTGAGGACTTGGGAGAGAGCCTTCTCTGTGGCTGCTCCCAGACTGTGAAATTCCCTTCCATGGGAAGTCAGGTTGGCCCCCTCCCTGCTCTCTTTCCTCCGGCAGCTGAAGACATTTTTATTTAGGCAGGAATTTGGTGGGTGAATTTTCTTTGAATAATACGGTGTGCTGGTTTATTGTTTTAATGGGGTTTTTTTACTGTTTTAATTATGTTGTTTTAAGCTAGTATTATTTAATTATTTTTTAACTCAGTAATGCGGAGTTATTTTTTGATTTGTGGAAAAAGGTGGGATATAAATCCTAGAAATAAATAAATCCAAAAAGTAATATCTTTTAAACATAAACATACTTTTTTCTTTCTTTATTGATCTTGGTGTCCACAGAGAGAATGTGAACTGGCTTGAATTTTCATTTAAAATTACACTTTTCCTTTCTCAGGGCACTTAAGGGAAATTTTTCTATTTTTCCCCCTTTCAGAACTGAAACAGAAAAAAAGAGAAATACACACAAAACTTACTTATGCATTTTTAAACTGTTTTCTTAGAGAATTCAACTGATAATTTAAAAACCAGATTTATTTTTATTCCACAGCTTAAAAGTGAGGACAACAAATACTTTCAAAGGAAACAAGACCTAGCAACCAAAGTACTTTCCAACTTGGCCAGCTCCTCTGTAAGCACAATCTTGGAATCACTTCTGTGAGGTTTATAAATCCTTATTGATACCAACATTTCCTAACTTTTAAGACTGCTGCAGCCACTTGATATCATGATAACTTCCTTTAGGCCTAAGATGAAACAGAATCTTCTTCTCAACCCCCCCACCCCTGCATTCCTAAACACAGTTGTTAAAATTAATCATACTTGTCTATTTACACATGCCAGCTTTCAGCAGGCTCAATGGGTTCTTTTGCATCTAACTGATAGGTGATCTAAACTCATCCTAATAGGCCTCAAAGTGCCTCATTCAATATACCTCCTCTATTAAAATGTTTACCAGAATGAACATTCCCTCCATTTCTATCATCATAAAAACTTGTTGTGCATCTCGGAATGCAAACAGAAATTCTTCGCAAACCCATCTCACATTTTCTCATCCCTTACACATAATATGCATTAACAAACTCTGACAGTTGTTTTCCAAACCAGTATTTTATTGGCTGAAAGATGCATTCACACAAAGCCCTCAGCTGCAGTTTGGTACTGTATATACAGGTCTTGGATTCATTTCCTTTGCTTCCCATCTTCTCTTCTAACACTCACCACAAGGTCAAAAGTTCTTCAACTAACCATGGCTATTTGATTATCTAAATGTGGACAACTGTTGGCAAAGTGCAGAGGTGAAATTCAAATTTAAGAACATGATGGGCCAAAAGTGTTTGTTTGAGAGGGAAGGAAGGATAATAAAATAAACTATTTTTTATTATTTACTATTAACCTACAAGAAAGTGGTGAAATTCTCAGAAACCTAGATAATAAAATTAGGTAGATGACTCTGCTTTTAAACCACCCATGAAAGTTTGATCCAGCCCTATTTCAATCTCATTAATAACTACTCTTTCATTATTTATATTTATTTATTCATTCATTCATTCAAGATAAGGAGATGCCTGAAACAACAGTTTTTTTTCAAACAGGAATACTTCCTGTTCACAAAAAACCTCTTG
>JAIPUX010001232.1:106475197-106495006 GCA_020142125.1 Phrynosoma platyrhinos | reverse complement strand
CAGAGATATGGTAAAAGGTGGTTTCGATGAAGGTACGAATACACTGGATAAATTATTAAAAGCAGGGGAGAAACAATGGATTAAAAAGCAATACAAATGGATGCTAGAGATAAAAACAGGAGAAGATGTGATAAAACACAACATGATAACATGGATGAGGGATATTGGGAACATAATACCACTGAAAAATTGGGAAAACGCATGGAAAAACAGCAACGCATTCACTAAAGGTAATATATTAAAAAAAATATTATAAAATATTATACCATTGGTATATTACTCCATCAAAGTTAGAAAAAATAAATAAACAAGGAAGTAATTAGTGTTGGAACTGTAGGGAAGAACCAGGAACAACTATTCATATGTGGTGGAAGTGTAAGAAAAATAAGACCTATTGGCAAGAAATACATAAGAAAATGTGCGAGATCACTCAAAAAAATATTCCTCTAAAACCAGAACTGTACCTTGTTAAATATAATAGATGTAGATAGTAAACTAACTCAAGATGAAAAAAGTGTAATATTATACATGGTAACAGTCGCAATCTTTGCCAATCTTGGCAAAATATGGGAGATCTGAAACAACCCCAACGATAACTGAATGGCAAATCAAACTTTATGAATTAATAACAATGGATAAACTATCAATGTTTATAGCTGGAAAGACTTTTCAACAATATGACAAAAAATGGAAAGAGGTACTGCACAAATTAGAAATGAAGTAAGATAATCAAGATAATATAAAATAATATATTTATTATTATTATTATTATTTCTCTTTCTCTTCTTTGTTTAGTAAGAAACAAATGTACAGATAACAGTCAAAACGATGGTGAAAAATGGTGGTGTAAAATAAGATTTGTGATACTGTTAGTTACTAAATAAGATTACTGATATTCTTTGGATATTTGTGAAAAACAAATAAAAAAATAATTATAAAAAAAACATTTATCTTGTTTTCCCATCACCCTTTACTTTCATCCTTAAATGAGAATAAGGTACAGTCCTCATGGTTTAGAAGGAAAAAAGAAAGATGCAGCACAAAGAAAAATAAGCGATTTGCTTGATAAGGGCCATAACTGAAACCAAGTTTGATGGTCCCAAGCAATTTTTGCTATCTTACTAGAATAGTATAACTTCCTCGATCTCTCCTGCATTAACCCTATTCAACTGGAATTTGGGCTATCTACTGACAGAAAAGTTCTATTAAACAACTTATAATTCAGGGCTATTAATTAAACAGTATGCAGATCTAGACTAGGTTCCTTCAACTGAAACCCTGATGAAATCAGTGAGACTTAAGTCATGACCAATTTGTCATAACAGAAGAAACACTATGGCCTGAAACAGATGAGTCAAATAAAGCGCCTTCTGGGAACTTTGGGGGTGTGGCATTCAAACGACACATGCCCCCAAACTGTTTAACGACACATGCCCCCAAACTGTTTGGGGACACATGCCCCCAAAGTGCTATCAGACTGAAGGCATTCTGTTCACAAAGAGGATGATCAGTTGCCTGAGGAAAATTGACCACCATAACGTAAGAGCAACTGTAAACTTCTGTCTCACCTTCTCTAGCAATTAATATACAATAATATATTACTGCAGATGATATCTGTCCTACTGATTTCAACAAGACTCTTTTTTTCAGCTCAGTATCATGATCTAGCTCAGCTTACAGATCAGTAAGGCTGTCTTGTCCAACACACACACTTTGCAAGTTCTAGGACAGGAAATGGGATATACATTGCTCTTTCTTTCTTTCTTTCTAAGAGCACATCTTCTGCAAGCAAAATTTGAATCCTAGGGGGAATGCAGACAGATGGCTCTGGGCTGCCCCCGGAAGCGGAGGATTGAGGCCAAGGCTGCCGGACACCCTGGCCCGGATCCTCCCTTTCGCCGCCTGTGAAAGGAGCACTAAAATAGCGCTCCTTCCGCAAGCCAGGAAAGGGGCACCGCAAGAGGCATGGCACGCCTCTTTGGCATCTCTTCTGGCTCAACGGACGCTGAGCCGGAAGGACATCATCAGAGCGCCCGTCATGTGGACGAGCTGTCGCTCCGATGACATCCTCAGGAAGGGGATGGGCCGCCCAGTGTCCAGCTGCCCCTCCCCTTCCTGGGATTGAAGACGGCGTTTTTCGCCATCTGCATCCAACCTAGAAGATAAAGAAAATATTTTTTAAAAAATCCTATAAACATAATTACCATTAACATACAAATTGCATTTTTCTCCCTCTTCAAGATAACACTGTCTAATTAATGGTCTGTACTATCTGTTAAATATAGATTTTTTTTTTTCCTTCTGGAGGAGGAATCCAATCAGTCAGGAACAGTTATTAAGTTTAGGAAAGAAATGATTGTATATGCAAGGAGCTGGAGGGTAATTTTGCTATCAGAACTGGACGTTAGGAGTGGAAGGTGGAGAGGATAGGGAACAGAGAAACACAGCCTTTGCCTACTCTGCATCTGACCTGAAACTGTGAAGATGATTCACAGTTGTAGTTGAGCAGGTGCAGAAGCAGCAGGGGACTTCTTGCTGTGCTGCTTTCAAATAAAATGGCACTCTAAGGCATCCCTAAGAAACTGAAGAAACTGTGCAAACCAACCATATGTTTATGTTATGTATTTGCTTCCAGTCAAAATGCTCGTTTTACTTCCAGTGGAGGACTTTTTATTTAAAAAATTACACCAAATAATTTGTTTACTGCATTCAAAATCTGGGCTAAATGATGTTTTTAATTCAATATGAAATGTTTCTTTTATTTACCTCTAAAATAAAATGAGGACAGATCTGCTTATATCCAGCTGACAAAGCTCATATGGCTCTAGACTTGTAGCTAGTTTTTGTTTCCTTCATTAAAAGACAAGCAGAATTGACATCAGTACATCACAACAAGTCAGTCAATGTTTGCATTCTATTCACAATGTGTTTTTTTAAAAACACATTAAGAATGATCAAAGTACTAATAAAATCATCAGGAAGACGGAAAGGCATCAGTTTTAAAGATTTTTAAAAATCTGTTAGCAACACTATATTACTTTCTTGTGTCACAAAGTAACCTCATTGTATGCCCTCAAGTTGTTTCTGACTTATGGCAACACTAAGGCAAACTATCACAGAGCTTTGCAGTAAGAATTGTTCAGAGAAGTTTGGCATTGCCTTCTTCTAAAGATGAAAGAATGTGACTTGCCCAACGCCATCCAGTGGGTTTCCACTGCCAAGCAGGGATTCAAACCCTTATCTACTGGACTAATAGTTCAACACACAAACACTACAATATTGTGGCTCTTTTACATAGCAATATGGGTGTATGTGCCATTAAATTGTTTGTCCAGTTATGGCGACCACATGAATTTCATAATCACCACCATCATCATTATCATTTTATTTATATAGCACCATCACTTCATAGAGTTTTTTCTTAGGCAAGGAATACTCAGAAGTGGTTTTGACAGTTCCTTTCCCTGTCCTTTTGCCTACAGAACCTAGTATGCATTGGCAGTCTCCCATCTAAGTAGTAACCAGGGCTGACCCTGATTAGCTTCCCAGTTCAGATGGGAGCTGGTGCCTTTAGGATATTATCTAGGATTAAAGCCTAGGTTTCCTGAGGGGAACCAATCTTAGGCAAGGAATCAACACAAACAAAGCAAACTATGGAAAAAAAGGAGCAATGCCCTTCCATAACTATTCTTTTGAATTCTTTATCAAAATCTCCCTTGTTCTATACACTACTGCCCTGAGCAAGTATTTTAATCCCTCTTCTTTCTTCAAGTTCAGCAGCTCCATTCAGAAGCTACTTAGTCAACTGAGAAGCATTCCCAATGCCAAATTATGCAGTGGAATGAGAAGCCTGGAACTTGAAGCATCTGGAAATGTTCCCTCACAGACACTTAACACTATTCAAGAGGGTAATGAGCACCCGATACTCTACTATAAACAGAGACAGAAAGATCAGAGGGGTAAAATTCAATTTGGCCATATGTTTCTTTCTTAGGGTGTGCTTCCGGAATAGTATACATCAATCCCATGAACTGATGAGCACACATGCACACACGCGCACACACACACACACACACACACAGAGTTGCTATGGCAACTTTGACAAACACTCCTGAGAAAGGGGGAAATTCAGTCACACCACTCCTCTTTCACAAGCAACTTTAGCCCCTGAACATGGAATATGTAGCATTCCCAGATATTTATTTATGAACCTGTTCATACCAATATTCATTTTTTTAAAAAACCAAAAAATTCCTCAAGACAGTACAGAGCAAAACATGTTGGACTGAAACCACTATCAATCCAAGCCAGCAGGAACAAGGGCGAGGAATTATGGAAGTACAGTGCAACAACATCTAGAGGACTGTCTATTTCTCATCCCTGCTTCACTCTCTGATCATACTGAACAAGGAAGGAGTATGAGTTAGTCAGTCAGGGGACAGCAATTCATTTTTTTTACAGCCAAGCACATTAAAAATATAAAACTACAGTAAAAGCCAGAAATCTAGATGGATTGGCCATATTAATCTGTTGGGAGTAAAATCAATGAATCACATGGCACCCTAAAGGCTAGCACACTTTGACATAGGTTGCTGTGGCCTCTACCTCACTTCATCATCTGCACTGAATGTAGTTCCAGTTGGTAGATATTTATATACATGCGAAGGTTGTGGGGGGAAAGGAAGCACAAAAGGTTAATTAAGTGATTATCCTATCAGCACAGTTGTTGAGAAGTGATAAAGACATCCTAGCACAGATCAGCAGCTTCACACATATATATAGAGAGATGTTAAGTCTTTGTCCAATCCAAGTAGAATTCAACTTCCAGATGAACACTCACAGGTAGGGAATGGAAACAGAGGGCCAAAGGAATGAAAATAGAAAGAAATTTTGCACTTCCATTTCCTTTGGTCCTCCTATTTCTCTTCACATGCACCAGGTTCATACCTGACCCAAAAATGTAATATAAGCATTAATCTGTTTATCTGTGCTAGGATGTTTATCACTGCCCAAAAACTGTTAAACACAGACTTTTAAGATAACCACTTGCTGATACCTATTGTATTTCTATTCCCACATACCCCCCCCCACACACACACACTCTACAATCCTTACAAACTGGGATTTGGAAAAGGGCAGGGGCTATGTTGGACTGCAATCCAATATAGCTTCAGATTTTGTGTCTGTGTGCATTAACCCTGTGATATCGGGTTATGATGTGTGTGCATCTCTCTGTGTCTGTCTATGTGACTGTGTGTGAAGTGTGACTGCACATACACATACTTATAATGTCTGAGGAGGAAGCCCAAGATTTGATTGTAGATAGGCTTCACACTCTGATTTCTTTCTAACTAGTAACGGCAATCCTATTCAGTTCCTTATGCAGACATTACTATCTAGCATGGTAGAAGCAAATCATGGAAAAGGGTGGGAAATTTATGCAAAAAGAAGGAAACAGTGTATAAAGGCTCAGTGATCAGCACCTTGTGTGGCCTAAGCAAGTGTCCTCTTAGATGATTAGAAGAGCTCAGACGCATTATGTATACATGTGGACAACATACTGAGATATATATGTAGCTCTTAAAAGGGACAGTGCAAAAAAAACAACGTCAGACAAAACAGAATTACCTCTGTCCCTCCTTAGCTATGTCAGGCTAGGCTTAGGATGAACAGCTTTGATAGATGGACAGAGGAAAGAAGGAATTAGAGAGAGAAGTGTGCACTCCAGCCAACATGGTATTTTTTATGTCAACAGCTTAACACTTAATAATTTATATTCTTCCTGTCTGTGTGCAGTAATGGTAGGCTTCTTTGGCTAATGCGATCACTTTACTATAATACTCTATCCCTTTGATTTCTATAGAGTGCCCTGCATCTTCAGCTAAATTCCTTTTCGATTAAATGGGATTAAATACTTTTTCAGTCATTTACTAAGGAACTGAAAAAGCATAGTAGTTGACAAACCCTGCTCCTCTCTGATTGTATTGCAACTTTGAACAGGTCAAGAATTTGGCTATTATAATAATTAAGGTAAGATATTTAAATAAAGATAGGATTATTCTCTTGAAGCTGGAGGTAAGAGCCACTAACACAGAAATACTGCATTTGACAGAAGGCGCCACAGCTTTAGATTCTGCTGCATTTCTACCATCAAGACAATTCAGACTGAAAGACTACAAACAGCATCTGAGTACAGATCAGCTGAACACAGTACTGGCCTAAGGATAATTCCAGCATGTAAACTGACAAGAGAGTTTAGCAACCAAAGAGTAAATAAGGTTAGATATGTGGAGGAGAGAGTGAAATCAGGCAAACAAGATGTGCTTTCTATGTTCTACTTTCTTATAAAACATTTCGAAGTTCAGTATGAGACATCTTCTCCTTGAATATTTAATTTATTAGAATAAAATTATTTCAGATATTGGGAGTATATCTCTGTATTCTTCACAAAGTACCCTCTGTGAGTAATAATGGAACATCTCAGTGACTTAAATCCAGTGTAATGTTACTGGAGAGAACAGTATACTAACAGAATTGTTGGTTCTTCCAGATGTGCAAGTAACAGATCAGAACAGAACAGATGTGCAAGTAACAGATCTATTCTCCTGGTCCTTAGAAAGCTATCATTTGCACAACTAGTTGTGCACTGTTAACTATGTGAGAATCCCTTCCTGCACATTCATTCTAGCACTGTTCCCATTAAACCACCCAGTGGTTTGCCACCACTAAACTTAATTACTCCCCATTTGGATTACTATTAATGGCTCTACATGGGGCTGCTTTAGCAGAGTGTTCAGAAATGTCAGTGGGCCCAAACAGCTGCAGTCAGACTGTTCATACTACTTCTTGGTACAACAGGTTGCTGGTCTGTTCCTGAGCACAATTCAAAGTGCTGGTTATGACTTACAAAGCCCTATATGGGGTCGGGTCCAGATTATCTGTAGGACTACACTCTCCCATATGAACCTACCCATGTTTTATGACCCTTTGGGAAGACCTTTCTCTGCCCTAACAGCCTCACAGGTATATCTGGTGGGAACACAGGCAAGGAGAGACTTTTCAGTGGCTGCTCTGGAACTGCTTTCATCTTTGCCATCCTTTCCTAGGCAGGCAAAGACCTTTTTGTTTTGGCATGTCTTTGAAGGCTTCTAAACCTATGGGGAAAGAGCCTTTCATGTGCTCTTGTGTTATATTTGTTGTCTTCTTTTTAAGTGTTTGGAGTGTTTTTTGTTTGTTTTGTTTTAGTTTTATCTGTTTTAACTTTTGTAAGCCACCTTGACTCCCAGACTGGGGGGAAAGGCAGGAGAAAAATAAATAACTAAACATAAACAACATAAACAAGGGACGTGGTGGCTCAAGAGTGGTTAAGACACTGACTCTGTTGATTGCAGATTGGCAGGTTGGCAGTTTGAAGCCCAGGTGCCACATGATGGGATGAGCTTTGCCAACCTAGCAGTTCAAAAGCATGCAAATGCAAGTAGATAAATAGATACCACTTTGGTGGGAAGGTAAACAAAGTTCTGTGCAATCATGCTTTACCTTTACCTTAACAACATAATATCAGGAGTACAGTAGACCCTTGGTATTTGCTGGACATTGGTTCCATGACACCACCTCACACACTTGTGGTTACCAAAACCAGTAGATACTCAATTCCCTTTAAATACTGCACAGTAAGATGGTGTCACTTATATAAAATGTCAAATTCAAGGTTTGCTCTTTGGAATTTATGTATTTTTAAAAATATTTTCAAGCCATGGATGGTTGAATCCATGGATAAAGGATCCATAAATATGGATGGCCAACAGTATCTACAATTTACTTCACCCTCAGAAAGGCAGCATGTATAAGCATTTTGACAAACCAATTTTTGTGGAGGTGGGGGGAGTTGTTAACCTTATTAATATATGAGACTGTCACATCAACAACAAAATCTATTAGACATGTTTGAGAAGGGGGAACCAAATCTACTAGACTAGACATTGTTAAAAGCAGAGTTTGAAACAACGTTGTAGTTATCAAGGCAGAAACTGTGAAATAATGGAAATGATGACAATGAAAATAATTAATATAAAATAAATTTATTTGATCCTATTGGCCACAATAAGCTGAACATTTTGAACCAAGTCCCACTGAGATCAAGTTCTGATTTCATATGAGTTGATACAACTGCAAGTATCAGATGTAATGCTGAATATCCTTGCCAGCCTAGCATCCTACTATACCTATCCTGAGTCTTCTCCATCCCTTTTTAGAGCTGTTAAAGATTAGGCAAGATCAAAAATTTCATCTGCAATAACAATAAACTCAGAAGTAATCTCACTAATAGCAAAAGGAAAGGCTTTACACTTACATCTTTTGCACAATAATTTACATATTTGGTCTCTAAATAGGCCAAGGATCATTACACTTAGGCATTTACTGTAGTGTTTTAAAAATATTCAAGAATTGGCAAATGTTTGTGCTTTCATGTCCTGTTTTTCTGATTCCTTTTCAGGCTGTCTGAGAAATCTTCCACTTTTACAATTTATGTGGTTCACTCCAAACTAACCAAAGTAAAAACTTTCTCTTTAATAGAACTAACAGGTATGATGTCAAGAGACAAAATTATGGAAGCTTTACTTTTAAAAAAGTCCAGATTAAAACACACACACACACACTTAATTTACTCTGTTCAGTACTATATTTATATATTCTTCTAAAACTACACTAGCACATCTTGAACTATAAATTAAATATAGCTCTAAGCAGAATCCTTGCAAGCTGTTCCTCAGAGCATATTTATAGTTATAGTCAAAGCAACAGACTAAGAAAATGAGGAAATAATACAGAAACTAGCAAACTCTTAATGGCATGTGATTACTATTAATAAGTCATTTGCAATTAATATTCCTAAATTAAGTATAAGAACATAGGAGCAGCCCTATTGAACCATTCCAAAAGTGACTGACTGAACGTATATGCTAGAGCAGGTGTAGGCAACCTTTCCCCTTTAAGGGCCGAGGGGCTTCAACTCCCAGAATCCCAGGAGCTATTGGCCAACATGGGACTATTGGCCAACATGGCTGAGGCTTCTGGGAGCTGAAGTCCCTCGGCCCTTAAAGGGGAAAGGTTGCCTACCCCTGATATATAGGATGGGAGCCAGTGTAGCTTAGTGGTCTGAGTGTTGATTAGATCAGGGTTCAATTCCCAGCTCAACCATGAAACCCTGAGCAAGTCACATGCTCTCAGCCTCAGAGGAAGGTGATGGCAAACCTACTCTACACAAATCTTGCCAAGAAAACCCCATGGCAGGTTTTCCTTGGGGTGTCACAAATCAGAAATGTCCTGAAGTCATACAACAACAACAATTAAGATAGAAGCACAGTTCTAGGAATAGTTGATGGGAAACTGGATTTTGCAGGAGAAAAGCTAGTCTGGAGTAGCAAGAAAATTTAACCAGCAATATGTAGTCTCTGTTCAGCACTAAGCTCGTCACAAAATCAAACTGCCCTAAAGATTGCCCTGTGTTGCTTCTCATGACTTCAGCAAAACAAGATCCCAGTTCTTTTATTTGTACCACTTCCTCCTGAGTGGCAATATGGGTCCCTGAATGACTACATGTATAAATGCTGCAGAAAATGCCTACATCTTTTAGCTATAAGTCCTGCAAGACACGGTTTCTATGTCTGTCCAGCTGATGTCCAATGGGGAGATCACATAGGTCCTTACACACTATGATTCCATTTAAATTATATGGAATCCTGGGATTTATAGTTTGGAGAGGCACTAGTACTGTCTGGCTGAGAATTCTAAATCCCCCTCCATGAACTGAAATTTCCAGGATTTCTTAGGGTGATGCAAAGGCAACTGAAGTAATATCACAGTAATTGTAAAGTATGAGAGGGCCTCAGGGTACCCAATGAATCCAGTTATAAAGGCAGGTGATGATGATGCCTCAAGACCATGATAGCAAAGTCATCTTTAAAGTTTACAGCTGCTATAGCATTTATTTTTCAATAGAATGCTTTATTTTGGCTTTTCCCCCTGTTCTTTTTATCTCAGTATGAATTCTTTGTGATTAATTTTGGACTGTCTGTTACTATGAGGTGTTAGCCTATTTGTAAAGACTACTTAAATCTTGACTTGAAATTGTTACTGAATTTACATGGGAATGTTGTAATTACAGCCGGCCCTCTGTTTTCACGGAGGATCCGTTCCAGACACACACACACACACGAAAATATTCAACCCCCAATGATTTAAACAGAGGTCGCCCCTCCGTGAATACGCAAACCTGCAGACTTCAAATCCGCAAGAACGGAAGGGTGACTGTAGTTGTAGACATTTTTGTAGTGTTGCTATAGGCCACTCTTTGAGAATGGCCTGATCATGGAAAAGCAGCATACAAATTAGATGAGCTCTATTCCAAACCATATTTTGTAGGATTGGATATTAATGGATGTGTCCACTAATTAATTTAAAGAATGTCATTTTATATTTATAAATAAACCCTGAGCACTCACACCAATTCAGTGATAGAGTAGATGCTCTGCACACCAAGACTATCGGGTTTCATTCCAGGCATCTTAGAAGTAGGAAAAGGAAAGACTCCTTTCAGCAAACCAGGGGCTCAGTCACACTAGACAATTACAGCACTATGGATGCATTTTAACTCTCATAGCCCCATCCTATAGAATCCTGGGAATCCTAAATTGCCAATCCCAGGATTCCATACAATGTACCCATGCCAGTTAAAGTGGAATAATAACTCTTTATTATCGGGTAATGTGTACAGGCTTCCAGAGAGCAATTGCTAATCAATGTAGACAGTGAACTGAACCACACTGCCACTCAGTACATGGCAGCTTTCTAACAAAACTCTGAAGTCATGTTTTGATGTGTCTCATCTAACCAAACATAACTTAAAATCTTTCTCTGTGCATAAACTAACAGTTAGCTAAAGCAACCCAAAACAGTGCATAGGTTGCTTTTTAATATATGTTGTGTGTTTATATATACAGAGAGAGAGAGAGAGATTTATTTTTAATCTTATATCACAGGATGTCCATTTCTAAAATCCAAGCAATTTAAAGCCAATTAAAAAGTAATTTCAGAATTTGATATTAAAATCATAATATGGAATAGTCTAGATAACACTATAAATGTCTATCATAAAGCTAAGAGCATAATCACATTCAAGACCACTTTAACTGCCCTGACTCGGTGCTAAAGAATCCTGGGAACTGTAGTTTACTGTGGCCCGAGCTCTCTGAGAAGGCTAAATGACTCATAAAACCACAATTCCCAGAATTCTCTAGCATTGATTCAGGGCAGTTAAAGCAGTCTCAAACTGGATTATTTCTGCAGTGTTTTGAACCCAAGACTCCTGACTACAATATAGGTGCTTCAAAACAAAACAAAACCCTGCACTGAACCCCCGATAATTGTAGATTGCATAAAGATGTCAAAGTAAAAGAAAAATCCAGAAAATCTTGAACTTTACATACACCAAAGTAGAAGATAATTATATTTCTTGTTGATGCTTTTTTAAAAATTGATGGAAAACTAGGAAACATTATGACATAGGAAACAGTAGTTACATCAGTACTAAACATACATATGAAAAAACATGCATAACATGAGTTTACATAGGGCTGCTGTAGGTGTGTTCTATCATACTGCTTCCTCTTGTGCAACAGCTTGTACTAAAATGCTTAAGAAAATAGGCAAAGATACTTGAGTTTCTTTTTTCTGTCATGACAAAAAATAACCTTTTCATAAGGACCTTCCTCAAAAAAAAAAAAAGAAGTTAACCAAAAAGATGTGTCCTTGGGTGTTACTTCTTTAACAGAAAATTTGGTACAAGAGGCAGAAATGATATGGAAAGAGCAATGATAGGTTTGTACACCAGTAAAAAAAGAGAGCTTTCAGCATGTTTCAGCAAACTTTTTATTCAAAATATGCACATGTGAAATGAGAAATCTGCTCAGGTAAGTCCTGCATAAATAAACAAAAATATTTTGAACCTTCTAGAGACCATCTTAGAACTTTATCCAAAAAGTATCCAGGGATCACTTATTCTTTCAAGAACCTCCACTTTTCTTACAAATTCCATTTTATTCGTGAGACTTATAGATCCATGCATTTTTAATATGCTGGGGGTCAGGAAGGCATTCTGGAGGCAGCTGCTGTTTACCCTGCCTATTGTAGGCAGGCACAGATAGCTTTAGTAGAATTGGCTAGAGAAGAATCCCATTATTTCTCTGCTCAAATTTTGTTTATTAAAGACATGCTGAAGTAACAGAACACCAAAAGCCTTTTTCTCCAGTCCTCTTTCACCATCTTCTCAATGGTGATCCTGCTAAACAGTGTCCAGCTAGACAGAGGATAAGGAACAAAATGGAAGCTATGGGTATAAAAAAAAAGTGCTTAATTGTGTGAGGCTTTAGATCCAGCCACTTACAAAAGGAAAACAAAGGGCCTTTGCAGACTGCTAGAAATAGTGTAAATTGAGTCCACTTTAACTGCCCTGGCTCAGTGCTAGGGAATCATGGGAATTGTATTTTTTTCTGAGACACTGAGCCTTCTCTGTCAGAGAACTCTGGTGCCACAATAAACTACAGTTCCCATGATTCCCTAGCACTGAGTCAGGGCAGTTAAAGTGGACTCAATTTCACTATTTCTGGCAGTCTGCAAAGGCCCAAAGTTTCCCTGAGGAAAATAACATACTCCTATGTGAAATGTCTAGGAAAGGATGCCAAAAGTTATCTCAAGGCAACAACATGAGATCAAGAACAACTGACTTCATCTTGAGGTA
Organism: Phrynosoma platyrhinos; assembly: GCA_020142125.1. NCBI lineage: Eukaryota > Metazoa > Chordata > Lepidosauria > Squamata > Phrynosomatidae > Phrynosoma > Phrynosoma platyrhinos. Next base: position 106,482,207 of record JAIPUX010001232.1, on the reverse strand, counting down.
AGCCTCCAATGTTTCTTCTTTTTGCTACGTTATGCCCACCAAATTCCCAGTCATTTTTCACCCATGAGGAATGTATATGGAACTATGCATATTTCAAATAGAAGCACTTGCTTAATTATCTCTAAGTAACGTGTACAATCAGCAAGAAAGTAAACCATGTTTGTAATACGGTATATTAAGCAGGTATGGCCAGAGAGTAGACACACAATCCACTCGCTGGCCAACAGCCAAATTCAATTGGTCTACTCAGCATTGCAATAGGCTGCATGATATGATAAGACTGCAATTATACGCAAACCTAGCTGAGCATAAACCTCACTAAATTCTATAGGACCCTATAGGTAAGTATGTATTTATATACTGAATCCTCACAATTGCTTTGTAAATTTAATATATGTCAGCAAGATACAGAATTCTAGCACCAATAAATGAGCACACAAGACTGACGTCATCTTGCACTGAAGCATAAATTCTGAATTTATGATTTATAAGCTTTACTAATTTATTAGCTGGTATGGTATTGTGGACACCTGGTATGAAGGTACTGATAGACTACTGGATAAATTACACTAGATTAGATAGTGTTTCAGACTCCCAATTGTTTAAAGATATTAAGAACAAAACATATTAGGTGCATTCACTTCAAAAAAAGCAGTTGGTATAAGGAGATGATTTCTAGAATTCTAATTTTAGATTGTGCTTCTATATAAAGAGCATCTCAATATACAGCTGATGGGATGTAGGGGACACGTCTACTAATCCCCGAACTATGGCTAGTTAAAACCCAGATTTGTGTTGGGGCAAGAAGAGAGAAAACACCAAACTTGGCCCTCAAAAACTTCAAGTACACTAATGCCTGAAATAGTGCATGAGGAGATAGAGGTTTAAACTCCCCTAAGTCCCCAGTTAACAAACAAGGTAATCAAACCCAGGTTTGATGTTGATTTTTCACTTACATTGGTTAGAATAAACACAGTTACCCATAGTTTTTTTTTTGTGGGTTTTTTCGGGCTGTGTAGCCATGTTCTAGAAGAGTTTCTTTCTGTTTGTAACTATGTGGAAACTGTGCTTTCTTTGATCTAAAGCAGGGGTCGGCAACCTACGGCCCGCAGGCGAGCCCGGGCGCCATTTTGGAAGGCCCCACGGCGGCTGTGCCGTGCAAATTCGCATGGCACAGCTGACGTGGGGCCTTCCCTGGGCCCTGGCAAGGCCCCAGCGCACGTGAGCCAGGCGAATTTGCCCTGCACAGGCGCCTTCCCTGGGCCCTGGCAAGGCCCCAGCACGCGTGCGGCCTTCCAAAATGGCGCCCCCACGCGTGCCCGCTCCCGTGCCATTTCCCCCTCCCTCCTGGCAACAAAAGTTGCTGACCCCTGATCTAAAGCAAAGATAGGAACTGTAGTCCAAAACTGCAGAGATAATCCAGTTTGAGAACGCTTGTGCCTAGCACTGACTCACTGCTAGGGAATTTTGGGATCTAGTTTTGTGAGACATTTAGCCTTCTCTGTCAGAGAGCTCTGGTGCCACAATAAACTACAATTCCCAAGATTCCCTAACACTGAGCCAGGGCAGTTTAAGCAGCCTCACACGGGATTATTTCTGCAGTGTGTTTTGGACCCAACACTCAAAAAATGCTATCAGCAGACTGAAGCATGGTTTAGAATGATCAGTTGAAATTGGTCATTGCATCCCTCTTTTAAGGCTGATGTGCTACATATGATCCACAAAGATACAGCTGGACAGACACGTTGAACAAATAAATGGTGTAGATTTCCATGGACTTGCTTTTTCCAGCCTGCCTTAACCAGAGCTTGGAAAAGTTACTTTTTTAGGGCTGCAGTTCTCAGAACCACCACCACCCCGGGACAGAAGAGCTAGTGGTTTAGGTTCAAGCATACAAGTGGTAGTAACACAGAGACAACAGAATTGATATTCTTTATGCATGCAACTAACTTTACTTGCCTTTTTAAAACAGTGTGACCCAGTTCATTAGGACAAAGTAAATTTTGCATTAAAAGGCAATGCTGTTTTTTTTTTAAAGAATATAGTAAAAGGCACTGTTCTACAAGTAGGTAATTGAATATATAGAATCATAGAATCATAGAGTTGGAAGAGACCACAAGGGCCATCCAGTCCAACCCCCTGCCATGCAGGAACTCCCAATCAAAGCATATATAATGAAGTGCACACACTCTTAGCTTGCACATAAGTTCCATTTAGTTGGAAACCAACAAATCACAGTAGTTATCTCAAACAATTCATGTGGTTTTTGTTTGCTTAGTTGTTTTAGTTTAGCCAATATATGAACCACAGACTACTCAAGGCACTCTTCTCCTAGGGCCTGAACAGACTGTCAAAAATAATCCATCTTGAGTCCACTTTAACTGTCCTGGGTCAGTGCTAGGGAATCATGAGAATTGTAGTTTTTTCTGAGACATTAGCCTTCTCTGTCAGAGAGCTCTAATGCCACAATAAACTACAGTTCCCATGATTCCCTAGCATTGAGCCAGGGCAGTTAAAGTGGCCTCAAGTTGGATTATTTCCGGCAGTCTGTTCAGGCCCCTAGTCACTTTAGCCAATCCATCTTATCTTAAAAATTTCATCTAATGCACTTCAGTGCACAGTGCCTAGTCAGAAGACAGAACCCATCAAGTATGAATAACAGTAATTTAAAAATACCTTCTATCAGCAAGTAACTCGGATATCATTTGGAGGATCATCCGTCACAAGGAATACAGAACTTATTTCGGCTGATGTATTTCTTGGGGGATACCTAAGCATTTGTCTCTGCTGTATTACTGTTTACAAAATTCACTACCTCTACTGAAACTACCAAATTAAGTGTCGCTGTTTTATTTATTTATTTATTTTTGAAATTGTTACTCTCAAAGCACTCAAGAGTTACAACTTCCTTTGCAAACACTGGCTGTGGAATTATTTCATCACTCAAAAGAAATCATAAAAATCTTTCGTCAAGGCTGTAATTAAAACCTTCTCTTCATAATTTTTGTTTAATAAAATGAGCTTGTTCATCAAGAGGTTCACAAAAGACAATTTAATTATGCCCAATTGTGTTAACATTGAAATCTAGCAATTGGCAGCAACAGACACCAGAGTCGGGATGGGGGGTAGGGACAGAGGAATCTATTCAAGCCATTGCAAATTGGAGCAGAAGAAAGAAATGGTAACTATGGACATTGTTTGTTCAATACAACACTAATTTAAACCTAATGAATCTCACATTCTTCAGAGCAAGGACTGGGCCTCAACAAATCATGTCAGTACAATAGAGTAATTCAATTTTCTACAAGTGAAAACAGCTTGTGAGACCAACAAAAATGTTGAATGGGCATCAACCCCCCCCCCCAAAAAAAAAGGAGTGTCCTTTTCCAGGATGCCAACGAAACAGCTACCTGGGAGTCAGGCAAGCCAACTCAATTTCTCTTTCCCCATTTTTTTCTCTGATTTGACACTCAACATCCCATGACCTCTAGTGAATACTGAGCATACTCAGTCCTCAACTAGGAGGTATACAATAACAACAATATGTACCTAAGAATGTCAACACTGCTTTTCTCTTATTTCTTAATAGCCTCGTTTTGTGCTTTTTGGTGAAACACAGTCTGCTTTCCCCAGCCTAGTGCTTTCTAAATGTGTCTGACTGCAATTCTCATTACTTCCTACCACCATGACTAATGGCACATAGTTACTCTTAGATGGAGCAAGTTTTGTTTGTTCTTATTCGCATAACCCCCTACAGAGAAGTGGTAACAATTATCACTCAGGATTTAATTTCAACCTTGTGCTGCATATGACTCACAAAGATGAAGCTGGACAGGCAGGCTTGATTAAATAAATGCCTAAATAATAATGTGGGCTTTTGTGGGTTTGCCTTTGCCAGCCAGCTCTAGAAAAAAGTTATTTATAGGAGGTAAGCTTTCAAGCATGTATCTATCTGGGGTAGGTTAAAAATGAGGTCCTAAGTGGCCTGTCAGTAAAACTATATAGAAGTTATAGGCCTGACAGTAAAATTAGTTGCTGATTAGTGAGTATATTCTACTGATTCAACAGGCCTACTCCAATTCAGATCTTTATAAGGCCAGAGAAGATTAACAGAGGGCCTAAACAGACTGCCAGAAATAATGCAGCTTGAGACCACTAACTGTCCTGGTTCAGTGCTAATGAATCATGGGAACTGTAGTTTATTGTGGCACCAGAGCTCTCTGACATAGAAGGCTAAATGTCTCAGAAAAAAATACAATTCCCATGATTCCCTAGCACTGAGCCAGGGCAGTTAAAATGGTCTCAAGCTGGATTGTTTCTGGCAGTCTGTACAGACCCAGAGATACATCAAGACAACATTAGTAATATGTTTTATCATGGGCTGGCACTTTTAGTAGACTTACCTGAAGGGGCTAAAGCACAATTAAGAAGAAATGATGCAAAATGGACTATATAGTAGATAGGATAATTATACTGAACCTCTATGTTCAGATAATGTATGCAGTGGTTTTCAAACTTTGGCCCTCCAGACAATTCAGACTTTTGTTTAATAAAATGCTGGGTGGGGCTCCTGGGGACCAATGTCCAAAACATTTGGAGGATTAATGAATGGGAGCCACAGCACTAGGGGTTTCCTGTAGCTGAGACACAACAACTTGAGTAAAACTATTGCCTTCATGCTTTGCTCCCTAGACATGTTTGACTGGTTATTGTGCAAATCTAGATGCTGGGTCAGACAGGTCTTCAGTCTGATCTAGCTGGGCTTATGTTTAAAGTCAACCACCCCACAATGCTGTGTTCTCTAGAAACACATGACTACAATTCCCACCAGCCCCAGTCAATAGTCAACAATGGCAGCACCTGCATTCAAACACATCTAGACCAAGGCTGGGCAACTGAGACTCTCCATGTCTTTTTGACTGCCTATCCCATCATCTCTCATTATTGGCTTTGTTGGTTGGAATTTATAGTAATAACATATGAAGTTGATCTGGAGGGCTGCAGTTGCCTACCCCTGACTGAAATGTCTGAGATTTGACGGAAGGCTGCTCAAGACCAAAAAAAGAGCCAGAGATGAGATGGTCAAGCTTTCTTCACACTCGAGTTAATCAGTTATGTACACACAGTGCTACCACACTGACCCATAACTGAAATCCCAGTCTTCCAGACATTTAAAAAAATTGGAGTCTTTAATGAGCATATAATTTCAGAGCTCAGTGAACCCTTCTAACACAACAGCTGGTGTGGTGTCACAGCTCTTAAATGTGGTTTGTGAGCTGGAAAGACCTAACCCTGAGCCACAACGCAATCTCAGGCAAACCTCTAAATTCTTTTAGGCCCAGCCCACCACACCTGCAATATGGCACACTAATAACACAGGCCTATTTTATATGGCAGTTGTAATGATTATGGAATCACGTATGCAAAGCACTCGGAAGATCTAAAATAGTTTATACAAGTCATAACTGTTATCATAAACATTAAAGCTAAAAAAAAAAAATACTTTTGGAGAACTATAATTCCCAGGCCAATATCCTATATACTTTCAGCAATGTGTGAATCTACTCCAGTCTAGTTATGCTGGATGCTGGATCCCAGTTATGTATAGTTGCCCAAGAGCTGCCAACTATCCAAGAGACACCATGGCTTTGAGTGTCACCTGTTGTGTTATGATCAAATAGCTCCCCAAGTGTGAGAGGGGGAAGGCTGTGGGTATGCTCCTGGACAGTTGGTGTTGGCCAGGGGTAGGCAACCTTTCCCCTTTAAGGGCCGAGGGTCTTCAGCTCCCAGAATCCCAGGAGCTATTGGCCAACATGGGACTATTGGCCAACATGGCTGAGGCTTCTGGGAGCTGAAGTCCCTCGGCCCGTAAAGGGGAAAGGTTGCCTACCCCTGGTGTTGGCCATATGAAGGACCACATTTACAAAACCTTTGAGAAAACACAACTTGTGTAATTTTTACACTAGCACAGTCACCCAACAGACTCCCCACCCCAAAACTCTATAGGCAAGCTCTGACCAAAATTATTTTCCAAAACAGACAATCCATCTTTTCTGCCTTCTTCACTTTCAGCATTCCCATTCTAGATTGAATCTAAAACTACCACATCACTTGCTAGAACTTCATCAGGATGTCTGCAAACCCCTATCTTCCCTCATTCACTCTTGGGGTGTCACGACTCCATCAAGTCAGGTTACCCGTTTCCCCTTACCAAGCCTGTTTTTTGCAACATTAATGATGAAAAGAAAGGGAAATGCAGAAAATTTCTGCACCCTTGCTTAGTAAAATAGAAGTAGCAATATATATTATAGAGATCTAGGATTTTTTCCCCTTACAGGCACCATAAATTAAGTATTGAATCTAAATATTATTATAATACGACAATAGTAAAACAATGGATTAGGACAGATATCACCCATTAAACCTCACTGGATGACCTTGGGCCAGTCAATACCTCTCAGCCTAATAAAATAAAACCAAGGTATTATATCTGGCTCAGTACATACTCCTAGGGCAGGTTTGGACAAATTACTACTTTCAGTGACTGCTAAAGTCTTCATGCCTGTAGCTTCCACTACTACCAGAAAAGACAGAAAAAATATTTTACAGTTTCAAAAGGTACTAGAAGGCATTTCTACTTAAAAGGTGACACATAAAGCTCCCATTCTTTTATTTTTAAAAAATAAACAAGAGGATTTTGCCTAGTTAGCTGCTCTTTCGCAGACTACATTTTGTTTAGCTTTTCCTTACAAGTGTGGGACATTTAATAGCCCCATTCTATGCAGCAGGGTGACTTGGTTCACATTTAATTTCACTCCCTAAAGCAAATGTGACCTCAGGCTACAGTCTTTTCACCCGCTTTGTGTGGATTAAAGACCACTGAAAGCCATCTGGCTTACTTCTGGGTAGACACAGAGAGGACTGCAATGCAAAACCAGGCAGCCTGGGTTGCCAAAACAAGTAAAAAATAAGGAGCAGGAGAGTCTTTCTCTCTTTCTCTCCCCCCCCCC
>JAIPUX010001232.1:106424454-106456348 GCA_020142125.1 Phrynosoma platyrhinos | reverse complement strand
ATTATTATTATTATTATTATTATTATTATTATTATTATTATTGATGCACTTTTCCATCCTTGGTGTTTGTGTACCTTAGTTACACTTCCTTTTACGGGCATGGTGATGGTACATCTCTTCCCCAATGATGAAAAGCTTCTTTAGGTTACATATATGTCTGCATAGTAATTGAGAGCAGGAGAAAATCAAAATAAGTTTTTCTTTCCCTTTCAATCTCTGGTAGTCAGATTTTATTGTGAGCATAGAGCCTGCATATCCATATTCAAGAAATTCTTCATTTTAATTTTTTCTCTGTTCTGAAGTTCAATTCACAAGTACTTCATGGCCTTGCGCTTATACTTGTAAATATAATATCATTTGCTTACCTTCTTCTCTTCCCACCTTTGTCATTCCTTCCCTCTTCTTGTTATTTCCTGACTGTTTCTTTAGATTCTAAGCTACTTCTGAAAAGATCTTTCTGTATTGACTGTGCAACTCTGTAAGATGACTAGGAACAAGTAGGATAAAGGACAATGAGCTATCATTATAATCACTCTTCCCTCCCCCCCCCCAAAAAAAGCCTAGTTGTTTCAAATGGGAACCCACTAAGGTCTATAACCTTCTTATCTTGCTGTCAGCCCTGGCCTACAAGACTTAGGAGTCAAATGGCTTGTGTTTTGCTTAAATCCCTAACCATGATGAAGCATCACTGTCATTAGAAAGACTTAATTATAAAGTGGCCCAATCCTTCACTGAAATAATAATCCATAGAATTGAGTAGCAGATCCCAGTGCTGGCATGAGGATATCATTTGCTGTAATGGTGTAAAAATGATATGTGATTCTCTATAACTTTGTTTTCACAAGCAAATGTGTGACTATAAGGAACAGAAAAAGTAGACACTAGGGATGGAAAGAATATTTAGACAAAACCTGCCACATCCTCCCACAGTTTTTGAGTGTCTAGAAACACTGACAAAAAGAATTCTGGACTGAAAAAAATCTTCACATTTTGAGACTTTATTTATGCCAGATTTGTTTGTGGTTGTTTTGTGCAGAAAGCAGCATATTATGTATAGGAAACATAACTTTTTTGAACAGACAATATTTATATGCAGAAATAATAAATTCTATTCTCTGCCCAGAAAATGCTGTAATTGAGGAATTATTCTGTGCAATATTCACATGCAGTTGTTTCGCACAGCCATATCTGCACGTGAAACAGCACTTTATATACAAATATTTCTGCACAAAATATGTTTCCTGAACATAGTGCTATTTTTTATACAACCATGTGGAAATTTTGTGAAAAATAAGTCCCAAATTGTGAATAGTGGAGAGAAAATTGATGAAATCCCCCCCTTTTTTTGTGTGTGCGTGTTTGCTTTGAGAAGAAAATTAGTGAAGAATTACATCTCTACTAGAGTCCAGTAGTTATGATTCCCTGATGTATTCCTCCTTTTTCTGTCTGATCGTCTGTGTTCTTGATTCTAAGACTGATCATTCCTTGGTTATAAGAATGGTGGCCAGATTGTTAACTGGTGCTGGTGACAGTGAATGCACAGCTTCCTTGTTACAACAGCTCCACTGGCTGTTGGTTCATTTCTTAGTATTCAAAGTGCTGGTTATGACCTATAAAGCTCTATTTGTCTCAAGTCTCGGTTATCTGAAGGACTGCATTCTCCCACATGAGTCTACCTGTAGAGGCCCTTTTTTCTGTCCCGCCATCTTCACAGGTACATGTGGAGGGAACGTGGATTAGGACCTTTTCAGTGGTTACTCCCAGGTTCTGGTATTCTCTTCCTAGACAAGTTAAACTGGCACCCTCCTGGTTGTCTTTCTGCAGGCAGGTAAATAATTCTTTGTTTTGGCCAGTGTTTCAAAACTCAAGGGGAACAAACCTTGCATAAAGTGCTATATTGTCTATTGTTTTCATTAAATAGCTGTTTATAACTGGTTTTCATTTTATTTATAGTTTACACACACACACACACACACACACATATATATATATAAATTTTGTTTGAGGTAATTTTTAGGATTTTGTTTGTTTTTGTAAATCACTTCTGGACCAAGAAAAAGGTAGGATATGAATCATGGAATCATAGAGTTGGAAGAGACCACAAGGACCATCCAGTCTAACCCCCTGCCATGCAGGAACTCCCAATCACAGCATCCCCGACAGATGGCCATCCAGCCTCTGCTCAAAGACCTCCAAGGAAGGAGACTCCACTATATTCTGAGGGAATGTGTTCCACTGTCAAACAGCTCTTACTGTCAAGAAGTTCCTCCTAATCTGTTGTTCCCCACCCAATCCATAGGGAGAGGTGGGTAAAGATATTACTACTACAACTACTATTACTACTACTACTTCTTCTTCTATGAGACGTAAATTTCTCAATAAATACTTTCTCTTGCTGATTTCACACCGTCAGCTTCTACAGAAAGCCAATGGACTCAGCTGTTCAGTTGACCTACCGTACTTATCTCTTTGAAATCATCATTCTAGAAGCTTTATTTGGGTCTCTCTACTGTCATCATACTTCTAGCAGGGCTGTCTTCTGCATGAACTATGTAGAGTGAAGAATTATACATTACCTCCCTCAAAAGGTAAAAAATGACAGGAATCTGTATAAAATGCACATGCAGATCTGTATGTTTATAAAAATATTTATAAATAATTCCATAATTTAAATAAAAATAGCATACCTCTCATTGCACTGGGGAAGACTGTGACCAGGAGGCCATCCACACTACACAATTATAGCACTATGATTTAACTTTAATTATACTTTTGTATTTGGGAACTGTATACAGTATTTTAAACAAAATGTGAGCAGTTGATGCTGTATTTTGAAGTACATCAATTACAACGGGCCCTTGGTATCCACTGGGGTTTGGTTCCAGGACCCCCTGTGGGTACCAAAATCCCTGGATGCTCATGTCCCATTAAATACAGTGGCATAATAAAATGTTTTCCCTTATACAAAATGGTAAAACCAATGTGGGTTTTCCTGACACCACATTATAATTATATATAATTTTTTTTAATTGATATATTTTTAAAATATTTCCAAGCCATGCATGCTTGAATCAATGGAGAAAGAATCCATGGATATGGAGGGTTGAGCATATAAATCAATGTAACTTGGACTATATAATTATAATGTGGTGTCAGGAAGATGAGGAAGAGTAAGGTGTTACAAACATTATCAGGACAGATTGGAAAATACTCTGCCACTCTTCATCTCACAAACAGATTCCCTCCACTTGGTAAGGTCAAAGTAGTTTCATTAAATACAGACTGTTGTATAAGGAACAGACAATGCCGACCTCCGTTCTACAAAGGAACTTTATAGTTTGGTTTCAGGAAATCTAGAAAAACCAGGTAACATGTAGTCATAGCAACAAGCTCAGAAAGGAAAGTTCTCTCATCTTCCAAAACCCTCCTGAAGAACTCAGAGGCCCAAATAGTATGATATCCATATAGATCTTTATGTGTCAGCCCACTTTTACTGTTTGAAAGTGCCACAGATAATCTCAAACAGAATAACTAACTAGCAAATTAGAATGGCACAATTTTCAAAAAATATGAGGGTGCATGTTATCTCATTTTTGAAGGTAGGGCCACACATCTATGTAAAGAAGTCATGTCAGTAATCGTCAGAGGTCAAACTGCCCACTAGATCATCCTTTTTCTTTATTTCAATATGAGATACAAATGGCTACTTTTTGTTTTCTCCTCATTCAAGGAAGATCATGAAAAAGGAAGTCCTTTATATAGCCCAGGGGTAGGCAACCTAAGGCCCAGGGGCCGGATGCCCCCCCCGAGGCCTTTGGACCGGCCCCAGGCCGGTCCTGCCGCCCCCCCCACCGCCGCCACCCGCCATGTTGATATTGATTATTGTTGTTATTACTTGTTCTTGGAGTTTTCTTGGCAAAATCTCCACAGGGGTTTTGCCATGGCTTTTCTGGGGCTGAGAGAGTGTGCATGCATATTTATTTATTTATTTATTTATTTTTGGTGCTTCGGCCCCCCAATTGTCTGAGGGACAGCAACCCGGCCCTCGGCTCAAAAAGGTTGCCTACCCCTGATATAGCCGCTTGCTTCCCTCAACCTTTACTCCTAATTCAACAAAAATGATTTGGATCTGCCTTGTGATCAGATTTTATTGCCCATAATTAACCATATCTGCTTCAAAAAGACAAGTGAACAAGAGGTGCAACAAAAAGCTGACTTAAAGAGTGTCATATCCAAATGGGTATGGATCTGCCAGAATAAAGGATATGAGGGAATGAGGATAATTGAGATGGTGATATATCGATATAGAGAAGTAGAGATGAATCGGAAGGGAACTATGATCTGAATGATATGCAATCGGGAGAACAGATGGGCTATAGGAAGGTTGTTTATGGCCTTATTTACTTTGATGGCCAGCAAAGTAACACTTTCCCTTCCTGGGGCAGATGCTGGAGATAGCAGAGGATGGGGGAAGAGGACACTTGAAATAATATTTTGATGTATCCCAAGGCTCTCGCATCCCAAGTTGGGAAAGGGGAGTGCTGGCAGAGAAAGGGTTTTAAAGAACATATTCTGGGGAAACTTAGGGCCTTTACAGAGAGCCAGAAATAATGCAGCTTGAGGTCACTTAAACTGTCCTGGTTCAGTGCTAGGGAATCATGGGAATTCTATTTTTTTCTGGGTCATTGAGCCTTCTCGGTCAGAAAGCTCTGGTGCTACAATAAACTACAGTTCCCATGATTCCTTAGCAATGAGTCAGAATAGTTAAAGTGGCCTCAAGCTGCATTATTTCTGGCAGTCTGTAAAGACCTTTAGTTTGGACACTACTTGTCTGTATCAGCCTCTGTTTTGAAGTCCAGGATAAATGGTCATTTAAACTCACTGCAATGTTTTCTTGGCTCTTCAAATCTTGGTCAGCTGAACCTGACAAAGAGTGATCCACAACAATATCAATGTAATGAGAGGCTGAACTGTGCAAAGAAGTTATTTACTGTTGTGTTTGAAATTTAAAACAAAATTTTGTGGTATGGCATGGTCCTGTTCAGTATTCCTGACAGCCAGCCAGCCTTTTGCCTTTGTACACCAATCCATGGATCTTCCCTTTCCAACTCCTAGTTTTATATTCCCCATACTGTCATTTGCATACAAGGAAGCTCTCTCCCATAGGTTTTTTGTTTGTCCTAAATTTTTTCTTGTACATCTACAACCTGAAAGGCACCTGAACCATCTGATCCTGGAAACTAAGCAGGGTCAGCCCAGGTTAGTACTTGGATAGGAGACCCACTGGTATGTAGGCCAGTGGTTTCAAACTTATCCACGAACCTTGTGATCCCCTTTACATCTCCATGGAGACATTGTGGCCCCTGATCAACATAGTTTATGAATAAAAATATTTTGTTTATTTAATGTTCACACATTTATGCATATTCATATTTTAATATTTTATAAAGAAAAAGTCTATCCTCCCTCTCTGGTGATGCAGTGGTTAAATGCCTGTACTGCAGCCACTCACTCATAAACCACAAGGTTGTGAGTTCAATACTAGCCAAGGTCTCAGACTTCCATCCTTCCAAGGTTGCTAAAATGAGTACCCAACTTGTTACACATTGTAAACTGCTTAGGGAGTGCTTAAGTGCACTGATAAGCAGTATAGAAATGTATTTGCTATTGCTAACTTTTGAATTTATATGTCACCTTTTATCAGGGAATGGGGGAACTTCAGCTCCCAGTTGTCTCAGTCAACATGGCAAATGGTTAAGGGAGCTTTAGTCCAAAACATCTGGAGGGCCAAAGTTTCTTCATCCTCCAGCCAAGTAGAAATGATTTTGATGGGTGAAATTATTGATTTTGTTGGCCAGTAATTACAGAAAATTTGTTATTTGTTGTTTATTTTACTTTGACACGATGTGTTCATATTTGATGCTTCATGATTTTGTACTGCAATGGTCAGTCAACCAAGCAATTAGTTTGAAATTTGATCCTATTACTGAAAGTGAAAGACCTTTATTACCAATATTATCTCAAAGAAGAGTAAAGGAACACTCAGACCAGTGCATCTGTATTGTATCCAGAATTTTAAACCAGAATTATAGCCAAATACAAATGTATGCTGCAGACAAGAAATACTTCATTTACTTTTTTCCATGAATATTTCATAAAATAAAACTACATTTCTTGGACACTGGATTCACTCATTGTTGTGCCAACAAAATACTGCAGTTGGCAGAGATTTTAGTGATCTGCTTTTCCAGCAGCCTAGTTATTCTCAGATTAATAAAACATGTCCTTACTCCATTTTCTTCATCCCTCATCTGTCAGGCCAATGGGAAAGCTAACTGGCTTAAGCTTGAATAATAATCTGTCCAGTAACAGCATGACATGAGCCTTGTATTACATATGCCATGTTTGAGCATTATTATATATGTATGTCTCATATGTAGCAATAACATCCTGTGTTCCACATAGGCTGAATACTTGCCACTGACTTCTACCAACTGCATACTGGATATGGCAGTTTGATTGAATGCAATAACACATACATTGTTTTTTATATCGATAGGAAACAAAGGGAAACCTGAGTATCCTTTGGATCATTGTGTTATATGTGTGAATGTGTGTGTTTGAGTGTGAGTGTGTACACAAGTGAGGAGGAAATACCCGTTTCTCTCTTTACTACATTCTTGGCAAAACAAAACAAAACAAAAACAAAAACCTTCTCTCTGATTCTGCTATTTGCATTTTAAGGGCTCACTTGTGCCAATAATTTGGCTTTTCTTCGCAAACGAAGATTCAGGAAGGACTCATCCTAAGATTGGATTTGTCCTTCGAGCCTGTGCAATGGATTTTTCTGGTGGAGCGCAGCATGCACAGAACTGGCCTCACCCTTTAAACCAAAGGTTCGTCTGCTATGGCCTTGCAAGCATGGATGGTAGCAACGAGATCCTCGGGTCGTAGGTTTGTTTAGAGTTTCCTTCTCTTAGATGGTTGACCTTACAGGGTTGGACGAGCACCATCTGCCCGGGTTTGGAATTAGAGTTTTCCTTCTCTTAGGATGGTTGCCATAAGGCTAGGGAGCCCATCCTGCTCTTTGACGTTCTTTGTAGTTTTAAGTTTCCACTGAAATGCAAATAGCAACTTTGATGATCAAACGAAGGCTGTTGTACTTTGGCCACATCATGAGAAGGCATGATTCATTAGAAAAGACAATAATGCTAGGAAAAGTGAAGTAGAAGGAGAGAAAGACTGCAAGCTAAATGGATAGCCTCAATTAGGGAGATCACAAGTATGAATTTACAAGACCTAAGCAGAGTAGTGCAGGACAGGGGGGCTTGGAGATGTCTCATCCACAGAGTTGCCATGAGTTGGTGGTGACTCAAGGGTAGTTAACAACAAAGTGTAGGGACAGGAAGAGTTAAAGAGTTAAAGTGGCTGAGGCATCCTAATGCTATAGCAATTAAAACAACAAAAATACACATGTACATTGCAGTTCTACAAGTGATGTAATGATTAGAAGGGCTCTAAGGTCGTCCTCCAACATTTTAAAGTTTATGCCATCAGTATTGGCCTGGAATGGGTATTTGGGCATTCTATGGGCACATGCATAGATACTCCCCATTGCACTGGTCTGTCCAAATGCCCTGATATATTTGGGTCTGCTTCACATCTCTAAACAACATCCTGATCACTTTTTTCAATGACTAATGTGCTAAGAATTGCAATGGAGGCCCTACCATTGGTACAACTGATGGATATAGTTGAACGGCAGAGATGTGGGCAGTAACACTGTACAGTGGACCCTTGGTATCCAGAAGGGTTTGGTTCCAGGACCCCCAGGGATAACAAATCTGTGGCTGCTCAAGTCCAGTTAAATACAATGGCATATTAAAATGGTGTCCCTTATTGCATTCTGTGCAATCATGCTGACCACATGATCACAGAGTAGTCTTTGACAATGCTGGCTCTTTGGCTTAGTAACCAAAGATCCCCTACAGTTGGACATGACTTGACAACCTTGTCAATGGGGAAATACCTTTACTTTCTTACCTTTATATAAAATAGGGAAACCAAGCTTTGCTTTTTGGAATGTATATTTTTAAAAAATATTTTCAAGCCATGGATTCTTGA
This sequence comes from Phrynosoma platyrhinos, assembly GCA_020142125.1. Lineage (NCBI taxonomy): Eukaryota > Metazoa > Chordata > Lepidosauria > Squamata > Phrynosomatidae > Phrynosoma > Phrynosoma platyrhinos. Next base: position 106,448,224 of record JAIPUX010001232.1, on the reverse strand, counting down.
CTCAATGGATAAAGAATCTGTGGATACATAGGGCCAACTGTAAGAGATGTTTCCTATTTTTATTTCCTTAGATCCTTTAATGAGAAGCAGAATAACTTTTTAACTAATTCTCACAGAATGTATCTATACTACACAGGAATTTTACAGAGTACAGAATGCTAGTATTTGTAGTTTGGTGAGGACCTTCTCTGCTGAAGAGCTCTAGTGCAATTTTCGGAAAGATAGCATTAGAATTCTCTAGCAGAAAATTCTAAGTGTCTCTTCAAGGTACAAATCCCAGGATTTCATAAGATGTAGCCTGGACCATTAAAGTGATATGAGGCAGCTTTAACTGTATAGTGTATATACATTGAGAAAATGTTTCAGGAAATAGAATGTTGTGTTTCTGTATGGTAGCTATTTACTAATGTAGTACCTGCAATAAAATGACCTACTAATATCAGGATTATATAGTAATAGCAAGTACTTTTCTATACTGCTTATCAGTGAACTAGCACTCCCTAAATGGTTTATTACTGTTATTGTTTTATATAAAAGACCATTACTTTCCTTGTTTCAACAGCAAAAATGGCAGTTGCAGACTCCTGGAAAGAAAGCAAAGAAATCAGCATCGACACTTGATGGTTAAAGTCATTGTATGGACAAATCTACCACACCAGTGCACCATATGAGAAACTGTGAACAACTTAAATGTCTATAGCTTCAGTCTTATTATTAGTCCCACATACAATAGACTCACCAAGTTAATGGTAATTTGGTAGTCAACACTATTGTAAGTTCTCTTGGTTTGACACATATTCTAGTTGCAAACACCAAAAGGATACAAGCCTATGTCATCAAACTCAATGATTAACACACACTCAGTTTTTCATATGAAGCATAGTAGTGATAATGGACTCACTCATTATCTGGACATTACAGCAAAGGGGTATAGTCTACCATCCTGGTAATAGAAAAAGGATTTATTAGGTGCTGAATTTTAAGTTACATTTATTGGGGTGAGCATCACAGGGAGATGAGAACCCAGTGTGGAATGGCCAGTTGGGCCGAAGCAGTTAGCTTTGTGATCTTTCACAAAAGAGGTTATAAAAATCCCAGGAGGCCATCAGGAGAGAGTTGAACAAAGAGAAAACAAGAAAGGATAATGGATGAGAAAGGGTCCTTGCCTCACATAGGAAAGGCTGGTGGAGACTTGACAAAGGTATTCAAACTCCTAGATATAACCATGACCATCCAGGACTCTGAATCCCTTATGAATCATGAGTATAATAGAAAATGTTTTAGATAGATGCATTAGGAAAATTTTCTTTTTAAACCTAGTGTCCTCTATATACATCCCCTAGACAAAAGTTTCTTAATCATATTCTTAATCATATTCTCCTTAATCATATTCTCTAAATGTCCTCCCCTTCAGCAGATCTGCATCTTGTTGTCATTGTCGTGTGTCTCCAAGTCAGTTTTGACTTATGATGATCCTACAACAATCCTATAATAGGATTTTCTTGGCAATTTTCTTCAGAGGAGGTTTGCCATTGCTATCTTCTGAGGATGCAACAGTGTGACTTGCCCAAAGTTACCCAGTGAATTTTTATGCTTGAGTGGGGATTCAAACCATGGTCTCCAGAGCTGCAATCCAACACTAAAACTGCCATACCAGCCTGGTTGTCTCTGCAACTTCTTAGCTGATAATAACATTTATATCACCATTATGGTTTCAAAATTTGCCCTGGCTGCTAGTAAGCTATGACCTAGGTATCAACATCAATTGTAAAAACTATTTCAGAATATTGTAGACAGCTGGTATTTTAACATAGATTTTAAGTTTTAATTACTATAAATATGATTTTAGTATGGCTATTATATTTTATCTATTCAGTTGTTAGTATTTTATTCATTTCAGATTATTTTAATGATTTTGAATTGTGACAGCTTATAGCAATAAAGATTCTACTACTATTACTAAAACTTGGCTGAATGTGATCTAGACTGTTATAACTTTGTAACTTTAAGTAACTGCCTGAAGGATAGCACCTTTATGATGTGATAACCTTTCGATCTGTAGATTATTTGCTTAGAATAAAGTTTCCTTTAAATAACTCATTTCTTCCCACACCTTTTCACGTGCCTTTTTTCAGCTTGTGTGCGTGAATGCACATAAGATTCTTACCTCTCACAGAGGTGGGGAGAGGGAAAGCCTCTGCAGCATCAGAGGTGAAAAAAAGCACAAGTCAAGTTCTTCCAGTAGCTGCCCACTGAATTACTAGGTAGGAGGGGTCAAAATCAATGGGTGGTGGCAGCTCAGATAGATGGTCTCAAGAGATTCCATCTTTCTCAGCAGAAGCAGGAAGGGACTGTTGTATCCCCACAGTAGTGTTTACTACTTATTGATCACCATTACATGCACTGCTTGTTTTTCTTATAGATTTTGCTGTAGAGGATTTTAGGTAGAGACAGGCCCCAGAATTTCTGTTTGGAAAATGAAGATCCTAAATTGAAACCTTGCTTATCCACATGATTGCTGTAAGTATACATCAAAATTTATTTCATATTGGTTTACTTGCTGCTTTCAACTTTGCTGCTTTTAATTTTCTTCTTTTTTAAACACTGCAACTGCATAACTAGAAATTAATTAAGGAGACAGGAAAAATTAATCAGTTATGCATATTTAAAAACACTAACAGTGCCATGTTGTGTGGTGTTTACTTAAATTGTAAATCAATGCATCCATTGTTTATAAATCAGTACTGGTAAAAAGGAAATCATGAAGACTAACCAAAGGTCATATTGCAATGATAATTTCCCTTTAATGCATTCATGGTTCCTGTTCGTTGGTATGTGGAAGAACACAAGCTACTTCATCAAGCACTTATGCAACCTAATCATATGTCTCAGATGAAATAAATTATCAATAATTGTTAGGAAAAGAAAGATGGGTGGTAATTGATTACAGTATATTTTATCATGGACAAGTAATTATTTTATTATCATCTTACCACACATGATGTTAAGTACCAGACATGTTTGGGGTGTTATGATTACCTTCATGATAAGACTGAGGTGGGCAAAGAGAGAGTGTTTGAAAGAATGCACTATTTCTGACAACCTCTGGATTACTCCTAAGGACAGGGGACAGTGGGAATATAATCTGAAAGGCATCAGATTGGGGAAGTTGGCTCAAAAGTTGTCTTTTATTATGCTTAATGAAACCAATATGGGTGTCTCCCATTAAGACTAGATAGGCTTCCAGCGTTGAGTATCTCTACCATCAATTACTTAACATCAATTAGAGATCTAGGCATTCTGAATTTTCAAGTTACCAGTTACTTCTATGCAAAATGTTTTTATGGGATTTTATTGTTTTATTATTGTGATTAATTGGAGGTCCTCAATTCATCTGAGGACTTCAAAAGGTGAAAAGTAGTGGGAGGAAGGTCCTGCATGCCAATGAGCATTACATCACATTCCAATAATGTTTCATCACAGCTGATGCAAATACTCAACTGGCCAATCAGTGGGTAGTACCGGCAGCTTTGGGGTGGTCACAATCAGAGGTTTTAAAAAGCGTCCCTGGAGACCATGTGGCTGAACCTTTCTTTGTTTGTGTGCCCAAAGGGTAGGGTTGAGGGATGCTGGTTGAGCTCCCAGTAACTGGTGTCATCAAGGACTACAAATCCCAACTGATTGTGAGTAGCTTAGAAATGTATTAGCTAGTGGGACTAAAGGCCTAAGCAGACTGCCAGAAATAGTGCACATTAAATTGAGGCACTGCCCTGGCTCAGTGCTAGGGAGTCATGGGAATTGTATTTTTTTTCTGGGACATTGAGCCTTCTCTGTGAGAGAGCTCTGGTGCCACAATAAATTACAGTTCCCATGATTCCCTAGCACTGAGCCAGGGCAGTGCCTCAATTTAATGTGCACTATTTCTGGCAGTCTGCTTAGGCCCTAAGTTGGATTTGTTAGAATATGGATGGGCTATATAGTCAAAGGTGAAATGTAGAGATGTGTGTGTCTGTAGTTTTCCTCTTGAGAACAGCATCTAGGCAAACACAAACAACTCAGTCCAGATGGCCAGAGTCATAACAATAGAAGGTTCTAGCTGGGAAAACAGGCATGTTTTGATAACAGAACTAATAATAAAAGGTAGGATGGGAAAGTAGATCACGTGGTGGATGATGGACAGCAAGAGGCTGGGTTAACAAACACCACATACAGAACATCCAATCAACTTGGAGGTTAACACCCCAAAAAGTGGAGAGGGGGCAGGACTGAAAAACTCTGTGTTTGGGATTGTTAATATTATTTGCCACTTTTGGATTTCTTCTCTTTATTTCTCGCAATGGATCTATAATATGTTTATATTGCTTTACAATGTAGCCTTAGGATCTGAAAATATGGATCTGTAGTTTTATTTTGTTTAGCCACATCAGCAAGATGTGATCCTATAGTGGACTGTATTTTCTACTTTGATTGTTCTTATTTTTTTCCTGCAACAATAACAATAAAAGCTCTACCCTTAGAAGCTTGGATTTTTGTTCCCTGGTTCTGCTGGTTCTACAAGCATGCTACAACACTAAAACCTAACAGGATTTGTTTTCTTGGCTTGCCTGAAATGACTGTCTTGTAACTATACATTCTGTGCTTGCAAGGCAATGAGGCCTTGTATGAAATGATAACCTTTTGCCCTATACTGTCTAGTTAGAATAAATACTTTCTTTTAAAAGTGCCTGCTTCTTCTGTACTCCTTTACATGTGCCTTTGACTTGGTTACTGCTTGCTTAGGTAGCAATGGAAGGAAACTAGAACTTCCTAACAAATCCTGATGTATGTTAGGAAGGAGAATTGTTGTTAATGCATTAGGTGGTGGCAGTGTGATTTGAATGGTCTCAGTATGTTCTCTTTAGCTCAGCAGGAGTGGGGAATGGTGGATCTAAGAGACCAAGGATTAATGATCTGCTGAGGCAAAGAACCAAAAACAGGGGCTGGTTTGGCTGCTTAGGTCCAGGGATCATCACATGGTGGCTAATGGTGTGAACTTGGGAGTTATAGTTTTAGCTCAATACATAAAGGTGTGGATTCTTTCTGTCTCTTTCTATCTCTCTCTTTTACCTGCCTAGGGGCTGCAGGTGGTCTCCCTTTGAGATACAGCTGCCTCAGGGCCTCAGACCACCATGGGAGACACATCAGCAACCCCACCCAGAGAAGCAGGTTCTGAGGCAAACCTCCATGTCCTCATGGCAAAAGGTGGTTCCAATGGTGTCCAAGCCAGTACTGCTTCTACATCTGTATGGAGATCACCTGCCATCAGGATGCAACAAGAGGCTTTGGCAAGCCCTTCACTCCAGGAACAGCAGCAGCTTTGGATGGAGCTGGAAGGAAATTAGAGTCTACAAGCTGCATTAAAGATGGCAGGAAAGGACACTCACCCTACTTCAAACAAAGAGATTTCCAATCAGATCAGTCTTTGAGTTACATGAACAGCATCCATAAGATGAAAGCCAGTTACCTGAACTATGCAAGTGGTTCCAATTTGTGATAGACAGGGGTCACATAGACCACATGCCATAGTTGAAGGGCCCCTTATCACGAATGGCCCATTACAGTTATTGTACACACCCTAGTGATCTTTCATGTGAAGACCACCAAAAGATATCATTACATGACCTCAAGATCATTTCCCAGTCTGTCAGCCTAGCTAGAGTGACACTCAAAGACAGATTCTACTGATCTACTTTGCATTTTTGATATGTGACATTCTAGTTAACATATGGTATTGCATGCTCCATGTCTGTCTAACCAAGGGATAGGCAACCTTTCCCCTTTAAGGGTTGAGGGACTTTGGCTCCCAGAAGCCTCAGCCATATTGGCCAATAGTCCCATGTTGGCCAATAGTTCCTGGGATTCTGGGAGCTGAAGTCCCTTGGCCCTTAAAGGGGAAAGGTTGCCTACCCCTGGTCTAACCTTTTCTCTCACAGGTCATAAGATGACACCACAGCCAGTGTGTTTTCAGCTTCTGGATTTTCCCAGACAAAAGGACATGGGGGGGGGGGCATGTGTTGTTACATGTCTGTTTACCTTCTTTCTTTTCTACAGGATGAAATTCCAGCCAGTTTGGTTCCAACTTCCAGTTCTTCCCAAAATGTCTGAGATTTGGTGAGCATGTGATGAATTGGAGGTCCTCAATTCATCTGAGGACTTCGGGAGAAAGGTCCTGCATGTTATGGAGAGTAACATCGCATTCTAATAATGTTTCATCACAGCTGATGCAAATACTCAACTGGCCAGTCAGTGGGTAGTACTGGTAACTTTGGGGTAATCCCAATCAGAGGTTTTAAAAAAGTCTCCCTGGAGACCATGTGACTGAGCCTTCCTTTGTCTGTGAGCCCAGCTGTTGCAGGCTTTATGCCCAGGGGACACACCTGAGGGATGCTGGTTGAGCTGGGCATGGGTCTAGCCTAGCTCCCAGAAATCAGCGACATCAAGGACTACATATCCAATCTGATTATGAGTAGCTTAGTAATATGTTAGCTAGTGTGACTAGGGTTATGGATTTGTTTTCTTGGCCTGAAATGGCTGCCTTGTAATGATACATTCTGTACCTGTAAGGCAAGGAGGCCTTGTATGATATGATAACTTTTTACCCTGCTTTCAACAACCAGGATGAGTTCTTCTTGGAATATCAGGTGTGGTGCCTCTGCCTCCCTGGTGGTTTCACCCTCTATGATAGGTGTTGCCTGGTAAAGTGCAGACTCACTAAATCCTTTTCTTGATGCTGCTTCAGGGGCATCACTAGGGTGGCTGGGGTGCAGGCCTGTCCAGGTGACATCCTTTTGGGGGTGGTGGCATCACTGTTTCCCAAACATCTACCTTTGGACTGAAATGGGCTATAGTTTTCATCTATGTCCTTTTAAAATTCTGGAGATGGTGTGAGTGGGGCAAGGCTCAGTGGGAGGGGAAAGGAGAAGCATCAGGTTTTTACATTTTTAAATTGAAAATTTTTATTATATTAAATTTTCTTTAAAAACATCACATCACTCTGACGTTTCACTTTAGCAACATGAAACTATGTACATGTAAATACATTTAGGCTGTGCATATGATATAGTAACTTAAAGTTATAATTTAAATTTTGCTAATTGTTTATGTTACAACTATTGCCATTGCATTCAGTGATAAATGAGAAATATGATTTATGAGTAACATTAGTACAAAAAACATTACTAAGGATTCTGTATGGTGTGGTATGGGAGGAGATCAATGGGGGGATGTGACACCGTGAGTTACTACACTGGGTGATGCCAATTCTAGTAACTCCACTGCACTGCTCATCCAAAATATAGATTATGCATCAATCCAAGCAAATGTTGGGGCACACCCATTTTTTTTAGTGTGATTCATAGTATTTCCTGAATTACACTCTGCTGCAATCTATTAATTAAAGAGAGTGAAAAAAATGCAGTAATTTCTGGCTCCCATGGAGACCAATCTATATTCTGTTCTGATACTAGCCTCTTCTCTTGATTATATGAGTGTGGCATTCTGCTTTCTTTTAAAGTGATCCATAGCTTTTCATAATCTGCACAGTTGAAGACTTTGCTGTAATCTATAAATCACAGGTTAGTTTTCTTCTGATATTCATTGATACATCCCATAAGCCAACATATATTTGTAGTAGGATCTCTACTGCTTCCTCTGTTTCTGATCCCCAGCTTGGTCATCTGCCATTTCTCACTCTGTATATAAGGATTTTTTTTTGAGGGGGAGATAAAACTTGAGCATCACTATGCTTTTGGAGAATAATGCAGTGGTCTCACATCCCTGATATCCCCTGACTTGAGGACTGAAATGTGTATTGAACATTTTGAGTCTGTCAGCTATTGTTTTGTTTTCCATATTTGTTGTCAGATTTTTTTTAGAATTTGGATGGATTCTCACTCCATATCTTGAAACAGCTTTACTGGAATAGAATCTGTTCCTGGTGATTTATTTCTCCCAAGCAATAACTTCTACTTCACTTTCTACAATTACAGGTTCTAAGAAGCAGAGTCCAAAAAAGTAACTTTTCCAGGCTGTGCCAATTGAAAGACTTTTACTGAAGATCATAATATCCCAGGAAGGTTTGTATAAAAGAAAATATCTATGAGATATCCAGGTCATATGCTATATAATACTTCAAAGATCATTAACAACATTTTGACCTGGTTTTGAAAATTGGAAGGCCACAGCAGTTAATCTCAGATAAGTGAGAATTACTCTAAAATTGGCTGTTATAGATGACATAGCTGTGTCATGTATTGCTCACCAACCTTTTCAAAGTTTCTTCACCCTTTCCTCCTGTTATTATTCATAATGAGTTTGTCAACCTTGGATGCATTAGGTTATTTGGGATTGTAACTAGGGATTCATAGGGTGGGACAGACTTCACTCTCTCTTCAGCTGACCTTTTCTATTGCTGTTTACAGCATGCCTTACAGGAGTGCCATGGCTGCATCTTTTGCTATATTGGAACATCAAGTTTGTGACAGCATTCAGATGAGAGTCTTCAGATGATCAGGTGTAAAACTGTGCAAAAATCAAGCCAAAGAAACATCAACTCTTGAATTTTAAAGAGTATTTAATGCTACAAAGGTGTGGTTACAGGTTTCCCTCCTGCGTGCTGCACAGATACCACAAGTTTGACACACATTCAAGAGGCATTAATATATAGCAAAGCATGAGGAGAGAGAAATCCTGACTTTCCTGTGGCCACACTGGTTAGGTTTGCTGTGGATTCTGAATCTGGTGAAGACTCCTGTCCCAAGTTCAAGTCAGTAGCATATCAGTGATATTATGTTAAATGAGAAAACAATTGGTTTTATACAGAGCCTTGGTGATGAGATGATTAATTATCAAAACAGCCTCATGAAACAGAAATGATCAGGAAGACAGCATGAAAAGACACAGTCACTGCTGTGTGTGAATAAGTAAAATTATTCATCTTTGTCAACTGAGGCAGAAAATGTAACTTGATGTGACAGAAGAGCAGAGACACTCAAAGAACAATGACCTAGTCACAATGATGAATAAAATAACCTTGACAGAAGCATCTTGTATGGTTTGCAAGAAGTTAAAGAGTGGCTGAGGTCAGGATGAAGGGATTCAGAAAAGGCAAGAAGGGAGTTTAGCAACAGCTAACCCCAGAAGTGTATTGCTGCCTGTGGGGGAAAAATCCATTATCAGGAATATTTGGAAAAATGGAATGCCGGAATGACCACCCATATGATGAAAGTGAATAATAATTATTTATTATTTGTATGGAAAAATAGCATTTGAGTGATAATTGTTTAGTATTTGTATGAGAATTATTTGCTATTTGTATGGGAAAGGAGCCATAAGACTATTTTAATGAGGAGTTAGGTGGTGTGCTTCATCCCTACCCATGTCCAAGAAGCTACAGAGTTAAACTTCACACACATTTGGCAAGCATTGTTAATTACTAGGAAGATACAAGTTTGAGAAATTAGGGGAAAATCCTTGTCTTCTCAGTCCTCAGTTGGTATGAACATCTATTTGCACCTGGGGAGATGTCCTAGGACAGTTGATAAGAATTGGGAACATGACCTTCAAAGACGACCTGTCATTAGGCCTAGATGCCCAGGTGTACTAATTAGGACAGATGTGTAAAATCACACATAGACTAAGGGTTTGTTTTGGTATGTATAAATAAGACTCCATGGGCTATGCTCAGTGAGCTTCAGCACAGACCTTGGACCATGGTGGTGCTGTGCACCAGGGCTCTCAGCAGCTGAATGGCAAATGTGAGATTGCCCAACTACTTTTTCTGTGTTCTTGCCCTATATCCTTTTCTGTGTAAATTAGTAATACAACTTTAAACCTTTCCCACAGGTGTGGTTCTTGCTCTTGATCCTAAAAGACCCTCTTGCCTTTGGCAAAACAGAAATATGCAATGCCTGCAGTGAATCATGTTAAAAATAACCAGGAAGCTCAATAGCCCCAAAGTGGGTAAAATGCCATTTTATGTATTGCATTAAGAATAGCAAGTATCTCAGTGCTATCAAAATAAGCAGACGTCAGATTCTTCTGAGATGATTAAACAAGTAAAGAGATCTGAAGAAATCAGTGCCTAGCCCCAAAGAAGAAGGGTTTTCACAGCAGGAGGGAAATCACAAAGACATTCAGTAAAAGAATAATAACTGATTTACAAAGAGCATTGTTCCAGCTCTATCTTTAAAATATAACTGAAGATTTTAGGGTTACTTATTAGTTTAGATAAGAACTCTGGATTTTTTAGTGAGAATATTGGATCTTTTCACAAAGATTGTCATAGAATATAACCCTCCATTAATGCAATTAAAAATTATTCAAAGCCTCATGGGTTATACATATTAACACTAATAATTTCTTTATGACAGCCTTATGTCAAAATGCTGATTCTCTGCTAGTGGTGACCTTGAGTGACATTTCTTATCCCTCACAGGCAGTATAGATGTTTTAGTATATATGTTTTAGAGTCAGTGGAGGCTGAGGGCTACTTGCCAATTAATCTAGACTTGGAGGCTGAATGTTACAGGAGCTATCCAAGGTTCTGAATCTGTTTTGAATACAGGGTGCATCTTTACAGACACCATCACCCCCTGAACACAGCAGGGATGGCAATCGCCACTTATACTGCTGTTCTAAAAAGTAAAGGTTGAATGTAATTGAGTTATTGGATTGCATATTCCATGAGGCTTAACCAATATAGCCATTGGTGAGGAATTCTGGGACCTGTATGTCAAAAGAATTGGGAGAACTGTGCTTCCCCCCCCCCCCCCCCCCCCGATTGCTATATAGAAACATACATTTAAATTAAAAATAAATGAAATAAAAATGGTTAGATTCAGAACAGTCCTCCCCAAATTGGTGCCTTCCATATGTTTTGACTGGAATTGTATCATACTTTGGGATCTTGACAAGACAAAGGTCTTCTTGACACTTTTGGCTGGGAATGTTGAGAATTACATTGTCATTTCTAATGCATTTTGGGGACATTAAGTCAAGAATCTTCATTTATAATTTTAACTTAATTTTTCTTTAAAAAATGCACCATCTATTATTTATTTATTTATTTGGTATATTTATACCCTGATCTTTAGTTGCAAAGGCTGTCAGAGAGGCTTACAAATTGTTATTTTGATCCCTGCCCTCAGACTAACAGTGTAAACAAGACACAACAGACAAGGAAAATGCAATGGCTGTGGGGAAAGGGATTAGGTCTAGCAGGTACTGTCTCTTCTTCTTTCCCTCCATGGACACAGTAGTGGCCATTGGGCTGGAGAGAGAACCTTACATCAGTTGCAGGTCCTGGGCATGATGGAACTGGGCCTGCTGTTTTTATCTCCCTCTGAAGGCTACAACAGTGGCAGCTGGAATGGAGGGGAGGCCTTTCATTATCTTATGGGCCTAGACATGGTGGAGCTGTGCTGGCTTTTTTCTCTCTCTGATGCCAGGACAGTGGAAGCTGGGATAATAGGAGGGCCTTTCATTTTCTCATTTAGGTTGATTGCTCTAAAATACTAAATGGAAGGATATCAGTGGAATCCATAAATGCCACTGTTTGCATAGGATGGGATCCACAAGGCTGTTTTCTCAATCCCTCCAAATGTCCAATTTTTTTTTTTGAAACCCCAAGGGCTGAAAATTAACTTTTTTAAGTTTCACAGTTTAACATAAATGATACCAGCCACTTCTGGTTGTTCATTTATTTGCACTTTTGGCAGTCTTTGTGTGTGATGTAGAACATAAAATTGCCCCTAGGATTCTCTACAAATAACAGTTGCTATTGTAACAGGACCAGAATTACATAGTTGTCTTAGCATAAAAGGATATAAAGGAATCCTATAGTAGTTTTGAGACTGAGAAGTAGAAATTTCTAGCATATGCTTCCATGGAATCCAGGATTCCTTTATATCTTTCTAACGCTGAAACAGATTAACATAGCAATGTCTTTGGTTAGCTTAATTTTGGGTGGAAACAGCATAGCTCATAGGCCACATGAGACCTTCTAAGGCCATTTTGAGCCCTAGGGCCAAATGTCTTGCAATGTCTATACAAGGAATTTGGGCAATTTTTTTTGCCCCTTCTGGTTGCACACAAGAGAGACTTTTTTCCCCCAACAGAAAGTGATGCAGAAGTTGACTTTTTTTCAAAGTTTCAACCCCCCAAAAAAACATTTTGGGGAGATGGCCCTCCTAGCTCCCATTGAATCTAATGCCAAGCTATGGTTTAGATGGTGCTTATTTTAACCTTAGGATTGGGCAGAAGTTCAGCCTGAATCTACTGGTAGACTTGGACAATTTGCATTATACCAGCAAAGATTACCAGTATATCAGATTAATGGATCATTCAGACATAATTTTTTAAAGCAGGATGATGCAAATAAACCAACTTGTTGTTCACACCATTTTTTAAAATCAGAACTGCATCTCTCCATGCTCAGACATGCTCATCAGCCCTGCGCCTCACCTAGAAAGGTGCCAATGGCTCCTGGGAGAAACTGCTCCCAGCTGGTCTTTTGAAGCAGTAGCAGCAATGTCTCCCACTGCTCCCTGGAACTGCCAGCTGCCAAGAGACAGTCAGGGCAGGGGTTAAATCTTGGGTCTATTCAGATCATTATTCACACTACCGATGATATGAATCTTTATCTAAAAAAAAAACAAAAAAAAAAACCCGGAAAAAACATGGTACAAGTTATCCTGGGTTAAGTAGGTTATTTGGTTGTCCCCCCCTCCCAACTGAATTGAGTGCATTTGGGATGCATGTGAACAAGCAAGATTCAACCCAAATTATTTTCACCATCTGAATAACCCCTAGGAAAGCCAGTGTGGTGTAGCTGTTTCAGTACTGGATTAGGACTCCGGACCTCAGGAATTACTGGGTAGCCTTGGGCTAGTCACACATTCTTAGCCTCATAGCAAGACAAATCTTGCCAAAAACTCATCTGTGATAAGTTCACCAGAGGGCTGACATAAGCCGGAAATTACTTGAAGGCACAAAACAACAACATACCAGACAACATATCTGACAATAGCAGCAAGAAAATGATTCCATCCTTCCAATCCTAAATTATGCTGCAAAAATACAGAAGAAAATATGAATAGGTTTTTGTGTTGAAGGACTGTGATCTTCGTTCAGTATTGGAGGTGAAAGCAAATCCCACAAAGTTCTTTAATTCTATGTGATTTGCAACAGGCTCTGCTTCGTGGATCTCAGGCAGGATGGACAACTGTGGACCTTTGTGAGTTAACTGGCCTCCAACTTCCATCAGACCTAGCTCATATTGGGAATAGGGAGGGACAGTGAGAATAACTGTCCAAAAAATCTAGAGGTACAGACTTACTCACTGCTGATCTCAGGGTTCAAATGGTTTTTTTAAATTTTATTGCAAGAAAAAAAACATTAAAACATACAAACACACGTATATATAATCTAATATTCGTACATACTTAGTATGCAGATACATTACATTATTAATCTCGATGCTACTAAAAATTGATTCAAATAATACTTTTCTTGTCCAATAACGTTTTAATTCTTGTACTGCTCTTCTCTCATAACATTTATACAATCTCCTTTCCACCATTCCTTCATCTTTTCTTCCATTTCTCTTTCACCTTCACCTATATGCTCCTTCCTCTATATTCCCTTTCTTGGGGTTCAAATCTTAATTGACACCTGCCCATCTGGACTTTAGGCCACCCTTGATTTTTGGTTAAAATATGGCTTGAAGAGTTAAAGGTGGTTTAATTTGGATACTTTTCCACAGGGATGGAGTAGTTTATTTACTTAGTTATATCCAGATATGGGAGAGGATTATCTTTTTGAAATGTGGATATTTTTCTTTCAGTTCTATTGCCTCAAATTCAAAGCATGGAGAGTGGGAAAGAAAAAGAGATGAGATCATTGCCATTTACCACTGAATAATGTATCTTGATGACTAGCAATGTACAGGACACAGTGACATGCTGAAATATTTGCTAATCTGTCCTTCTCCTGACAAGGGAAAGAGACTTCTCTTCAGTGGGAAAAGTCAGGGAATAATAAGAAATTGATAGAAAATGCCACGTCCATCAAAGCTGAATGAGTATAAAGAAAATATATAAACTATTTAGAAAAAACAGAATTCAGGGACATATCCATGTTATTTTGGAATATCAGTATACAAAGGGATTTTGCAGTGTCTTTGAGAGTAACTGTGTAAAAGAATTTGTAGCATGAGCTTTTGTACACTTGATCTGCTTCCTCAAGGCCTTGATATACACAGGCAACTGAATGATGTGATAAAATGAGGTGGTAGAAGAGACTTTGGAGAGTCAGTGTGGTGTAGTGGTTTGAACATTGGACTAGAGGCCTTTGCAGACTGCTAGAAATAGTGCAAATTGAGTCCACTTTAAGGGTTAGGGTTGGGGTTAGGGTTAGGGTATCATAGGAACTGTATCTTATTGTGGCACCAGAGCTCTCTGACAGAGAAGGCTCAATGTCTCAGAAAAAAACCCAATTCCCATGATTCCCTAGCACTAACTCTTAAGGTGGACTCAATTTGCACTATTTCTGGCAGTCTGCAAAGGCCCTAGGATTGTAGAGATCAAGGCTCAATTCCCTGCTTGAGCATAAAAACCCACCAGGTAACCTTGGGCAAGTCACACACACTCAGCTTTGGAGGATGGCAATGGCAATCCCCTCTGAAGAAACCTGCCAAGAAAACCCTATAATGAGTTTATGTTAGGGTTGCCATAAGTAAAAAATGACTTGAGGGCACACAATATTAACAAGCAGCAGGAGAGACTTCACTAGTTCAGACCGTGAGTGAGGTAATATCACTCATGCTTTCATGCTTTTCTACTTATTCAAGCCACATTTAACAAAATTTTATGCATATTTTCTGCAAGAGAATATTTTCCACAAGGATGGAGGAGGCTGTCCAGTGTGTGCAAGACAAATAATTTTATTTAGCTGCTGCTATTGCTGTCTTTGCATGGGTTGACTTCTCTTGCTGGACTTCTGACCTGCTTCAAGTTGACTCTTGCCACTTCCTTGTGCTGCATGGGCATAATCAAACCTACCAGTATTTGTCACTTGGTGCCAGCAACATTGGGAGCCAGCATGGCATAATAATAATAATAATAATAATAATAATAATAATAATAATAATAATAATAATTTTTATTTGTAACCCGCCCCTCTGCACAGCAATTGGGGTGGCGTACAGCAAGGTTAAAAAGACAACAATTAAAACATTCCTTCATCCTACACCCCAACCCTCCCACCCCTTAAAACTAAATTAAACTGCAAATAGAGTGGTTTAAGTGTTGGATTATGACTCTGGAGACCAGGGTTTGATACCCTGTTCATCCATGAAATTCACTGGGTGACCTTGGGCAAGTCACATCTCCCCAAAGTAAAAAACACCAGTGCTTTGATATTTTTTTGGGTGAAGGGGCAGTTTATAAATTGTTGCAAGGCCCTGGAAATGATTTGAAAGTCAACATGGAAATTAATACAAATGAACTATAAAAATATATTCTCACCATGTGTCAAATATGAATTGCAAATTGCCTTTCTTGTGCTGTTCTTAGGACCTGGGATCCTCTGTATGATTACATGTCACATGGAATCTGTTAAAAGCAGAAAACTGTTTTATTCAAAAGTGAATATTCTATAAGCAGATCATAATGCAACAAAAGTCAGATGTCCAGTTTGTATATTCAACCTGATTGACCTTTTGGTGGAATGGGCAGGAGAATTTCTTATTTCATTATGGATAATAGGTTTAATTTTTGGTACTGTAAAGTTAAATCAGACTTTCATAATTGCCAAGCCAAACAGTCTACCAGGTTCATCCTCTCTAACTTAGGGTCCTCTAGATGTGTTTGTCTGCAATTCCTATTTTTCCACAGACAACAATGGGATCACAAGAGTTATAGCCCAATACATCTGGAGGTCACCAGCATTCAAATCAGACTGGGAATTAATCCAATGTTGTTGGACTGGAGTTCTTAGTATTCATTACCATTGTCTGTGTGGGCTAACGCAGGTCCAAAACACACTGCAGAAATAATCTAGTTTGAGAACACTTTAACTGCCCTGGCTCAATGCTAGGTAATTCTGGGAACTGTAGTTTTGTGAGACATTTAACCTTCTCTGTTGGAGAGCTCTGGTGCCACAATAAACTACAATTCCCAGGATTCCCTAGCACAGAGCCAGGGCAGTTAAAGTGGTCTCAAACTGGATTATTTCTGCAGTACGTTTTGGATCCACAAGGTTCAACAACATTTGGTCCAAATCCTATTACTGTTCCCAATTAAAGTAGACCCATTGAATCTACTACTGAATGGTAAGTCAACAGTGCAGTGAAAGCAAATTATATATTCACTGGGATCCAGGTTATATTTGAAAACAATGCTGTTCAGTTTCATTTTTCAGCTTTTTCACACAGAGAGTGAGTTAATGGCACATGACACATTTTTGTGTATAGTAATAAAATGTTATTGATCTGTATCATCACTGTTAGAAATTGAAAAATCCTCTGATGCATAACACACAAATTCATAATGTTAACCAACCTATTATTTCTGTACAGCTTTAGAAAAGCTGCCCAAATAAGCCACACATTTTTCCCACATTATTATATTATGAGACTTTCAGCCCTTCTATTTATGTGATGTCCTGGAAATTATCCAATAACATATATGTTAGAGTAAGTGAGAAGTCGTCTAGCAGATCTCCAAAGTCCTTGTCCTCTTGGATGATCAAATGGTATAAAAGGCTGCTTGCCTTATTTGGTTTTGGGAAATTTTTTAAATTATCTTTTCACTCATCTCCCTGTGTACCACCATTATTCAGTGTGTCAATAGGATGTCACTCATCTTCAAACAGTTAGCAGTTTTATGATTTAATAATATACTCCCAGATACCTATGTTTTTTTAATAAATAAAGAATAAATTGTGATTGTATGAGGATAAACATCTGACAATTTCTGAATGAAAACTATATTCTTACTCCTGCAGGTAAACTTTAAGAACCCTGTATGTTCAAGATTTTGTTGTAACAGCTGATTGGTGGGGATGAGGAGTATCCACATCTGATGGATATATTTGATTTGCTCACAGTGGAATAGCTTTGCATTATAGTAGCAATGATATTCTCATGGAGAGGGGAACACAGAATGGGAACTGTAGGATACTACACATGGACAGTAAAAATGAAATGCACACATATAGGATGAGTGACACCTGGCTTGATCTCAGTATATGTGAAAGGAATCTGGGAGTCTTATGACTAGCATATCCAGAGAAAGGAAACTAAAATGGTGAAAGGTCTGGAAACTATGCCCTATGAGGAGTGGCTTTGGGAGCTGGGTATGTTTAGTGTGGAACAGAGAAGGTTAAGGGGTTTCATGTTTGCCATGTTTAAATATTTGCAGGGATGTCATATTGAGGATGAAGTAAGCTTGTTTTCTGCTGCTGTGGAGACTAGGACATGGAGCAATGGATTCAAGCTACAGGAAAAGAGATTCTGCCTAAACTTTAAGATGAACTTCCTGATAGTAAGAGCTGTTGGACAGTGGAATATGTTGTTTCAGAGTGTGGTGGAGTCTCCTTCTTTGGAGGTTTTTAAACAGAGGGTGGATGATCATCTGCCATGAATGCTTTGATTGTGTATTCTTGCATGGCAGGGGGTTGGACTGCATGGCCCTTATGGTCTGTTCAAATGCTATGATTGTATGAATCTGGATAATCACAATGAAATTGTAAATGAAGAAACACAGGAACAAATTGGTTTGTTTTGAATACTGTTAGAGGAAAGTTGGAAGAAATATGTTGGAGGAAATCTCAAAGGACAAATTCTGATATATCAACAAACCATAAAGTTTACATTCATAGCATGGTTAGTTGTTCTGGACATATATTGCAAGATAATCCATCTTCTGTGCCCCCTATGCATCATGCCTAGGAAGAGGAAATATGAAACTTCCATTTATAATTCATTCCATTCACAGCTTTGTCCAAATATGGGAAATCATGGTTTGTGCAAACCACAATTTCGTTCCAGACTGGAAGTATTATTATAAATCAAAGCTTCATCTTTTCCTTCCTTTGCACATGGAAGAGGGTAGGAAGGTGGAGGTTCATACAAGGCCAAGGCTGGGAAACTGCATGTTATGATACAGTTATTTGTTGGTTTCTTCAAAGATGGCTTGCACAGGTTCATTATTAAGTGTTCGTATATTACTTGTAATATATGTGACTTGTAAAATAAAGATGCCCACCATTCCTTCCTTTAAATTTGCATATTTAAACCAATTCAAATATGTGGCTCACTTCAAAGGCTTTGTAACTCAGGGCTGGTTGTGGCTTTATCACATTTTCAAGATTTTATTTTTTCTCTCTTTTAAAATTAGGTGTTAAGGCTTTTTGTACTAATTCAAATGCTGCTGCTGCTGCTGCTGTTGTGTGCCTTGAAGTTGTTCCTGACTCTATCATTGGGTTTTCTTGGCAAGAATTGTTTAGAGGAGATTTGCCATTACCTTCCTCTGAGGCCGAGAGCATATAACTTGTCCAAGGTCACCCAGTGGGTTTCATAGCTGAGCTGGAAATCAAACCCTTATCAAGAGTCATAGTCCAACACTCAAACCACTACTAAAACAGGTGAATGATAAAACATCATTGTCAGGTAGGGCTTTATGCCTAAATTTGTTTGGGGGAGATGGGGTGAACTGAAGAAAGTTGGGTTAAAAGCCACATTAAAGAGGTGGAAAATGTAGATGGAATACCTATTTGATTTAATTTTCTTGTCTCAAATGATGTCTAACAATATATCCTAAAGTAGGTGTATGATACAGTTAAGTGAAGTGGTGGATGCTGGTACATTTTGAGGTCCAAAGTGACTTGGGTGGTTTTGAACAGATTACATTACCCTGTTTTAGCAACTAGTCAAGAATAAATCTGAACATTTGAATGACTCTCTTTAGCTATCTCAAAAGTAATATCAAGGAAATTAATTTTAAAACACCATGATGTATTTTTATCTTAGTACTTACAGACTTGGGTCTAGTCTGCACTGCAGAAATAATGTAGTTTGACACTGCTGTAACTGTCGTGGCTCAGTCCTATGGAATTCTGAGATTTGTAGTTTTGTGAGATATTTCACTTTCTCCGTCAGAGAACTCTGATGCCACAACAAACTACAAATCCCAGAATTCTATAGTATTGAGCCATGGCAACAAAAGTGGTGTCAGAGGGCACTATTTTTTCAATGCAGATGCAGCCTAAAATGCATAGCAGATTTAAAGTGCTCTTGCAATGGTAGCTCTTCTTTCTCTTCTGCCATTCATCTTGTTTATATAGGGTTCATGTCAGAAAGAGGGGGTGAATGGATTTTGACCACAGCAGTTCTTCTCTTCTGCCATTCATCTTGTTTATATAGGGTTCATGTCAGAAAGAGGGGGGTGAATGGATTTTGACCACAGCAGTTTGGCCACCTTGGTGATATAATTTAAGGATGTAACAAAGAAGGATAACATCTCTGAAGGATCTATACATATATGGTTTGTCTCCATCACACTCAATATAGTTTTGAAAATCTGTTGAGGGTAAAAATGAACAAGGAGAACTTCACTTGCTTTTGACTCTTGATAGTAATTGGCCAGATACCTCATCCCCTAAAGAAAAAAAAGCTCAGAAGTGGTGCAGTGAATGTTATACTGTGCTGGTAAGTGACTAATCTCAGTGTGTCCTGGAAGCAGCCTTGCTTCATCATAGTAGATGACTCACAGATGCAGCAATGTTTCTGAGAACAACCCTCTGAAATAATGAAATGTATATATGAAAATGTCACAAGCAAAAGCACTGGGACATGTTTAATTTAGTTTTTGCTTGTATCTTGCTATTTCTTTAAAGTATCATTTCTATAAAATCAAACATGAAGTTCCTGAAAGGCTCCTTAAAAATCACTGCATTGTACTATGGGCCTTTACAGACTTCCAGAAATAGTGCAGTTTGAGGCCACTTTAACTGTCCTGGCTCAGTGCTAAGGAATCATGGGAACTGTAGTTTATTGTGGCACCAGAGCTCTTTGACAGAGAAGGCTCAATGTCCCAGAAAAAAAAAGAACTACAATTCCCATGCTTCCCTAGCACTGAGCCAGGACAGTTAATGTGGCCTCAAGTTACACTATTTCTGGCAGTCTGTAAAGGCTCCATGTTGGACGTTATCACACGGGGGCAAATCTGCTGGTTAATCCACACAAATCCCAAACAGAAACTGGATTTGTGCCCCGCGTTTTCACACGACGTCGCACAGAAACTGGACAGAAAGTGGACAGAAACTTGTGTTAACCACGATCTTTTGAAATTCGGTTGTTTGGAGGAAATTCAAATGCGAAATTAAGGTAATTTCGCATTTACCGTAATGTGAAAAGCAAATGCGCATTTGGGAGCATTTCCCTGCTTTTCCAGCGAGCATTTCTCTATCTGCGCATGTGTAAGAAGCTCATTTCTAGTACATTTACGGGCTTTTCTTGCTTGAGTGTGAACGTTAAATGCGCTTACTGTAAATTCGCAATTAAGGTAATTACATGTGAAAGCCATTTGTGGAATCAAGGTTTATTTTCCATTTATTTTCGGAATGCCTCATTTCCACTTTATTATTGTTTTCTGGCCCACGTGTGATAATGTCCTTAGTTATGTTGAGTAATGTATCTATGGAACTTGGCATTTGCAGGAATTTGAGTAATCATAACAGTGAGTTTGATAATATATGTCAATGAATTTAGAATGAGACAAATGAATTGGATGATACTTGGCACTCTTCTAAGCTTTTAACTTTTTTTTAGAAAAAGCATATTCAATTCAGAGTACTGTAGTTTCTCTTACAGTTACTTGACTAATCAGTTGGAAATCCACGAAAATGTTTTAATAAAGACTTTGCAACATAGGGCTGCTCTGTTACAGGTGCTAGGGTTCCTCAAAGGACTTTCCCAGCCTTAAATCTGTTTTATTTTCTACTTAATTTTTGAGAGGTTTTTTTTCTGCCAAAATGGCAAAATAGGCTTAAAACCAGCTGCAAATACATTGGGTTACTTCCCCATACTCCAGTGTCCCACCCCACCCAGCTTCCCAAAATGTGGTTGAAAATCAGCCAAAATAGCAGCTGGGAGTGATGTGGTATCACTTCTAGGGTACTGAAACACAAATGTTGTGGTCTACAATGTGTATGTGTGTGGAATGGTGGTGGTAGTAGTACAGAAATGACCCCTCCCCATCCACAGTTGTTTACCCTTGGTATGCAAGAATCACTTAAGTCAGATATGAGCATGATGTAGCCCTGGGTTCACATGTATCCCCAAGCTTCTTTTCACAGGAGATGCAATTCAACACTTAAATAGGTTATTTAACAGAAAACAAAACAAAACAATTTTTCAAAACCAAAAGGGAATTTCTGCCCACTTCTGGTTTTCTTTTTCTCCCCTTTCTTTTTTTTCCTTCTCAATCCCCCCCCCCATTTTTATTTTTTATTTATTTTATTTATTTTTATTTTTTTGCTTTTAAGGGGCATTTTTGGTAGTTCATGCAGCTCCTGGAAACTCCTGCATTAGAAGAATGGCCCCTAATTCTAACCTGTATTTCAAAATATTTCAAAATATCATACATCTTCTGCATTTCAGATAGTTTCTTTCATGAAGCCTATCCTTCACATAGAAGCAAGCCCAAAGTGCTGGTCTGCATCCCCCCATGGTTAAGTATATTTAACAGACGGGCAGGAAAAGGTGACCTGAAGTTGCCTTTTCCCCAAACTGCAGCAACCACATCACCTGTCCTGAGGATGCCCTAAGTGGGGGTGGAGCAACCACAATGGGGGGCAATTAATGCAGCTTTTCTGAAGCGGCAGTGAAGCCTCATCACCTGGACTGGTGGCCCCGAGTTTTCCCTACATGGGAATGGAGTAACCACATGGGCCCACAGTGGTGGCTTTAATTTTTTTTGTGGTCTCTCTGGCACACGTGCATGTGCACCGGGACATCACGACTCCTTTAAGAGCAATGTTGGCATTGCTATGCACCTGTACACTGTGTGAAGTAGAGAAATCATGGATGCCACAGCAACCGAGTGGTCCACACTGGTATTTAGCCTTCAGTGCATGGCCACAGGAGCCTCTGCCATGGTCCCTGCAGCAGTTGCAATCATACAAGACTCCATAAAGACTCGGAGGACCCAGAAGTGACAACTGGTAGAATGGGTGTCACAACAAGCACTGCACGGTGTACTGCCGCTGCTGCTGCTCTGATGCCACCTGAGAGAGACCCATGCCGCTGGTGGATGTTCCTCAGAAGCACCGACTGGTGGGACGGGTTTGTCACATACATCTGGTCTGATGAGCAATGGAGGATATTCTTCCAAATGCTCTGTGCCCTCTTCCACAAGATAGTAGAAATACTGCATCCAGAAATTGAGAGGTCTGACACTATGATGAGGAAAGCCATCCTGGTAGAGAAGAGAGTCACCATGGCTATCTGGGTCCTCATCCACAAAGCCAGCCACAAGCATCAGAGCAGTTTGGGCTTGGCCTTAACACTGTGGGGGAAGTGTTGGTGGAGTTCGTCCTCAGCGTAGAGCAGCTTCTGCTGATATGGACAGTGTACCTGGGGGATGCTGCTCAGGTAAGGACATTTTCACACACCTGTCCCTTTCACCCCCGGTGCAAAAAAACCTCATGATCTAGCACACAGTATGCCTGTCACTGTATAGATTAGGCTGCTAGGGTTGTTGAACCTGCACACGTATGCAAAAAACATCATGACCTGGCATACAGTATAGCTGTCACTGTATACATTAGGCTGCTAGGGTCGTTGGACCTGCGCACGTATGTGAAAATCATCATGAGTTGGTAAGTGCCCTGATTTTTGTCATTCATCTTCCGCTTCTCTCCCTTCTTTTTACCCACAGATCATGCAAGGATTTGCTGACCTTGGCTTCTTCCATGTAGTGGGTGCCATAGATGGGTGCCACTGTCTGATCGTGTCACCCTTGAGGAGGAGGAATGAGTTCATCAACCAAAAAGACAGCTACTCTGTTGTCTTCCAGGGGACCACGGATCATCGAGGATGGCTTCTTGATTTGGAATTGGGCTGGTCTGGTGTGACTCATGATGTGAGGATGGCAAGGAACTCCATCATCTTTCAGACCATGGAGGCTGGCTTCTATGTGCCAGGGAACCCCACCATCACCCTGAGGGGCCAGCAGATTGGCCCCCTCCTGCTCGCTGACAGTACCTATTCTATTCGGAAGTGGCTCATGAAGCCCTACCAGGGCACTACCAATGCTAGGCAGAAAGGATTCAACAGGAAGCTGAATCACTCCAGGAATGTGGTGGAAAGGGCCTTTAGGAAGCTGGAGGCTCTGTGAAGGTGCCTTACTGGACCACTTCTTGTGGCAGAGGAGAATGTCATCCCCATCACTGTTTCATGTGTCATCCTCCACAACATCTATGAGACGAAGGGAAGGGTCCTGGATGATGGAGGGCGCTATGGGCACCGCTTTGTGTTGCCCACCCTGGGGGCACCCATGAAGGACAATGACCTTGTGAAGCAGAGAGAAGGGGAGGCTGTGAGGAGGCTGTGAGGGAAGCCTTGCAGATCGACAGCTGGAGGACAGGATGGCTGCCATGGAGGACCAACTGAAACATCTTGCTGACTCTGTGTCAGCTATCATGGACCATCTTGGTCTACCATCACACC
>JAIPUX010001232.1:106404995-106419794 GCA_020142125.1 Phrynosoma platyrhinos | reverse complement strand
CTACAATATCTGTTTTGTTGTATTGTCTGCTCTGAGAAAGATGCTCTCAAGTTCAACTTTACTTCCTCACATGCATGATGACTCTCCTTCTCTCTTGGAAGATTATCACACGGGGAAAAAAGCGTTAAGGAAGTGTTTTAGAACCATCATTTTCACACAATTGGAGTAAAGATTTTCACACAATGTTGTCCTCCTATAATTCTTGCAACATCCTGGGAGCATGGTGCAAGTGGAATATCTCATTGACAATTAAAAAAACATAAATAGCTTGGCGATCACGATTCATTTGTGCTATTGGAAAATGTGTGAAAGTTAATCACATTTCAATAGGGTTGTTTCTTCCTTAAGACTTCTTTGGAGAGTGCTGTGGGTCTCCCTTTCCCCAATTATTGCACTACACTCTTAAAATGGGTCTCAAAAACTTCTACTGCTCTGGCTGCTTCCTGCTGCATTTTGGGGTTTGTATTTCAGTGAAGCTTAAGTGCTCTCTGGCTCAATATTCTAAATGGCCCTTTCTAAACTTCAAGTACCAGAATGGAACAGGAGGATAATCTCCTACATTGAATTGCCCTGTCTGGAAATCACTTCCTGTATCACAGGAGTTCCTCCATGGGGAGAGAGAGAGACCTCTTTTTACTCTCTGCTAAACAACTGACTGTGGAATGCACAAGCACTCTCTTACTACTTGTGAATCATTAATGCCCCATTTTTTTGCGACCAGTGTGAAAGTGTTCATATATCGCTGTTCTATCATTCTTGCTAACTAATGATAGAATAACCTATTAAACTAGAAATATCCCTCATGTGATAATCCCCTTAGACATGTAGCCAATGATAGCAGATCCCAGACTGAATTCAACATTAGTTCCAGTTGAAATGAATGTTAACACTTACTTAATCCTCTGATTTCAATATGTCTACTCCAGTGGCATCATTGGGTGTGTGGGGGTGTGTGACCCACATCGGGAGACATCCCAGAGGGGGGTGACACCTGGTTGGGCCCCCTGCACTCACCCCTTCTTGCTGTGGCCTGGTTTTTCTCAGAGGAGAACCGGGCTGTGGCAAGGAGCCAGGCTGAGCACGTGCACACCCTCTTCCCCTCCTTGCCATGGCAAGGAGGGGCACAGGACATGTACATGTACTTAGGCTGGATTCTTGCCATCACCCAATCTTCCTCTGAGAAAACCAGACCTTGGCAAGGAGGGTTGGGGTGGCACATGTGTGTCCCTTGCCTGGCTCCTTGCTGTGGCCCAGTTTTCCTCCAAGGAAAACTGTGTTGTGGTAAGGAGAGGCAGGGTGTGCACACACTCAGCAAGGCTGAACCCGCTCCCTGCACCTCCTTGCAGAATCCCTGCCCTGACAGGAAGTCTTACCCCTGCACTTGGTGACAATATAGGCAGGGATGCCAGTGGTCTACTCTAAAGTCAAGACTAACAATGGATTTAACTCCTTCTCCTTGTGAATTTCTAATAAGCATGCATTTTCCTCTTCAAGTTGAGATGTATTTTTGTTAATGACTAGAAATCTAAAAGGTGAACTTTAGTCCTTGCCAGAAGCTGTGGAAAGCTAGTGTAGATAGTTTGCAAAATATTTGGAGCAAGCTTTAAACAAAATATTAAATGATTATTGTTGTTGTGTGCCTTCCAGTCACTTCTGCCTTTTTTATTGTGACCTAAGATGAACCTATCACAGGGTTATCTTGGCAAAATTTGGCCAGAGGGGATTTTCATTTTGTCTTCCTCTGAGGTTGAGATAATGTGGCTTCCCCAAGATCACCCAGTAATTTTCCATGAGTTTAAAACAACAACAACATCAATAACAAATAGGATCACCCATTGGTAGACATTACTGTGTGTAGGAGAAGCTACAACTTGGATGGTGAACAGAATGGACAAAAGCTAGAGAATAGTGCAACTTTTTCAAGTTAACTTGGTCGAAAATATAATACTTTGGAATGCAATTCCCAGACTACGTTCTGGTAATAATGACTATACCATGAGAAAGCTGCTGACATGGCATGAGAAATAAATGGAATGAAAGACTCCAAGAAACCCCACACATCACCTATACAGAAGAGTTGTTTCTCAGTATTTATTCTTGTCTGATTCTGTGCTCTAGTCTTCTCCTGCCAGAAAGAGGGTGACACTCTTGAAAGATACAACATTTAGGAATCACCTTCATATGAATCCAGCAGTCTATTTACAGAAAAACTTGAGGGGAGGTCTTAGCTGAGAAACAAATAATATACAATAAGAATTAATTTCACATGTACCACAGATAAATATGTAAAGATATATAGTGGGGAATCCTAAGCAAGGCTGCTCCTTATTAGCCAACCTGACACATATGCCTTAAACAACAGATTTTGAGTGTCATAAAAAGGCAGAAAGCTCTAAGTTATTTAATTTATTATTATTATTATTATTATTATTATTATTATTATTATTATTATTATTATTATTATTATTATTTAACCCAGAGATAGGTACTAATTCTCTGTCAGATGTGAAAATAGCTTGACAGGACCAGAGAAGACATTTGCTGTTCTGTCTCATGTAGCAGAATGTGTTGGACCAGTCCTAACCACAACTAACCCTTCTACTTTTTTTTAATCTAAGCATTTATATTTTTAAAAAACATAGCATGAATCCCATATAGATTGCAATTCTTAATGGAGCTGCCCCATGTAGCATGTTATTAAAACTGCAGATTGAACTATCTTTACAGGAATTCAAAGATATAGCCATGTTAGTCTGTAAAATCAGTATTAGAGAGATCATGTAGCACCTTTGAGACTAACTGAAAGAAAGAAGTTGACAGCATGAGTTTTCGTAGATTTCAGTCTACTTCCTCAGATGCTTTTGGTGGAGTGGAAGCCAGGGACAGACATATGCTGTATATGCTCTTGGAGTGTGAGAACGTTAATTAAAATGCAAAGTCCTTTGTGTATATAAATGAAGTAGTAAGTCTGGTTTTAATGATGGTAGTTTGTGGACAAAGACATACCCATTGGGTATGGAAATGAGGTGGCAAGATGGGGGCAATGTTTGCCCTCCTCCAGTCTGCTGGGACTTCTCCTGTTTTCCAGGAGTTCTCGAAGATTATTGCCAATGACTCTGAGATTACATTTACCAGTTCTTTTAATATCCTTGGATGTAGTTCATCTGGTCCTGGTGACTTAAATTAATTTAGGTTAACCAGGTATCCCTGTACTACCTCTTTACTTATTCTGTGCTGCATTTCCCCTAGTGTGCCTCTGCTCCATTTCCCTCAAGTTGAGCACCCTTTTCCTTTTGTGAGATGACTGAGGCAAAAAAGAGGTTGAGTAATTCTGCCTTTTCTCTGTCCCCTGTTAGAATTTCTCCATCTTCTCTGTGCAGTGGCCCTACCATTTCCTTCTTCTTTCTTTTGGTATGGACATACCCCCAAAAAGCCTTTTTGTTGTTCTTAACCCCTCTAGCAACCTGAGTTCATTCTGTGCTTTGGCTTTCCTGACTTTATCCCTACATGTATTAGCTATTTGTTTGAATTCCTCTTTAGTGCTTTTGTCCCTTTTCCATTTCTTATACATCTCCTGTTTAATTCCCACTCTTGCACTACATGCCCTCTGGATTAGGATGGCTGTCAGCACTGCCATGATTAGTTTCTGCAATTCACGTTGATCACTATAGTACTGTCTAGAGTACCCAGTACTGGATGTAAAAGGCTATTGCGACAGAGTACCTAGAACTGGATGTAAAATGAATTGGGAGTTCACAGATGGTGGATAATACCTGCTGAAAGTACAATTTGTCTTAGATCTTAGTAACTTTACAAAGTAAAATTATTAGAAAAGGCCATTTTCCAAGTCTGAATTAACCCACACAGACAATGTGCCGTTCTTCAGGTTTTGGACTCATTTCCTGACTGTGTTTGAATATCTAGACAAATGATTGGGATTGAACTGAACTGCAGACTCATTGCAGGAACTACAGACACAGTTTATTTAACTAGCTAAATCAGAAATGGGACTCTGTACAATTTAAATGATAAAAAAGAAAGAGAAGATAAATTGTTGTATTGATTATTACTTTGCCAGAAATATCTCAGCAAGAAATGCACTTTCAACCCTGAATTTCATTACTCTAACTAATGTTGTTCTAATAAGATTTTTCTGTTGTATTTATTTTGCTTTCTGTACTTAGAATAAATCTATTTTACTTAGCATGAAAGTTGCATGATTTTCCTGATAAGCAAGACACCTTGTAACACAGTCAAGGGGGCTTTCTGGTTGGATATATTGGCCTTCTTGGCATGATGCAAAACTCAACTGTTGTCACTTTAGCAAAGGTATCTTGTAGCACTTTTGAGACACAGAGAAAGAATTTTGTAGTGTAAACTTTCATAGACTGAGTCTATTTCATTGGATGCATCTCAGATTCATACTTCATCAGATGCATTTTTTATTTCAAAGATTTTACAAAAATCTTTTGCATCCTGATATAGACTATCATGGCTATGTTTTTGAATGCTGTCACTTTTGTTAGCAGTAACACATGAATGTTCTGTATGATCTAAAAAAGTCAGAGTAAACACAAGGAGCCAAATTTGACTCTGACTTTTTTTGGATCATACAGAATTTCTGTGCAGCTTATCATCTGGGGGCAGTGGACTTACCATAGGTTTTATACAAACTATTAATTAGTTGAAATTTGCATATCCTACCCCATAAAATGAGATCTCAGGAGGGGGTGGCATTGGCATTACAAATATTGTATAATCAATATAAATAGATTAAAACAACTTAAACCCATAAAAATAGATCAAAACATATTAAATATATTAACAAGTCAAAATGTTAAAACAATTAAAACTATGCTCATAAATATTTTAGAGTGGACCGCAAAGGCAGTAATGAACTGTCATGTCTTTAAGTGATACTTAAACGAAGCTAGCATTGGTGTCAATTGGACCTCCAATGGGAGGGTATTCCAAAATTGGGGTGCCACAGCTAAGAAAGCCCTCTCACATTTCATCACACAGTGTATTGACTTCACATGTGGATAACAGTGGAAGGCCCCTCCCAGGAGACCTCAGTCCTCATATTTAGTTATCAAAGATACTGAAAGTATTTGAGGGTTTAGCATCTTGTTCAGATTAAAACCAGTAGTGGATTCACTGCTTCATTGACAAGGAATCAGGGTTTTCAGGTGAGACAAGAGACAGGGTTCTTGTCCTTTGAATGGTTGTATGTAAATGGGAGTTTGTATGACAAACAACATCTGCTGACATCCTCTCTTCTACACAACCATTGAGGGACAAGAATCATGTCTGTTATCTCACCTGGCAACCTTACATGAAAGCTTCTAATGTTGCCAAGGCAATAGGACTGCAGAGCTGACATCCTACAGCTCAAATCTGGCTCCTCTTTCCTACTTTCCTGTAAAGGCATAATTACAAGGGGAAACCAACATGTCCCTACTCAGTGGCCAAAAAAAGAGAAGAATATTACACTGGACAGCTATCTGGTTGGCTACTGTTCAAAGAGAGTGACTGATTTTTTTAAATCTGTCTTTTCCCTTATAGTAAAGAACTTTGGATTTTCCTCAGAACACAATAAGTTGTGAGTCTCCTGCCACACTCTTTATACTAGATCTTACTCTCAAAAAGCCTCTCAATACTAAAATGTGCATTAATCCCTTCCTAAATGAAAAATCCTAGATTTGCAGCTTCCTGAGAATTTTAAATATGCCCAAACTGCAGATCCTAGAATTTGCAATTTTCTAGGGCCAGAGAGTTTCTGTGCTTCATCAGATTATAGGTCCCAAGATTCAATAGACTGCAGCCATGTCAATTAAAGCAAAATCATAGTATTTTAATTATGTTTTGTGGAAATGTCCCTGGAAGAGATAGAAAGCCTATGAATAGATTTAAAGAAGAGTGTCACATAACAGAGAATAACAACAGAGATAATGAATGTTTTTGGCACCAGAGTAGTAGATAAATGTGAAAAAACCAAAGTGAGATGGTAGAAGGCTACAGGAGACAAGACTGCATAAGGATTTGGCTGAGGCATACACTTTAGGTAAATTAGCTTATAATACAAATTTCACAATGCAAAATAAAAATTAAGGGCCATATTAATTGTGTTTTGAATACTACTAGCTGAGAATTTGGACAAACCAGACAAAAGCAGTCTTATAATTTTGAAACTGATGAAACAGATTTTCAACTCTGAAGACAGCAGAAAACTTTTCTTTTGCTCTTGCCAGTTTTAATACACCTGCATTTTAAGAGCTGCATGATGCCAATAATTAATCACCCCATTTCAAATTTGATTTTCCCTACTCAAGCCTGCTAAAAAAAGGAAAGAGTGTCAGAAGAAACAATAATCCAACATAGTCTTTGGAGTTCTGTTTGTGGATTCTGGAGCGTGCATCTTAATTCTAAACACTATGGAATGAATCAAAATGTAAGTTATATTTTGAATAGGCCCTTTGCATGGATCTGGTATAGCCTTCCATGGACAAAAGAGGATCCTTCTCTCCTCCTTTGCCATAATTTACCCATTCAACAGGCTTCTCAGTGGAAAAATTACCCATGTGTATTAAACCTTTTTGGTCATTGCAAACCATACATCTAACAGTATACCAGAGCTTAAGTGTGTACTGTTTTCAAGCACACAACATACTGTTGCCTGGTAACCTCCATATATATGAAATTTGTATTATAAGCTAATTTACCTAAAGTGTATACCTCAGTCAAACCCTAATGCAGTCTTGTCTCCTGTAGCCTTCTACAAACTCACTTTTTTCCCCACATTTATCTACCACTCTGGTGCCAAAATCATTCATTATATATAATTATACAATGCTTTTCAAGGCAAAATCTCACAAAGCAGTTATAAAGAAGGTACATATTATACAAGTCACTACTTCTCTCACACAATGAACAAATTCTCCTCAGGACTCACCTTCATCTTGCACTCCCTCCCATGGCCATTTAGAGACTGGTGGAGAGAAGTTTCTGTCTACATTTGTATTGCCAGACCCAGAACAAGAAAGGCATCCAGTATTACCTGGGGGTCCTTCATATGTTCCAGATTCTGATGATGATTTCTTACCCATCTCTCCCCATGGATTGAGGTGGGAAACAGCAACAGACTAAAATACAACACGTAACAACAATTACAAGTTTAAAAGGACACATAAGCCCAATACATATTAAAACTACCAGACCATAGTTTAAAATTCATAATTTAAAATTTATAATTTAAGATTCATAATTTAAAAATTATCTAGATGGGCCTGCCGGAATGTTGTTGTTGTTGCACATCTGGTTATAGGCACACAGCCAGATGCTGCTCCAGTACCTATTGCTTTCCATCAGGAACTAAATAGCCATGGAACAGGGCCTCCACAGGAGGAAGGTAACTCCTTCAGGAGGGAAATGGGTAGATGGGGAGGAGTTCCATTTGGGTAGAATTTGACTGTATATCTCACAGTGAATGATCTTGGCCAAGAATGTCTTTAAACTCATAAGCATATAAGAAAAATTATGCTGAAACAGACTAAAGGCCTACATAGTTCAACACAGTCCCTGTACAGTAGATTACAATTTGCCTTTGGAGGGCCTGCTAGCAGGACTGAATGCAAATAGTATGTTTGTTCTTATATTCCTCAGCAAGTGGTATGTTGAGACCTCTGGTGCTGGAGGCAATATTCCTATAATAACCAATATCCATTGAGATCCTCATGTCTAGCCCTCATGTCTCCTAAAGCCATCTGTGTTCCAGTGGCAAATTGCAGTTTACCTATGAACTGTGTCAAAAATTACAGCAAAAAATTCTTCAATCTGATATGACTCTCCCATCATTTAGCTTCACTGGATGATCCTATACACAACCATTACAAAAGAAGAAGAAGAAAAAAATTGCATCCACAGCATAGATAATTTTCAGCATCTCTGCCATGTCTCCCCCTTGTTCTCCCCTTTTCTCATCTGTTCTCGCTCTTTCTCTAGGCTAAATGGTAATCTTTTCATAACCTTTTCCTTATTTTGGTGAGCCTTTATTGTATCTTTTCCAGGTGCAGTGACCCAAACTGTACACAGTAATAGAAGTGTGGTGGTTATATCAATTCATAAAAGGATAGTATTGTAATTTGGCAGTTTTATTTCCCCCTCCCCTTTTTAATTTCACCCAGCATGGAATGTGTCTCCTTCTTTTTATATTATCAGAGAGGTAAGAGCTTTAAATGATGGAAAAAAGGCTGTGTGTGAAAGACAGAGAACAATTATGTTAACGAAATCTTTGCATTAGATCCATTAAGCACAGATTACAGTGGGAGAAACGACATTTTAGTACAAAAGCTAGCAATAGCATGCTTTCTTATTAGGGATGGATAAGATGTAGTATTGTTTTTCAAACAACCAAGAAAATGAAAGTCAGATCTACTCATAGTAAATATATTTATAGGCATTATAAGAGGAAAATGCAGTTGTTATTTGCAGAAGACTATCTCTTACTAGATAGTTAAATAAATCAGTGAATCAGCAAACACAAGGACACAAACATAACTGAAGAATCACACTGATGAACATAACAAAGAGTGATGTGTCTCAATGGCTGCATTCTCAGTGCAGAAATAATCCAGTTTGACACCACTTTAACTGCCATTGCTCAGTGCGCAATGTTGGGAACTGTAGGTTGTTGTAGCACTAGAGTGTGCTGCAACAAACTACAGTACCTAGAATTCCATAGCAGTGAGCCATGGCAGTTAAAGTGGTGTCAAACCAGATTATTTCTGCAGTGCAAATGCAGCCAATGTTTACAGTCAGTTTATCTGTTTAGTCAGTTTCAATGACCAAAAAGTCCTTGTGACGAAACCTTCATTAATAGTAATGAAACATTTAATTTTTAATAAAAGAAAATTAAGACTAAGGTAAAAGACCAAATTACTTCAGGATTGTAGTGAATGACTCATAGTATCATTAAAAAGGCAGCATTGCTTTTTAGATGATCAAAGCATTAGATGTATGTCTGGGCAATGTGGTTAATTAAAGTTATAGGTGCTGGGCAAGAACAAGCACTAGACTTCTATACCCATAGGCAGTGAAACTGGGCTGTAGCCCTCTGCATCCCTCTAGAGCAGATTTGTAGGATGCACAGCAGCCTTCAGGAGGCAGATGGGAAGCCCTAATGTTGTTGAAAGTAATGGGACCTAGCAGGAGAAAACTATTGGGTTTTGTCCAGCATATTGGACATACTGGACAGGAGCATACTGGACAGGAGCACTGGTGGCACAGTGGTTAAATGCCTGTACTGCAGCCTCTCACTCACAAACCACAAGGTTGCAAGTTCAATACAAGCCAGGGCTCAGGCTCGACTCAAGCTTGCATCCTTCTGAGGTCGCAGAAATGAATACCCAGCTTGTTGGGGGCAATTAGCTTACAGTTGTAAACCACTTTGAGACTGCATAGCATGCTATGAAGCAGTATATAAATGAAGCTGCTATATTGCTACTTGCTGGGTATAGCAATGTGAAAAATTGTACTGTGAGTAAACTTTACAAAGCGATGTGCCAGATCAATGATACAGGTGGCAGGTCCTTTCTAAAAAATCTAGGTTTAAATTTTGGAGAACTTTTTCTTGTCATAATTTATTCTGGCCTCCATTTCTAACAGAGCACATTGGTAAATAGCTTTGACTACTACAATGGAAGATCTGTATAATAAAGAATCTAATTCAGCTCCCAGTTAAACAATGCCCATTCATCACAGTGTGCATATCATAACATGTTTTCATGTGACTTGCAAAACATATCAATGATATGAATTAAAGCAGCAATATTTTTTAGAAGTTCATTTGTATGATTTCAGGAGTGAAATAATTAAAGCTCCCTGATAATCAATATGTTATGTTTTTAATGAGTATTGTATTAATTTTCCAGATCTGAAACTAATCTACTGAATGAGAAAAGTTTCAAGAGATTGGAACCTGTTTAAAATTAGATTTAAAACTAATACAGCTTCTAATTAATCTCAGTTATTTATCTGTGAGTGAAGATGACATACATTCTAAGCATCACAGAAAGGGACTGTAAACACAGTTGTCATAGAATTCAAAAATTATATTTTGCAAACCAGAGCTTGGTAAAATCACCTCTTTGGTTTACAGCTCCTAAAATCCCATAATCAACATGGCCAAACATATAGTTTAAGGAACACAGAAAGTAACACATAATCAGGATGCAGAAAATAAAAGTCTATAGATATTAGAAAAATTATATTTTGAAATTTCAGCTTCTAGAATTTCCCAACTGGCATCATGAATGGCCATGTCTGGGAACTTCTGGATGTTAAAGTCTAAGAAAATAATCTTCCCAAGCTTTTATGTCAAATCACATCAGACTATCTTAAAGTGAGGACTTTGTTCCTTGTAAGTACTTATACCTTACCTAGAAGGGTATTTTAATCTCACATCAGCACTGTTGGGTAGTCTGAAAGATGACAATTTACTAAAGTATGGTTTATTAGTACCAATATGAACCTTGACTCCCCTGGTTCATATACTGCTATGTCTATTATCCTAAGTCATAGTTCAACTGGAGATGCCTTAAATATAAGACCAAGCTTGACACTAGAATGCATCATTTTAGTAATCATGATTTTGGAGAGGCCAAAGCTCAGTGACAGAAGTGGCTTCCACATCAATGTGGTAGTGAATCCACTCCAGGTTTCAATGCCAACTTGAAAGAAACTGTTCAAAGTGCTAAACCTATTTTGGGGATAGAGTTTAGCACACTGGACAGCTCCCTTAAAGTTTGGATGCAAGATCCATCTCCTTACCAACATGCTACTCATCAATGACCACCAAAGGCTGAGCCCTTGCTGAGCCTACGTAAGTTCCCAATGTTTCCCCTGGCATCTAATCAAAAGGGACCCAGGTGATTGAACAAAACTGCAGGGCTGTTGTCAAGAGTAAATTGTATGACAGAATGATTCACTTTAAGACTGCTTAATTTGTCTGTATGCATTACAAAGAGTAGAAATCGTAGAGATGTGCTTGACCTGAATGCTCAAAGAAACTGAGCTAGGTTGCTGGTTTAATATCAATTCAGATAATTCTATTTACAGTGTTTAGAATCTGGAACAATAGCAGAAATCAACAAAGGCTCCTTCAAATCTTGACAATTTGAAATATGATCAGTGCATTGTACTGGCTACTGGGAATCTTGCCCCTGTAAAGACAAAATAAATGTTTTACACCAAGGTCAAGATTGGTCAAATATGCTGGTTTGTTGCCTCAGGGCTGCTTCTCCCAAGGGTTATCTTTTTTCTTCTTTTTTTGGAAAGGCATGGCTTCAGGTTCACTTGTCACCTTATGTATTTGTTTCAAAATAAGTGGAAGTGGAATTACAACTGCTTCCATGTCCCCACAGTTGCAAGATTCAAAAGGAAATTGCTTAAATTCTGTTCTGTGTCTCATATATTTTATTTTTGTCTGATTAAGCACAAAGTCATTAATCTCAGTCTCTCATTGATTTTCTTTGGCTGCAAAGGTGACCTGCAAGTTTTTCCTGATTTCATTTATTTGCATTAAGGACTACTACATAATATATGTGCTTTGTTGGAGATTCTGGACTTGTGTTTAGAGGCCTGGAGATCTTGGAAGTTAAAATTTAGATTCACCACGAGCTTAGAACATGCAGATTTTTCTATTCTATAGTTATTTCTCATTTTAAGGCCAGAGACCAATTGCCCTTGACACCGTAGATGTTAAACCAAAATGCTGGGATGGACTATCTATACCAGGGGTAGGCAACCTAAGGCCTGGGGGCCGGATGCAGCCCGCAAGGCCTTTGGACTGGCCCCAGGCCGGTCCTGCTGCTGCCACCACCCGCCTGCCATGATGATATTGATTATTGTTGTTATTACTTGTTCTTGGGTTTTTCTTGGCAAAATCTCCACAGGGGTTTTGCCATGGCTTTTCTGGGGCTGACAGAGTGTGCATGCATATTTTTTTAATTTTTATTTTTTAAAATATTTTTATTTATTTATTTATTTATTTATTTATTTATTTTTGGTGCTTCAGCCCCCCAGTTGTCTAAAGGACAGCAACCTGGCCCCTGGCTCAAAAAGGTTGCCTACCCCTGATCTATATCCATATAACAGGATATTCCAATATATCTGGCAGGATCTATCTTAGACATTAGATCTGTCTTAGACATTAGATCTGGGAATTGTCTTAGACATTAAATATGGGAATGAAATTACTGTTGCCTAAAATAAGAAGCAAGAATGTTCTTTTTGTAACCACAGAAAAAATCCACAAAATCCACATATGAAAGGCACTTACATTAATGTTCTTGTTCTTAGGATTCTCTATGAACTTTTACCATCCAAGTATCTTTCTTCCCCTGTAGATGACAATTGTGCTGAGGCAAGGGAAGCAAACTTTTAGCAGAAAATTGGGAGAAATAATAATAATAATAATAATAATAATAATAATAATAATAATAAAGGGTTAAGGGAAAGGATTAAGCAATCACATTTTTTCACTTTCAATAGCAGCCTCCTAAACCTTCTTTTTATTCAAAAAAGAAAAAGAATTCCAGGTGGGAAAACCCAACACCTGCACAGAAGTCTGTATCATTTCTAGTTTGGCCCCTGATTGTACTGAGAATGTGAAGACTTCCAGGAATGCAATAAAATTCTTCAATTAAAAAGTTTTATTAAGCCATAAAATTAATGTAGTAAGTTATTTTTTTTAAAAAAAACATAGAAGCAATGGAAAATGTAAAGTGTCATTGGGGGATTTGAAAAAGCTAATAATAAAAAAGTTTGGCTGCAATCCAAAACACATTTACTAGAGAGTAAGTCATGTTGATCTCTGTAGATCTTACCTTTGAGTAAACATAGAGTTCCACATTGTATTTATGCTGACTGAAATGCAATACCGCTTTCTTCAACAAACTAAATTGAGTTCAAAGTATGCCTTTCTAGTTATGAAATGTTTTCAGCTAAAATAATTATTGAAAGCACTCTGCTTCCTTCCTGGCACCAAATAAACTGGAAAATATTTCCATCAAAACATTGCTTATTGTTTGGAACAGAAGAAACTGATTTCTTGAAATGTATGTTTTGCCTCCCAGTCAAAACCCATAAAACTTTAGAAGTAGGAATAATTATGAGAGTGGAATGTTTGTAGAATTCAGACATGCTGCTTTCCCCATAATCAAACTTTTGTGTGTCAAATATTTGCACTCCTTTTAGCTTTCCACCTGAAAGGACAGGGTTTTCTATAGGACTGGTTCTATACTCTTGGTTTCTCCAGATCATATAAATATTTGGCCTTTTACTATATAGATCCACTGATAGTATTTTAATAATTATCCTTAACTGCTGTCAGGGATGGTTTGATTTTGAGTTCCTGCATAGCAGGGGGTTGGACTGGATGGCCCTTGTGGTCTCTTCCAACTCTATGATTCTATGATTCTATGATAAAATAATAATGTCTGGCATCTATATAAACAATGATCTCTTGTGTGTTTTCTGTTTTTCCCCTCCTTCACTTTCTTCATCACCCATTTCTCCACACAATATTCTCTTTCAATATTTTAAATGACAGAATTACTTTTGTGTAGAGTGGGACAGTGAAGTTGTCCATGCTGATCCTACCACTGCTTAGACAACTCCTCTCAGTGCAGACCACCTATAGCTATGCTTTGAAGGAATTGTGACAAAGGAGTATATCACATGGGATGGATCCTGTGCAGAAACTGGACTTACACTGAAAAAAAAAATGCTGCAAAAGCAGATTGTTTTTCAGATGACATTAGCATTAATGAGAATTAATGCGGCATTAACCCGAACAAAAACTAGACCAAGCCCGCTCCTTTTTACTTTTGGAAAATCCTGAAAGTAAAAAGGAGCAGATCTTGTCTAATTTCTGTTCGGGTTAATGTCACATTAACCGCATTGTGTGTGAAAAACTACCTGCTTTTGTGGCTTCCCCCCAGTTTTTAAATCCCGTTTCTGCACAGGATTTTTGCAGTTTGCCCCGTGTGATAAACTCCAAACTCCAGTCCTGATTCAGTTCAATAGTTCTTCTTAGAACATGGTAGCATCATGCTGGGACACAAGAAGACGTCTATATCATCTTTTATTCTTTCAAATGCACCTAGTCTTAAGTGCCTTTAATAAACAACCCTTCTGAGACCGGGACTGACTGATTATTTTATCCGCTTCAAATCCAGACCCACATAAGCTTGACAGCTGGATTGGCTGTGAGAGTGCTTCCATCGAGCTAGAGGCGAATTCTCACAACTGAGGTAGGGAGTGCTGTGTCCGTGATCCAAGGGGATTGCTGGGTTGCCTCTGTCTGCCGGGCCTGGGCTGTGAGTAATTGCAGCCACTATGGCAGTGACCAAAAGTATTGGTGGGTCAAAATGTTAATATTTTTTAAGGAAAACTTTGGCCACATGCTCAGTACACTAAGTCATGGTAGCCCTGTTTACAATTGGCACTTGTCTTTCATGCATATTGTGTACTTCTTTAATAACTAAGCTAGTCTTTTCAGTTAAAAGGAGACTGATATCAATTTGTCCTCAGGTACCTAGCCAGCCACTTTGTACATGCACATGCAGCAGACTTTTATTTTGGTGGACATGAAGAAGAGAGTCCTGCTGAGACTGAAGTTGGTTTAAGAACCATTTAGTCCTCATAGGGACTTAACAGAACCATAGTTGGGGAGGTGGGAGAGAATTCCAAATTTTCCATAATAATAATAATAATAATAATAATAATAATAATAATAAT
>JAIPUX010001232.1:106392444-106404895 GCA_020142125.1 Phrynosoma platyrhinos | reverse complement strand
CCGAAGGTGCTGGGCCTAGTGTCTCTCCCTCAGATGACACTGGATGTACATGCATTTTATACAAATTTTATACAAAGAAAGTACATGCATTTTATACAATATACAGCTGTTTCAGTATTAGCTTCATGTACAAGATTTCATAGACACACTGTGAACAGTCTTCCTAAGATGTTTTCTGCGAATTTTCAAAAAGACACACAAACACATACATACACATCTTATCCTTTTCACCATCAGAAGGAAGATGCAAGCTTGGTCCCTAAACTTTCAAGTACTCTTGTCAAGTCAAATATTCTTGTCAAGAATTCATTGAGAAAGTCATAATAGACTCAGTGCTATGAAACTGATAATGATTGGTAGCATGACTGTGCCTCAATTCACTTTTTTCTGCACTGTATACTGTCTTCACAATGGAAAGATTTATACTCTGTCTTTCAGGTTTGTGGAAGCTTCCCGACCCATTTGTGGAAGCTTCCTGGCCATTTCACTCTTGGAAGAAAGAGCTGTGCATGTGCTACACATTTTCTCCATACCAAATAAATTAGCCTGATACCAGCCACAGAGCTACTGTTAAAAAGTAATTCATTCTATTTACTCAACAAATTTTTAAAAGGTAATTAATTATATTAATCACACTATTTATATGCAACCCAGCATGGTGCAGTGATTTGAACATTGGAATATGGCCCTAGAGACCAGGGTTAGACTCCCCATTCAGCCATTGAAACCCACTGGGCAAACTTGCATAAGTCACACAATCTCAGTCCCAGAAAACCCCATGGGAAGTTCACATTAGGGGCACTATAGGCCTAAGCAGACTGCCAGAAATAGTGCACATTAAATTGAGGCACTGCCCTGGCTCAGTGCTAGGGAATCATGAGAATTGTATTTTTTTTTTTCTGAGACATTGAGCCTTCTCTGTCAGAGAGCTCTGGTGCCACAATAAATTACAGTTCCCATGATTCCCTAGCACTGAGCCAGGGCAGTGCCTCAATTTAATGTGCACTATTTCTGGCAGTCTGCAAAGGCCCTATAAGTCTGAAATGATTTTAAAGCAGACAACAACAACAACATGTTGCATTACATATGGCTCCCTACTTTTCTATTGTTTTAATTGTTTACCTCCCCGCCACACACTCTAGGATAGAGGAAGTCATAAAATATACTAAATATGCCTTTAACTTAAAGAAAAAACAATTAAAATATCTCTAAAAATGACCCTAAAAGGTGATAAATATTTAAAAGTAACTGGAAAATGTTATTTTTTTATATGTGACTTCATTTATGGCTGTTCCATTTGTGCAGTTCAGTTACACAGCAATATAGCTTTGTTTCATTTTTATTACCAGAAAAAAAGTAAATGGTTGTAGTGAAATACATTCTTTCCATGCTCTGAGTAGGTGATGCTTTTCAGCTACCAGTGTTGTGGTCAGATTCAATTGTTTATCTAGTGTGCTTCTGTATGTGAAATGGAGGGACATCATTTCATCTTTTGCCTCAAGCAGCAAGATATTTTTGGCTACCGTGCTAGCTATTAACTTTTTTTTTATAGTGCAATTGTAAGCGGCTTTGCCTCAGGACAACTGACACTGATAGCTCTACTCATAGAAGCCACAGAGTATTACAGAGCTGGACTTGGGAGATTATGACATACAGCTTCTGAACTTCAATTCGACCCAGAAAAAAGGGACTTTAGTGATACCTATTGCACAACATTGCTTCCAACCTGTACTGCATCCTCCAAGTATGGTTAGATCATCCCTTTCCATTGATGGAGGAAACCCACCAATGAGCTCCCAATTGCATTAGTCCCTAGGTGCAAAATGTTGCCTTGGGGCAGTTGCATTGTTGGCAGTCATGTAGTGTCAGTGTCCTCTCCTCTCCCCGGCCCCCCTTCCCTTGCAATTCCCAAACAACCAGATAACATTTTTTCCTATTTTTTTAAATCTTAAATTGCAGTGGCAGAGCTCTGGAATTGCATGAAAATAAAAATGAAATAAAATTTTAAAAAAGTCAGAAGGCATGCCTTAACAGATTAGAGAGTTAGGCCAAAACTACCAAAATGAATTTCAGCAGGGAGATGTAAGGTACTACACATAGGTAGAAAAAATATATGAAAGGCTTATATACAGGAGGGGTGACACCTGGCTTGACAACAGTGCATATTGTTAGGAAGGATCTAATTAGAGGAATTTATAATTAGCTCAAAATATGTAAGAGTGGGGCCCTAACAACACCCTGCGAGACTGGAATACCATTGTGTATACCAGAGGACTAAGAGATCTTGCAATGGATGACGCTGAGACAGGCTTCTTCAATCTAGGTCTAAATATTTATTAAAAGGTGAAAACTGAACACACACAAATATAACACACACACTCACACTGAACACTTAGAAGTAAAGGACTGAAAGTGGGAATAGACTGAGATGGGCCAGACTACGGGAGATAGTCACTTCCAAAGGCTTCTCCAGGATCTGATGTGGATGATGTTAAAGATGATACATGGCCACCAAAATGGGGGAAGGGATGGCTGACGAAGCTACAATCAGAGCACAGACTGATGTGGAGTCAGGATGCACTCTTAAGGATAGCACATGGAGTCTAAAACTCTAGGGGTTTATATAAGAAATATTTAGCTTCTGGCTTGATGGCTTGGCTGTAGCATTGACAAAGGTGCTGATTGCCTGGGCTTTGTTAAGCCAAGGTGTGAGGATGACCTAAAAATGTACTTGGATCTTGACACAATCGAGTAGGGAAGGTTAGAGAAAAAGGGCACAGTTAAATTTGATCACTGCCCCATCAGGAATAAGACTCAGGACAAATAAACACTGTAATAAGAACTTGACTTTGGGGAATTTATAATTAGCTCAAAAATAGTAAATAGGATCCAACCCATTGTATGCAGGGGGCTAGAGGGAACAGTTGCTGCAGAGACAGCATTTGTCAAAAAGAATGGTACTTCTATTAAGAGAGAAAAATAAATCAATAAGTAAACACATGCATACATAGAGGATCAAACATACCAAAACACCTTAACATACATTTACACACACAACAACTCAGGAGTAACTTGAATAGGAAGCAGAATGCTTTCTAAGGGTGATAGTTACCTGAAAGGAGGCTGCTCCAAGATGAATGAAGAGGGATCCATTATGTCAGGGAAAAAACAAAGAATAGAGCTGAGAACTCTAGTCAGAGACCACAATGGGACAATACCATCATGGAATCTACCCAGAGCTCCTATGTGCCTGAGATTTTTTGGAAGCATTTATATACCCTTAAGACTAAGCTGAGGCGAAGAATTGCTATTGTATATCAAAGGATGCTTTGAAGCAGACAATTTCCAAAAGAGGGGAGATAGGACGCTGATATCTTTTCAGCCGGACACATCCTGACTGGCAAATAAATCTGTTAGGTGTGAATGTCCTGTTTCACCGCTCTTAAGCCTGTCCTTTTTGATCTGCAAATGGTTGCAAATGCAGATGTTTGGAGTGCCTACGTGAGGCTCAGCCTTGAGCTCATGGAGATGAAGGCTCTTTCCAACCTAGGGCTTCTGAGAGAGACCCAAAGGGCTGTTGATATAAAAACCAATTGAACCACTCATTGTAACAACAATATTATGTTGACCTTTAGGGATAATGGTCTTTCCCCTTTAGCAACTCCCAAATCTGTCTGGTAAGGAATTTTTCAGTTGTTTGGGCAGGCCCTCCCTGTGCCTCCTGACTTGCCATCTAGAGGCTTACAGCTGACATCCCATAGAGGTCAGTTCGGAGTCATAGAGGGAACACATGTATCCCAAAATTTTATTAAAATTATATTTGCTAACAACATGAAAGGAATCCAGGAGTCTTAGTAGACCACAAGCTGAACATGAATCAGCATTGTGATGCAGCAGCTAAAAAAGCCAATATGATGCTAGGCTGCATCAATAGGAATGTAGTGTCTAGATCAAGGGAAGTAATTGTACCACTCTATTCTGGTTTGGTCAGAACTCCCCTGCAGTGCTGTCTCCAGTTCTGGTCATCACAATTCAAGGATGTTGACAAGCTGGAACATGTCCAGAAGAGGACAACCAAAACAGTGAAAGGTCTGGAAACTATGCCCTATAGGGCTGGCCATGTTTAGCTTGGTGAAGAGAAGGTTAAAGGGTGACATGATAACCATGTTTAAATATTTAAAGGGATTCATATTGAGGTTGGAGCAAGCTTGTTTTCTGCTGCTCCAGAGAACAGGACACGAAGCAATGAATTCAGCCTACAGGAAAGAGATTCCACCTAAACAATAGGAAGAACTTCTTGACTGTAAGAGCTATTCAACAGTGGAAAACTCTGCTTCAAAATGTAGTGGAGTCTCCTTCAGAAGCTTTTAAACAGATACTGGATTGCCATCTGTCAGGGGCGAAGACATGCAATGATGTGGTGAATACAAACAGGCATAATTCCAATTTCACAAGCATGATTGTGGCAACACCACAAGGCACAAACCAACAAGAAGAATGTAAAGAAGATTTCATAATTACAGAATGATTTATAGATAAAAATGGAAAGACTGTGGGATAACTCTTAAAATGTTTTTAAAGCTTACATGATCACACCATTTGAAGATGCTTTCTTGTATTCTTTCCTGTACAACTTTTGCATTATGTGACCTCATGTGACCCTTTGAAGCAACAGATCATAATACGTTGTAGTGT
This sequence comes from Phrynosoma platyrhinos, assembly GCA_020142125.1. NCBI lineage: Eukaryota > Metazoa > Chordata > Lepidosauria > Squamata > Phrynosomatidae > Phrynosoma > Phrynosoma platyrhinos. Next base: position 106,400,200 of record JAIPUX010001232.1, on the reverse strand, counting down.
TTGTGTTTTACAGCATAATAGTTCTCAAGAGGATATTTGTTAGAAAGCTGATGCACACAAAAGGTTACATTCAGAATTGCTTGTATAAACTCCCAAAGTATACTATTAATGGGAAAATGCTTGTCCACAAAAAAGATTTATTGAAGACCAAAAAGCAAAAGAAACCATTTGTTTTAAATTAGTAATGGTGAGGAGTGAGAGAATAAATTGAGAAAAGAATGAAGAGACAGTATTTTAGTAGCACTGCATGCTCTGATTTCACATTAATACAACATAATTATCCTGATATAATTAACAACTTTGCAAATTACCAAAAGTAAAATGAATAATTATCCAAGAACTTGACTAAAATAATTCATGAGGATATAGTGTTGCCATATCCTGATTTTTCCCGCACAATCACGTTTTTTCAGGCTTTTACAATGTCCCAGCCTAGTTTTAGGAGCATGTCCCGGGCTGGGTCCAGTCCTGTGGACTCGCAGGGGGGTTTGGGGGGGGGGCTAGGCTGCCACCACTGCCTTTCCTGTGTAATTAAGTTTGGAATGTTCTGCTGCCACTTTTTCCAGACTTTTCCAGCCCCTTTCAGACAGAGGTACAATTCCTCCCAAACTGAACCCAACTGCCTTGCCCAGAGAAGCTGGCCTCTGTCAGGAATGGAACTGTGCATGTGCCTCCCTGAGATTGCCATGGCCCCTTTGTGTCACTGCCCCATGTCCCGTCTGCCATGCAGTCCCTCATTGGACTGAGCCGACTTGCGTGGGGTTTCTGGTGGCAGCAGAACCTTCCCCAATGAAACTCCACCTGCTACTTGACGGCCCTGAAGGTGGCCTGGCACCCCAGCAAAGATCCCCATCAGGGGACCTTATCACACGGGGTCTAAAGCAGTCCCATCCCCATCGCATCCCCGTCCCATTGCGGTTCCTTTTCAATCCAGAACTATACCGGTATACAGAAGCAGCATCATTCCGGTATAGCTCTGGTCGTGGCAAAAATGTAATTCCCAAAGAATCTGGCATTCAAAAGAATGGGGATGATGCTGGATGATGGCGCAATGGGACGGAGATGGGACAGGGATGGGTGCAACGTCATGTGAAAACACGGGGAAAGGAAGCGCAATGGGACGGAGATGGGACGGGGATGGGCGGGGTTTCTCTGCGACGTCGTGTGAACACAGGGGAAAAGGAAGCGCAATGGGACAGGGATGCGATGGGGATGGGACTGCTTTAGACCCTGTGTGATAAGGTCCAGGGTCTTGCATTTGGCAGCAGAAGAGGACAGAGAAGCCCCCTGCCTGGCCTGAGGAGGGAAGGGAGGGAGTTTCCCCAGGACTTGGCCATGAGCTAGGGGCCCTCTTCATATTGGCAAGGATCATCATCTTGGAGATGGGGAGCCCTTCAGGAAGGCAGTGTTCCTGAGAGATGCCTGATGTTTCCCCTGGGGCTTCCTTCTAAAAAACACAATGGACAATACAATTTTAGGCTGCCTCAGTAGGCCTTGCTAGAGGGCTTGGGGGGGGGGCTAGGCCAATGCCACTGCCTTTCCTGTGTTGTCAGCAGGGTATTGTCAGCAGGTTCTGGAGGCCAGGGGCCTGTTTTTCACTTTTAGTTGGTCATGTCCTCCATTTTTCTTGAATATCCTACATTTTGTCCTTTACATTTTTGTCCTGGTTTTGTGGAAGAGAGTTATAGCAACACTATCATAATTTATCATTCTGCTACCTATAACATCCTGAAAGACCTCATTGCACCTTCCTATGGATAGGACCTGCCTTTTTGTCAGTATAAAATACTATATGCAGAAATGGTGATAAGCATATAACACATAAAATGTGCAGGGGTAGCTGTATTGGCCATTTAGCAAATTCAAACAAAAATCCACCAAACAGTGATACCTTTATTGGCCAACCAAAATGCACAATATATTTGTTGCAAGTTTTCAAAGCTCCACTGGCTTCTTCATCAGGCAAGATGTTACAAATCAAACAGGAGAAAAAAAAATGAAAATGTTAGCCATAGGCCTGCCTTTTGCTGTTTCTCTTCTTGGTTGAGATGGTATGGGGAGGGCATAGTTTGTATTTGGTTGACTGGAACAGCTAATCTAAACATTTCCAAATACTGTCTTACTTAAATTCTGAAGCGTTTCAGTGAAGCATTTTAGTTGTAAAGAAAACAGTCTGGGAATTTTTTAAAAATGGAAAATAGGTGAAAGATTAGTACTGACGCCTAATAAATTCAGCAAAATTGCCTGTGCTAGGTCTATTTCTAGCTTGTATTGTTCAGGATATGAATGAGAAAACAATAGATATTTTAGTTTACCTACTGGGAAAAAAGGAATACTGTCCTGTAATCTAAAGAACATGAATGTAAAATAGAGCATGTAGCAAAGCAAAAGCTGCAACAGAGTCTATGAAAGCTGATTTTTGGTGATGATTGGTTAGAAGACACAGAGCTAAAGACAACACAAACAATTCAATTTTTTCCCCAGGGAAAGATTCCAGCAGTGCAGAGAAACCATTACAGAGATCATCTTCTTTCATCCTCTTGCATAAACTTAATACTCTGAGATTGAAGCTTTTAAGATTATTTTAGTAATTTCTACTTTTTCAATGTCATGAGAGAAAGACTTTCTTCTTTGAGCTAGCACCAAATTGGGTTTAAGATTTAACAGTAATGACATCCATTTCACTAACTCATCCATTTTGGTTTCATTAGAAGCCGACTTCAGAAAATGGATGGCTTCTAAAGAGTAGTGGTGTGAGAAGCTTTAGGATGTTTGCTTTGGAGCCATCAACACACTTCAGCTACTAAGGAAAAGATTATGAGCAACCATATACAAAGCCTGAGCTCCCCCAGACAAGGCAAATGTGCTAGTAAGTTGCTGAATGTCGCAGTATTTTGTGGTGTAGTTCTTTCTTTAAAATTCATCATTTAAAATTCACAGTTTAAAAATCTGGATAAGCCTACCTTAGCAATGCTTTACACTGTAGGACTACCTCAGTAAACCATACCTTGGTTGAAAAGTTACATTTATAACAGAGGAATCTCAGGGTGAGAGCACTACATTGAAATTTAAAAAAAGAGAAAACGATGTACTGCCAGTATCTGCTGCTTTGACTGGGTGCTGTTGATTCTGCATCAGGTTGTTCCTTTCAAAACAAAAATGATTTTGCCACTTTATATATGGAGCACTATTTCACTATGCCATTTTATTTAACAGAACTTGAGCTTCCATGGATTTTGGTATCTCTGGTGGATCCTGGAACCAAACCCCTGTGGATACCAATGGCCTACGGTATTAGACTAACCTTTTCTGTTGACAATTCCATTACCTTTTCCTTGGAGTAGTATTTTCTAATATTCCAGTGTGTGAAGGTTCTCACTTCACATCCTTCAGAAATTAAAAAGTAAAAGTAAAAATTAATCTTTCAGGGCAATGAATACTGTGATTGAGGGATAATACTACCATGCTCCCTTTTACATGTTTAATATACACTTCCAGATCTTGGAAAAGTTATTTTTTTTTTGGGTTGCAGCTGCCAGAATTTCCCAGCCAGCTTGTCCACATTGTGGTCCAAACAAGCTGTAATCCAAAACATTACTTTTCCAACCTCTGTCTAATTCATGATATCAGAATAGGGCTATGAAAATTCAGAGAATAGTCCATAAAGAGAAGGCAAAAATATCTCTGCTGGGTTATGTGTATCCAAAGAATTAATATCTGAATCTTTTTCAAGATATGGATTGCTCTATATCTGAAAAGTTAATCATGAATCCTCGCTATTGCTTAGAGCAAACACTTAGGAAATATTTAGTGCCAGGTTCTGAATGTAAAGTGTATTTGAATGGTTTCATTATTACCTGCAGACTCTGGCAGAACAAACATTTTCCACAGAAATGAGTCAATAACTATAATTACTAGCTATTTTAATGAAAGGCTTCTGTGATCTCAGCAGATATTTGTCTGTTTCAGACTAGATTGTTAAATTGATGTTCTCACAATATTTAAGAGCTGGGAGACTATTTTTGCTGCAATCTCTGCTTCCTAAACAGAAGTCTAGTATTCAGATTTTTTCCATAGGGCAATTAAGAGTCAGAGCTGCTAGACTAAAGAACTTCTAAAAGCTATCCATAACTGTGGGGAGAATTAAAGAATCTGTTTCTAATGTGTTCATATGGTTGCTATTAGCACCTATCAAATTGGGATTGCAGATGGCAAAGGTTTCCTTGGATATTTGTTGTTGCTAAATGAAAGCTGTGAAGTCTTTTGGTCGTAAAAATATAAAAGTCATTTCAGAGTTATTGGGTAGAACCAAAAAATAAAAATAAAAATGGCGCTGAATGCAAATAAAGATTACATTCCAGTACACATTTTAACTTCTCTTTCCCCATCACAGAGTGAGAAAAACTTTATAAACCCATTAGAGCAGGGGTAGGCAACCTTTCCCCTTTAAGGCCCTTTAAGGGCTCCCAGAAGTCTCAGCCATGTTGGCCAATAGTCCCACGTTGGCCAATAGCTCCTGGGTTTCTGGGAGCTGAAGTCCCTTGGCCCTTAAAGGGGAAAGGTTGCCTACCCCTGCATTAGAGCTTTAAGATCTTTCTGGAGGTGTCCTACCACCTTCCTGGGATCATTTGGTGGAAAGAAGGGAGAGGCCATTCTTCATGGCTGCTCCTAGTCTTTGGAACTCACTCCTGAGGGAGACCAGGATGGTTCTCTTCTTGCTCTCCTTCCATCATCAGCTGAAAACATTATTCACTTCACTTCACTGGTCTCTCGTCTGTTTCTGGACATAATTCAGAGTTCTTAATATGGCTTTTAAAGACCTACATAGCTTGTATCCAGACTATCAGAAAGACTATCACCCTATATAAGCTAGTTTGAGCTTTAAGATCTGCAAGAGAAAGCTTTCTCTTGGTCCTACCACCTTTGCAGTAGATTTGGTGAGGGCACAGGAGAGTCCCTTCTCTGTGGCTGCTCCCACACTATGGAACACCTTTCTATAGGAAATCCAGTTAGTCCTCTTCCTCTTCTCTTTCTATTGGCAGATGAAGACCTTTTCATCCAGGCAGACTTTTGAGATCTAAATTATGCTGCAATAGTGCGTGTGAAGTGATGTGTTTTGATAGGTAGATCAAAAGACATATCCTGCTTTATGTATGATATGTTCAGCATAAACATTAAACACATTGGATGATAAAATGTAGGCTTGCCTGACCCACTTGCCAACTGGAAACAATTCAGTTTCTTTGTATTCCATCCTGACTCTTGTTTTGAGTACAGGTTAATGCATAAAGTGTTGTAGCACACTCATTTCTTTAAGGAAGATACAAAGGTGTTTTAATATAATTAAAGGCTATATAAAGCACAGGCTGATTTTCTTTTGAAATTCTTTGGTGTGTTTCATGATCCATATATGTTTGCAGTATGATCCCTTGTGCCTCTTCTTTTCCTGAACCCAGCTTGGACATCTGGCATTTCTCTCTCCGCATATGGTAAAAGCCATTCATGTAGTATTTTCAGCATCACTTTACTTGTGTGGGATATTAATGATATGGTCCTGTGGTTACTGCAGTCCCTAGTGTCTTTTTTACTATTTATCATCATCAACAAGAACAACAATAAATGAAATGAAAGCACAAAATAGTTTAAATATTAAAACAATTAAATGAAAAATGCCATTTATAACATCAATAAAAAATACAGCACCCCTTGAAAAATTATCCCTTCCTCAGCAGGCAGGCAATTGCCAAAAGACAGCCTGAATAAAATATTCTTTGCTTATTGGCAGAAGATAGCCAAGAGAGGTTAATAATAATAATAATAATAATAAGTTTTATTTATAGCCCGCCTCTCTGCCCAACAATAGAGGTGGGTTACACAAGTTAAAAATCAACAATGTAAAACAGGTTAGGATAACTTCCCTGGTAGGGCACTCTAGAGCAGGGGTTGGCAAACTACAGCCTGGGGGCCGAAGCCAGCCCCTTGAGGCCTTTCAACCGACCCATGGCCGGTCCTACCGCTGCCGCCGCACACGCACAACACGGGGTGCCATTTTGTGTTCCAAAATGGTGCCCGTGCTCACACATGCATGCGCACTACTCCCGGCATTGTGCGCGCATGCACGCGAGCACAAATGCCATTTTGGAACACAAAATGGCAGCCTGTGCTCATGCACGCATGTGCACGACACCGGGAGTAGTGTGTATGTGTGCACGTGGGCGCGCACCTCTGGCACCATTTTTTTTTCCTTCGGCCCACTGATGATTTGGGGGACAGTGGAACCGTCCCCCCTAAAAAAGGTATGCCAACCCCTACTCTAGAGAGTGGGAGCAGCCATTGAAAAGTCCCTCTTCATGTCATTACCAGGCATGCCTCTTGAAAGTGAAGAAACTCAAAGAAGAGCCTCCCCTAAAAATCTGAGGCCAAGCAGACTTGTATGGGAGAATACCATCTTTTAGATAGCTTAGAAGTCATAACCAGAACTGTGAATTATGCCTGGAAACATACCAGTAGTCAGTGAAGCTGTCATAACAAGAAAGGCTCATGTGTCCTATAATAGGCCTCAATCAATAGTTTGGTCCCAGTATTTTGCAGCAGCAGAGGTTTCAAAACTCTTTTCAAAGGTAGTCCATATAGGGCATGTTTACAAAAGCTCAAATGGATGAGAACAAAGGCATGCCAGAGCAAGGGTTTTAAGGAATGAGCTCAGTCGGCACGCTAGGCTCAGCTATACAAGTGCATTTCTGATCACTAAATCGAAATTAGCATTTGAATTCAGGAATCCTAAGACTTCATCACACAGGTCCAAAAAGTGGATTTTTTAAAAAAATTAATCTTTATTTTTAAAAATGATATATATATTTAATACATAAACAAAATTCAAATAAAATAGAAATAAAAAATCTGGTTAGATTGATATGAATTATTTTACAAATGTCTTAGTTCTTCTTAACTTCCTTGTTCGTTCTCTTGCAAGTGCTTCTTTCTTTCTTTCTTTCTTTCTTTCTTTCTTTCTTTCTTTCTTTCTTATGCCTTGCTGTATTGACGATTCTTAGAGTCTTCGGTTATGGCTAATATTCTTTTGTTTGTTCCACTACAAATATAATTGGTCTTTGCTTTATTAATATTACTTAAGTAATATAGATTATAATTTATTATAATAAATCCTTTTCTTTTTTGTGAGTTGAGATCTCTGTTCATTCCCATACTTTTTTTTCTCTTGTGTTTTTTTAAATAATTTTTATTAACCAAATACATACACACACACTTATCTTAATAAAATAAAACCAAACATACATTACATACATTAATAACAATATACATACTAACAAATAAATACACAAATAACACTTATACCTGAAATTATTGTGTAATTATTATTCTGTCTTCCAGATGAATGGTTATTTGTAAAATAATGTTGCTTTACTGAACCCCTAATCAAATTTATATCTCTCTGAATCTTCTTATTATAAAGCAGCTTCATTTATAATATCTTACAATGTAAATGTCACTATTTAAACTATATACATAATCTTATCCTTTCTAGTTCAAGCCTTTTTTCCCTCTCTATGTAACTCTTTATCACAATATTCTTTATACTTAACCCAGTCTTTAATAACTTCCTCATTTGATTTATCATTTAAGAGACCTGTTAGTATATCCAAATCCATAGCTTCCCATGGATTTTCTATGCATTCATTATCTGTTGGCGTGGTTGTTTCCATTTCTTTGCATAGAGAATTCTGGCAGTGGTTACCAT
>JAIPUX010001232.1:106374536-106384955 GCA_020142125.1 Phrynosoma platyrhinos | reverse complement strand
TAAAGTGGACTCAATTTGCACTGTTTCTGGCAGTCTGCAAAGGCCCAACCCTCTGCTTCATAGGTTTGTTGAGAATAGGAAAGATACTAGCTGATATCACAAACAGAATAATAAAAATGGCAAGACAGAAGCTGATCAACAACCATTCTCATCCCATGACAACCCACCCGGGTTTACCAGATAAAAACAGCATAATAATCATTGGAAGAAATATTAAAGTAGCTTTACATACAAATTATATTTTGATAATCAACTACATGTTCTAACGGAGGAAAGAGAGGGAAGAAGCAAAATGCCTGCAGGTTAAAATGATGTAGGAAGGCAGTGGGTGTTGAAAGCAAGTGAACAGGAAGTCAGCAAACATGCAAACTAACAATTAGCTAGTAAGAGCATGCAAAGATTGCTAACCCTGACATATTTCAATATCTGTTCATTATTTATTGACCAGGTGTACCTCCATCTTGTCTTGAGTATGCTCCAGTTTGTTTACTCTCATCCAGTCAATTTCTGACACCATTTATGGGCTTTACACTTGTCCCTCCCACTTTGGACACTGAATATATGCATTTCATATAAAACATTGAAACTTCAGCCTGATTTAGAATCTGTAGCTCACTATCTGAGTCTATACGCAACATGTGATAAAATCTAATAAAGGAAATATATTAAGTGTACTCTTGAGAGGAATTTACAATGATTATTTTATTTCTCCATGAGGGCAAACTCTTTGGAAGGATGCCATATGACTTTAAATTTGATAAGGAAGACAGGCTTTATTGATCTTACTTTGTTATTAGGTTTACATGTGCAGAGCTCTTTAATAAATATATTAAAGATTATATTCAATAAGAATCTATATGAGAATAATTGGCTCCAAGTCATTAAAAAAGCATGCTTGCAAATCAGAAGTCTACCTTGAAAATTACTGTAGCTCTTTTAATGGCTGCTGCATTATTATGAACAATTTGTTATATGTCTATAAAGAAGAGAGTTCAGCAAATCCACTTTTGGCTATGCTATTCAGTGGTACAGGTAGATAATTTTAATGCTTTTATGATTTCTTTTTATAGAGGGACATTAGATAGGGCATCCCTTTAAATGGCTTCATGGAGCAACCATAATTGTGAAATACACAATATTTCAACCCTCATAACTCCATACTTTGCTTTACAAATATTTCTACATTTCTGATATGTTGTGGGGAGGGGCCTCTACATAACTGTGATAGAAGGAAATGCTCATCACATGTGTAGTCTTACATTACAAACTCACTGAAATCAGCTTAATAAATCATATTCAAATAATTGTAATGACTTTGGGAATAAGATGGCATTTGCTCATAGAACTAACACTTCTACTTATGTTAGATATATTCTCTCAACCAAAATGCAAGAATAATATTTTGTCATAGAAAAATTTAAAGGCTGAATGTAATGTGCAACCAAATGGGTATGTGCATACATGAGTATCAGGACATGTATGCACATCTGGAGGTACAATGGTGCTGTATGTGCAACTCTTATTCCTTAAACTTGAACTGAATACAGACATTCCACATTACACAAAAATGGGTAACTTATGGGTATGAGACAACAACAACAACAACAACAACAAAAATGGGTATGGGACAACCTAAGGATTCTAATGAACATATTTTTCAAGCAATATAAATAAAATCAGCATTAATAGCTATGTACATGCCTGGCTGGCATTCCTGTAGTGATACAATGTCTTTAAATATGAAGTAATAAAGGATGGTGGAGTAACAAGTGCTCATCATTCAAAAAGGTTCATTATGATTCAGATCCTACACTGTACTGATAAAACATAAATCTGTTCCAAGATACTTATGGGACATGGTGAAGCTGCTCATTCTGTTCTGGCTGCTTTCTTCTAGTGTGCACCAACAGCTGTGTGAGTGCCTCACTGTCTCACTGGGTACACCTCTGTCTCACTGGATCCTGATTGGCTGCAGGGGTGCAGCAGGGCTTCTTCTGGCTTTAGCATTTTCATAGCAACCAACCAGAATCTTATAAGTTCACCAGCTCCTGCACTGTCCCCTGCTACCTAGAATGAAATAAGTATGCACATGACCATCAGAAATATTTATGAAGGTCACAAGTAATGTTGCTAGGTTGAAAACAGAAGACAGCTCTTGTAACTTTAAAGGTTGTATAGAAGTGGAAATTCAGCAAGTGTTGCATCTCATAGCCAGGTAAGAAACAACATCTGGTGAAATTTTGGCTTCTACACAACCATTAAAGGTACAGGAGACCTGTGATGTCCAGCCTGGACTGTTTAAATTCTCCCCTGCATTTTCCTTCATTTTTAGTCAGTCAGTCTTTAGTATGTTTGAGCATAGGAATGTTCCACTGTATTAGTTTGTGGGAGGAGCTGTAGGAATCCCCTGCATTTTTCTAGTTTTTGGTTTACCCCTTCCCAGCAAGCTCTGCTTCAGCTTGGGATTTTTAGTTTTTCTTAGGCAGGCTTGGCTTTATCTGTTTGGTGGCAAACAGGCTCAGACAGAAGGAAAGGGCATTTCTTACACCACTTAGCCAATTTATTTACCAATTAGCTAATTCAGTTACCAGTAGCAGTTAATTCTAAACATCATCAACAAAAAAGTCAAGAGCACCAGAAGCTGAAAGACCCTGCACCAGCTTCATTGAGAAGGAGTTCAAACCAAGATCAAACCCAGAGAGATGACAACACTGAAGATTGCTGAAACCTAAACTGTAAAGTACCTTTTATTTTAAGCTTATTAGAGCAGGGGAGGAACTCCCCCCTTTTTTTTCTTCAAAATAAATTTCCCACTTTTGAACTTTACATTCAGCTTTGGAGCCTTTTTGGGTATAAGAGTTTGATCTCACCAGGGTACTGGTGTTGCACACCCATATTTGCCAACACCTTTAGTTGGGTGTGTTTTCACAAGACCTCAGAAGTTTTCAATCTGGAAACCCTAGAAGATGTCCTTCATTGATGTCTCAGAAATGCCAAGACTCCATCTGAAGTGAAATTGATTGCATAAACTAAACTGGCAAAAATGTGAATAGAAAAACTGCTCTACTGTGGAAAGTCTCAGATGCTTGGAAAAGATAACTAGAAATGGATTTTCCTCAGTAGTTTTTGAAAATTACTACAATTCATTGAGTAAAATCATAGCCATGGCAGGAGGGGAGACAAATGAGCTGGCTGTGAATTTGGCATGTTGAATGAAGAAAAAGTGGGGCAGGATTATACAAAGTTTAGCTCTTTATCCAAGACCTCTTATACCTTTGACTCAGGGCCTAAGCAGACTGCCAGAAATAGTGCACATTAAATTGAGGCACTGCCCTGGCTCAGTGCTAGGGAATCATGGGAACTGTAGTTTATTGTGGCACCAGAGCTCTTTGACAGAGAAGGCTCAATGTCTCAGAAAAAATACAGTTCCCATGATTCCCTAGCACTGAGCCAGGGCAGTGCCTCAATTTAAAGTGCACTATTTCTGGCAGTCTGCTTAGGCCTTCAGTCAACTGTGACAAGTAATTAGACTTTAGAACTAGGACTTGAGCAATAATATCAGCAGCAGTAGCAATGAAAATAGTGGGTGCAGCATTTCAGAATGGGAGTAACACTTCAGCATTCATTGGATCCCATGTTAAACAAAAAAGAAGAAAAACACTTTATTGAGAGGACAATGGGAGAAATGAAATGAAGGACATGGGAAACTGATCAGGCATATGATCAGCTTGTAGTATTGGAAGCTCTCAGCTGTTCTGCATCCTAACAAAGACAGAAGACCTAGTGGTATAGGAGCCTTCAGCCACTTCAGGTTTAGAGAATGCAGGAGACAAGTTTGAATCTTATTGGTAGCCCCAACTAAGGTAGATCCATTGAATCAGTTTTAAAATGCTACATCAACACTTATGTAAATCCAATTGGTTAGGGTTAGGGAATCACGGGAACTGTATTTTATTGTGGCACCAGAGCTCTCTGACAGAGAAGGCTCAATGTCTCAGAAAAAACAATTCCCATGATTCCCTAGCACTAACCCTAACCCTAAAAGTGGACTCAATTTGCAAGATTTCTGGCAGTCTGAAACCCCCCCAAATCTGTTTACACTTTTTTTTTTTAAAAAAAAAACTTATTAGATAGATTAAATGTACCTTGTAATCTTCTATATCTTAGTACATGTGTGGCCAAGCAATGTCAGAGTGTGGTCAAAATGGTAAGAGTAATTAATGAGTCCAAACACACAAGCTTTGTTTCTACTTGAGTTTCCCGGGAAGGGCAAAATTTCACACATCTCCTTCTTACTGCTAAGTTAAATGACTGTAAACCACTTTTGCATTTTGAACTCAGTTTGTAGTAACTGAGGCTGTGGACAAAGGGTGAAAGTGGGAAGAAGAGTGAAACTGGGACATTTTAAAAGCAGCTGAAACAACGGAATGCCAGAGAATTATTGGGCTTTCACTGGCAAATTGGAAGAGTTGGAGGATATGCAATGCTGTCTGGGGCTGATAGTTGTAACCCAACAACTCTTTGTTGGAAAAGGCTACAGTAGCTCATCAGTGGATCATCACTGCACTCATCTCTGGAAAAACTATATGAGAATCCATTTTTTTGCTTATTAAATCTATTTTCAAGACCCTTTCAAAAAGACAGGCATACCAAATGTAATATCAAACCACAATTACTATCCTTTTTGTTTCAAAGAAACAAAAAGCCAGGTTTGTTGATAAATTCATTACCTAAATGCAAGGAGAAATTAATATAAATTTCCAAAAATGCATATCCGAACAATGGACCAAGTCTTTTTTTAAAAAACACACATTTGGAATAGCAGGATAGGTTTTATTTTTCATTTACTCACTGGCAGACATTTGCTAAGAAGCAGAAGATGCAATAAAGCATATGAACAGACTGTTCTAAAGCAGGAACAGTCTAACCAAGGTAGCAACACTTTGATCCCCACCCTAGTATGAGCTAGTTTTTCATTACCCACTTTTTGCTAAGATCTTGGCTACTAGCATGCTTCTTCTTCTGAGAAATGACCTTCTCTTTACACAGAGCTGCACAAGTCATATTTTTCCCCCAGCCAAACCCAGTTTAAACAGTTAAGAGATGAAATATCTAGGTCCTCCTGCAATGTTCTTTCACATTTTATAATTCAAAGCCAGAAGAAACATTAAGATGTCCTGTCAAGGGCAGCATTGTATGGTGAGCATCATTTGTACCCATCATTTAGTCAGAAAGATATTTTATCTCACAACCATTAATAAAATGTTGTGCATATTTAGTACCTCATGGATACGAACTTGGAAAGGTTTAGAGTTTAGCATAGAAAAGGTGACATTTTAGCATCAGAGTTGTGGTGGAATATTTGCCTAGCCCCATTGTAAAAGCCACCAGGAATACCTATACTGCATTGTGGAGATGCATGGAAACTCATATAGGGAGGTTATAGTACTTAAAAAAAAATAGATAACTAAGAGTATAATACTTTCACCAAAGAAGACAGTGACGCCAGACAGTATCCTAACATCTCATTCTTGATGTGATCTGTGAAAGTCTGGTATGGTTTAAGCCAATCTTGGTTTCAGAGAGGCTGTTATTATGAGACATCATTAACTCTTCCCTTTATGTTGTTTCCACTTCAATTTACTGGGTTGAGCCATGTGCAATTCCTACCACTCAGCAGTGATGGCCAACAATCAGTCATCTAATTTGTATATTCAGATTTTTTAAATATACATTTAATTTTTTTACAAAATATAACACTTTTTTTAAAAAATAAAAGAACAGCTTTAAGTCACAAATATGCAGCCTCCACAGAAGATAGATTAAGCACTTGATTTTTATTGATTGGCTGAACCTGAACCCTGAGATTAATGTGAGGAGACAGCTGGAACTGGTGATGGTTGATGTCTCTTAATAAATCACAGTGTATTAATAAACAACTTAAATTAAGGGGTTTGATTATTTACTATAGATATTGATTGATATTTTCTTTTCCTTTCTTTTCATTGGTTTATACCCCTGTCAGTTTAGTGCAGTCTCTTATGTGAATGAAGCTAACATTTTATGTTGAAACTTTCACATTTTATGGAGAGGGAACCCTTTATGTCTCCAAGGTTTCCTCAATTTGTGAACAGAATGCATAATTGTGGTATTCACTTCATTTCATTTCTATGTTGCCTTTCTCCCAGAAAGGGACTCAAAGTGGCTCCCAGATAAGTGGTGGATGTTTCAAAAAAGTGGACATGCATGGCCTGCAGAGGTCCAGAAGTGGTGTAGAACAGGTCTTCTGGAGTATCCTATCCCTGTTCTAATACTTAAAGAGAACTTAACAACACTGTACTGGCAGGTGTTTACTAGTAAATTGGATCTTCTTCCTCTCTCCTACTCTCTGAATGAGCCAGTTTGTTCCATAGGGTTTCCCAGCCTTGTGGAGCAGATTTTGAGGGTTTGTGGAATCATTCCTTTTCTGGTTCCCCTGTTAGAAAGTATCTTAATGGCAGGGGATTCTGGAAGCTATAGTGCAGCACATCTGGAGGATACCAGTTTGAGGAAGTCTGGTATCAGAATCAGGTTTTGTGGCATGAGGCACAACTTCACATAATGCCATAGACTCAGTATATGTCTGAGGGAAAAATTGAGTGTTCATGCATACCACAACCATTTCAACATTGGCAAATGTAAAGGTTTTATACAGAGTGTGTAGAGAAGCAAGCTTTAGGCTTAAACTCAAGACTCAACTCTCCATATATTCAGCTCACACAATCTGTGTGCTATGAAAAATGTAAATGGATCATATGTGGTACCCAAAGACAGATGGTCCACTTCAGATTGAAGGCTATATGTATTCTGAGAAAATTATATATGAGAATAGGTGCTCTTTGCCCTCCCCATTTTGAAATTAATGCATAGGGGTCATTGATGAATCAAATCCTAGTGCACCAAGATGGACACCATGCCCATTAGGAAATATAAAATGAAGTTCTGCTTGCAAGATTGATTTTTTTTTTAAAAAAATCAGCAAAATGCAGCATGCTCTGTGATGCCTAGTTACTTTTATACGTAATGATTGCTCAAAACATTTCCATTCACTTTCTAATGGTGCTTTCCCCATGTTTAAAGCATTACAAGTAAAAACAAGACTGGGCACTCCAGTTCCCTTATTCTACACAATTGCTGTATGGAGAATAAAAATAGCAGATTATAAGTATTGAGCAGGGCATTTGAGGTGGCACATTTTCTGATACCATGTAGCATGTAGTTAAAATATAGCTTTTAATAAACATCTGGTGCCATATTTGGCTGATGCAATATTAATTTTAAGGGAGGCACAATAAAAAAAATTGCATGCCTTATTATTAAGGCTTTCTTGCATCACAGCTGAGAAGGCAGAGCATGGCATTTAAATAAACAGATTACATTGCAGAGGGCTGAGCCCAGCAGGCAATCTGCAATTACTCCTGCCCACAAGAGTGCTGTATTGAATTATTGTGGGCAGCCTCAGAGCGAAGGAATCCATTGGCATAATGATTATTACAGATGCATTATTAAATCTGCACATTTTTCTTCTGCTTAATCAAGGTGCTACCAGCACACTTCCTTCTCTGTTTGACAATCAACATTATATGTTAAAGAGACTGCAGCTGAAATATCCAATTTCTTTCCAAAAGCTGAGGTAAGCAGAAAAAGTCTATGTGTCATGGCTACAAAAACTTGCTTTTTTTAAAAAAGGCTTTAAAACACATTAGTTTATCAGACCAACTCCCTTTTGTATGCAGATTATACTTCTGGAAAATCTGCTTCCTTACCCCCTGCCATTCACTTCTAGTATGATAAGGTATGGCCTCCATTAATACATCACTAACTTCATGTATTATAAGAATTACATTTACAGATGCTTAAGGATAAGTGAAATAAAATCAGTTATATCCAAAACTGTTTCAAGGTAGGGTGCACCAATTTTTTTAAAAAGGTAAGTACAGTCATCCCTTTTAGTTTGCAGACTTCCTGTTCACAGTCTTGAATTTCCATGGATGGGAAGCCAGGAGAGACAAAATGGCACCCGCGCCTTCAGCATATATGCAGATTATATAATGGGACTTGGATATTTGTGGGTTTTCTGATTTGGGTGGTGGTGGTGGTGGTGGTGGTGTCTGGAACGGATCACCTGTGAATTGGAAGTGATGACTGTAGAATATAACGTTTGAAAATCCAGTGAAATTGTTATTCTCACATTGACCTTATCACATGAGGAGAATAAACAGCAAGGCATGCCTTTGAATCACTAGACTATCCTTTCTGCAAAAAGGAACCAGGTTATCTTCTGGAGCAGACAGTGCCGCTTTGTCTTTCAAGCATAGAAGTACAGTTACCTTCAAAGCACTGCAGGATGACTTCTAGGAGAAAAGCTTGCTTTAACATAATTCTGGGCCTTTACAGACTGCCAGAAATAGTGCAAACTGAGACCACTTTAACTGTCCTGGCTCAGTGCTAAGGAATCATGGGAACTGTAGTTTATCGTGGCACCAGAGCTCTCTGGCAGAGAATGTCCCAGAAAAAAAACAAAACAGTTCCCATATTTCCCTAGCATTGAGGCAGGACAGTTAAAAGTGGCCTCAATTTGCACTATTTCTGGCAGTCTGTAAAGTCCCTCTGTTATCTAGGACTGGATTGATTGATTCAATCAGCCAAGTAGTCAGTCAAGAATTGAAATTCTTTCTCCAGCAAGACTTCCAGAGCAGCTTGTCAGGAAAACAACATAGCAATTTCTAAATATCAGACATAAATACAGAAGTTTGGAGGTAGTTTTTCAGAAGTATGTAAAAAGAAACATGTAAAGAATTTTTTGAAACTTGTATTACTTCTCTAGTTGATTTAGTGGTGTACCAAATTTGGAGTGTGAACATCTACAGAGCACAGTATGAGCTTCTGAGATGCGTAAAAATGCCTCTACCTTAGCAATGATTTCAGTTTTTCATCCCTGTTTGCAGTTCTGAGAGTTTATCACTTCAACAACATTTTTAGGGTCCAGTTTCTTCACTGCTTATTCTAACCCATTAGAGATCATATAATGAATGTGATGACATTGCAGCTCCTTGTAGCCAGTTAGATTTGGCTACTTGATTAGCTCTCTGGGGGTAATCACACTCCTAGCATTAGTCTTACTCTGGTGTAGAAGAGGAGTAGTATCTCAATGGCTAAAGCAGTTGAACCAGTGTCTTATCTGGATATGTGGGAGATTTCATTGCTTGCCAGGACTATATAATAAGAAGTTTGTCTTTATCAAGTTCTAATGGTACATAATCATGCAAGATTAGTTGGGACATAATATGGATGAGGATGTACACCCTACTGAGTGGAACACAGTGCAGATAAACCTTTATTGTTGTAGTGTGACTTGAAGTCATTTCTGGCTTATTGTGCCCCTGAGGTGAAACTATCATGGCGTTTTCTGGGGCTGAGAGTGTGTGACTCACCCCAGTTCACCCAATGGGTTTCTGTGACTGCACAGGGAAACAAACCCTTGGTTTGGTTTCAGACTATTGTAATGGTCTGAACATTGCTCTATGACCCTGGAAACAAACCTTGGTTTCCAGGGTCATAGAGCAATGTTCAGACCATTACAATATGCTAGCCCCAATTATACAAACATCCCAATTTTTTCAACTATGTGTAGAACTATGTGTAATTGGACCAGGGTGAAGGACAATCAATCAAGGTGCCCCAGCAGAAGGGTCACAGTCCTCTTTTTCCAATATTTACCCATTTGCAAAATGTTTTTTTCTATTTTACAAAGGAGTGCAAGAAAATAACCAGAAAAAGGAAGACCACATTTTGTGACAGTGAAAAGCTTTGTGAAAAGTCTCTCTGCTATAGGCTTCTCAAAGCTCTTACTGTCTTTTCCTGTTTTTTTTTTAAATGACTGAATTTGGCACTAGTGAGTTGAAACAGTTATGCTTGGTAAATCCCTTCGCAGATGTCATGATATCTGTGTGTAGAACTGCTATACAAAAACATTTGTTAGCCTTCATGTAGGCTATGAGTGTCATGCCATTCCTAATAAAAAGGGGAAAGACAGCAACAAAACAAAACAAAAATAAAACAAAAAACACCACCAAATCAAACCAAACCAAACCACCACACCCCCCACCATGTGGTGAAACAGTGATACACTTGTGTACAACAATGAATATTTCCTGCATTCTATGGTCAGATGAACCTAAGTATTGATTCAGGCTCTACAGCACATGTGGGAATCGCATGGTCTTTTCAACATTGTGAAGTCAGAGGCTTTCATGGCTGGCATCCATAGGTTTTTGTGGGTTTTTATGGCTGTGTGGCCATGTTCTATAAGAGTTTCTTTCTGATGCTTCAACAGCATCTGTGGCTGGCATCTTCAGAGAATACTGGAATGGAAGAGAG
>JAIPUX010001232.1:106339246-106349715 GCA_020142125.1 Phrynosoma platyrhinos | reverse complement strand
TAGAGCCAGAGGTGAAGAGCTACAACTCCCATCATCCCTGACAGTTCAGAGCCCCAATATTGTGCATCTTCAGAATTGTGCGATTGAGGCTGCAGCTTCCATCTCGCTCTCTTTGTGAGCCTCTTTTAATCCTGCCTCCCTGCCTCCAGTATGCCTTTTGTATTTTCTTTTCTTTTTACTCATGCAATTCCAGAGCTCTGCTACAGTGATGTCATTAAAAAAAAAAAAAGAAATAGGGAAAAAACAGGGGTTTTTGGAATAGCGAGTGGGAAGGAGATGGGGAGAGGAGGGGGCATCAACCCCATGTAACTGGCAATAATTCAACTGACCTGGCCATGACATTTTGCACCTGGGCACTTGCACGATTGACAGTTCATTGAAAAGTTTTCCCTGTCAATGAAGAGGGATGCTCTAATTGTGGTCAGTGGACACAGCAGCAACAGAGGTGTTGCTGTGTGATAAATTTCTCCAAAGCCACTTTTTCCCAGGTATAATCACATTTTAAAAAACGTGTGTATTAAAATCTCCCTATTTCACTGTTATTTAGCTACTATTTCTAGTGTGAATGCCTTGTTTTGATTCATGATTGATATTGAGTGGTCACATGATGATATGTAGATTTTATTTGATTTGGTTCCAAGAATTAAGAATCTCTGTCAGAGCAACCTTGTCTACTTCTGATCGTTAAGAAACGAGGACAACAGCTGGAGTTATGGCTAAGGAGGTTTCACAAGAAAACTGCGCTGATCTTTCCTTTTCTTTCCTGTGTGCCAGCAAATTTTTTAAAAGGTGGGATAGTATAATAAAGATATAACAGCATTGGTGAATAGAAGGGGAAGGTTATGTTTTTGGTTTCCTTTTTAATACCTCTTGGGGTAGCATAGTATTGGCAGGGCAACAGCTTGAATGTGAAAATGCAACAAGACAGTTACCTCTTCTTGTTGTTGTGTACCTTCAAGTCATTTCTGATGTATGGCTATCCTAAGGTGACCCTATAATGGGATTTTCTTGGCAAGTTTCTTCAGAGGGGAGTTGCCATTGCCATCCTCTAAGGCTGAGGGAGTGTGACATGTCCAGGGTCACCCAGTGGGTTTCCATGGCTGAGCTGGGATTTGAACCCTGCTCTCCAGAGTCATATAGCTTTCTTTCTCTCCCAATTTCTCTCTCACCCTCACCCATTTAAGCCACATAATGGGGGGGGAATAAACAAAAGAGTGAAGGTTTTGTTGTTTACAAAAGCAAGAAAAGCTTCTATGACATATGCAGGGTATAGGAATGGCTTCAACCAAGAGTACATAGGAGACATGTAGCAGGGTATCATTACAACACAATTATTGCCGTCTTTTTTTTTTTTTAATAAAGAAGATGTATGAAAGAGTGCATGCACAAAGTTCACTATCATTTATTTATTTATTTATTCTGTATGCAGCCTTTTTCTCAGAGTGGAACCTTGCACAATTAAAACTGTCACATTAAAAAAAATATGGGAAGGAGGAGGGGCTATCAAGGCTATCGTCAGCTCCAGAGCATGAAAAGAGAAACTGAGAACCAATGCCATATTGGTATATTCCAATATTTCTAATAGGTTTGAATTAAGTTTTCTGCCAAGGGTTGTGCCAATATTTTCTGTTCCAAGTACCAGCTCCAATTATTTAAGAGAATTCAAAGTATATATCTACTTCATAAATATTTAACTAGGATACCCAGAGATTTTGAAAGATTATGAATTTCAAGATTTTTATGTAATTAGTATATAATATAACTTAAGGGTTGGTTTTTCAGATGGTTCAGGGAATTGGGGCTGAATTAAACTTTCAATACAGTTTACATTTGGCTAACAGTATAGGCTCAATTTCTGTTCCCATTTCACATATTGATACATGTATATAAGCCTCCTTCAATCTGGTGCCCTTTTGTTGTACTGGACCACATCTCACATCTGGATGTGGGATTATGGGAGATATAGTGTAACACATTTGGAGGGCACCAAATTGGAAAACATAGGGTACAGAACATGCATAGGGTACAGAACAAAACAGCTGAATGAATACAAGTTGGCATTTCCTTAGATAGAAAGCTGTCTTGTACAGATAGAAAGTAGTGCTAGAAAGTAGTGGTGATTGTGATCATAGCAATTGATGTATTTTTCTATTTCAGTCGTTAATATAAAATGGTTGAACACTGAAGTTAATACAACCATAGTTTTGTGAAATGTGTTTTGTGAAACAAGTGATGATTTTACTTTATGCAGATATAGCTGAGATAATTTTTCATGGAAAACATTAACCACAGTGTCAGAAAATGCATTCTGAAAGTGAAGGGTTGTTTGTGTTTCAGCACCAAAATGAGTATAAAATTCTTAAATAGGATGGCAAATCTATTTTCCATCTTTTGTGCTTGCCTTCCTTGATCTGAAGAAGCCAATGTTTAATGTTGCCAGGAAAACACACACTTCTATACATTCATATATTCTATAGTTTATGCTTTCAATCACATTGTTGTGGCAAGGCATATAACTAGAACAAATTCAACCGCATTGTCAGGAAATGGGTATGTCAGGCTCATTTGGTGCAATCCATTTACATTTATAACTGCCATTTCATGAAGAGATGGATGGAAAAAGAATTATGATAAAGAATGCAAAAATTTCTGTTACATGTCATGTGGCATCATTCTACTTCAAAATGTACTTTGAATATCTGATTTGGTTAAATCCAATAGTTGTGACAGCTGACAGATGTTCACATGAGCAATCTTTCCTTTCTCCTCACACTCCCTGAAAAAATCTCTGCAGAAAAAGTGGGGGGGGGGAAAGGGAGCTTTTTGAACAATATGGACTATTCTATAGGATGAAGCTAGGGCAGAATGGGTCACCCCAAATTAAGGTAGAGGTTCCTGGTACAAAAAAAAAATTCTCCACTTCATTTGGGACATTTTCCCATCCTTCTGCAGGCCTATCCAAGTTCCTTGTCCTCTAATGATGCTGTTTCATATAGAGGAAATATCAGTTGCACAAATATCCATTTACCCACAAAGCCAGTGCATATAGACTAGTTTTTAGATTACTGTTTTAAAAACACAGGGATGGAAAGGATATTCAAAAGTAGGTTTTTTTTTTAAAAAAATGTTGAAAATGGATTTCACAAGTGTCAGGAAACCATGATGAGAAGAATTCTAGACAGGTGAGAATATTTACAGTTTGGAACTTATTTGGTATGAAAAACACACATGGAGTTTTGCACAGAACATTCTGTACAGAAAATAACATTTCTGTGCAGAAAGCAAGTGTATTTTTTCCACCTAATAAACCTCAAACAGGATTTTTTTTAAAAAAAATTGAAGTTTTTCACAATTTTCTCACAGCAAGAAGAAAATTGTAAAATTATTTCTTCTTTCCTACAAGTACAAAACTTACAAAATTTAATAATCTTACAAAAGAAACAAATACACCATACAATATTTTAACTCATTGGAGAAGCCTGCATTGTAGAAGCCTTATTGATAAAGGGTTTCCCATTCATTTAAAGAGAAGATCTAGAGATGAAAAGGAATAGATTGAATCCCAGTGATGAATCAAATTGTTTCAGAAGGAGCAGATCTGCACACAAATAAATCTGATGATGACTGGACTGTAACAGATTGTTGGGAAATTATGTTAGCCTTATGATTCCAATTGGAGGCAGCCATATCCAGTATGTTTAATACCACTCTTCATCCAAACTTAGTATTTTTGAAACACTCTAAAAAGAAAGTGCATTATTACTTTGTTTTATGGTTGTGTAACCAGCTCTAAAGACACCGCTTAGTGATTTCTCAGTACACACATGGTGTCAATTAAAATAGAATAGATTATTAAAATCAATATGGTTTCAATACAGAATTTGCACTTTCTCTGTGAGCAGACAATACAACAAAACTCGAGCAGGCTGAATTATCATTTCAAACAAATTTCAATAAGAACCACTATTCCAAGCTATTGATGTGAATTACTATATTTTATATTCATTTCTGTATTCAACAAGGTTTGAATAAACCTATTTGCAGCTCTGTGATTATATATTCTTCAAGGAGCTTACATTAATGAAGAGTAATAGCTAACATGACAGTGGCATTTTTGGACGTTCTTTCATATCATTTTAACTTACAATGTGCTTAGCAGATGTTACACTTTTTTAAGATTAATTTTTAACACAAACAATCTATATTACAATCAAAATAATACACAGTCAAAGATAAAAGAACCAGGAAAAAAAAAGGGGGGGAAAGTAGAAAACGAAGAAAGGTAAAAACATAAAGGAAATCGTTTTTAAAAGGTGGAGCAGAGAACAAAAAAAGGCATACAACTAATACACAGTAGGCCTCTGACCCAACTATCCTAACTGCAATGAAAAAAATATAATAATAAAGAGAAAAATATTATGCTACCATTACAGATCCAAATAAATAATCCTACTAAAATTACTAATAACCATAGTTACAGATCATTACATTGTTAGTTTTCTTGCTCAAAAAGTTCATAAATGTTTTCAAATCTTTCAGAATGCTATCAGTTGGATTTTCCTTTGGAACCCATGTTAATTTGGCCATTTGGACTAACTCAGCCACATTAACAATATTTTTTTCCATCTTATCTTATGCACTGACAGGGAGATGAAATCATGAATTATGGAGTGGTACTCCATAAGAAGATACAGGGCTGAAGCGGATGGCCTGGAGGGAGCAGCCACTGGCTGCTCCAGCCCTGATCAGCTCAGGACCATGGTGACTGGATGGCTGCTACCTCTGTCCCAAATGAGCTGCCAGCAGCTTTGGGCTACCTTAGGAGGCCTCTGAGTGGCTTCTGGCTACTTCGGGGGTATGTGTTGTCTGAACACCATACCCCCCAAGGGTCCAGAAACCATTCCATTTGGCTCATCTATTTTGGGCCACAGACGTCATTGTTCCATTTTATATCAATCAAAATTCACTGTTCAGCAGATTGCTAATTTTTCTTCAGGACTCCACAGCTACACATCTGTGGTCATGTTCTATGTAACTGTACAGAAGATGCTTTCATTAGGGACCCAATTAAATGTGGAATAGAATGATACAGATGTGCCTACGCAGTTTGTTATCCATTTAGTAGATTTCTTTTAAAGCACTTTCTACAGGCAGACAAAACTGTCCAAGAGCATCACTGCAGTACAGGCAACACCAGGCAAGCACCATTCTCAGCTGTTGCTATTGCTGCCACTGCTAGGGTGTTCTACTGGTGGGTCTTCCTACTACATCCATTTATCTCCTTGCAGAAGCAGGCACCCAAAACTAAATCAGCACTTTCTGCAAGCACTCTTTCTGCATTTGTGGAACTTGGCAGTACACAGGCTGGACTCTGGTGCAGATGTGTCCACCTCTGGTGGGGGTCACCACTGAAGGGGTTGTCACCAAAGGGCAACCAGTGCTTTGAAGAAGCACCTTTGGGAGGTCACAAAGGCAAGGCCTTGCTGCCCAAAGAAAGGGGGAGGCTGTGTACTCTCAAATTTCATGCAAGCTAGCAGAATTTGTCACCTTTCAGTTTATAGCCAACCAATAATTTAAATAATGCCCCCATAGAAGAAAAGAGGAGGTACTGGGACTCAAGGGAAGCCACCCCAGTTGTACAGGTCAGAGGGAGATATGGAAAGGGAAAGCAGCCATACCATAACAGGAGAATACAGGCAGCTATCATGTTAGCAGACTGCCTCACAACTCAAATAAGTTATTGATAGCCCTGGCGATAATTCCTCTGCATTTAAAATGCTCTTGTGAATTCTAGGTCAGTGAATGGGAAACAACTGCCATCCAGGATTTGATCCTGGATGAGCATGCTAACTTGGCAGGTATCACCTGGCTGGGTGAAAAGGGAACTCTCCCAGCTTTGTCTTCCAGTGTTCTTTGTGAAACAGCAGGTGAAACGTGTGGGTAGGGAAGTGGAGTTGTGGTCATCTGCCAGGACTCCATCCCCCTGAACATTGCCCTCTCCCAAAATATGAATGTGCAGACAGATTAGGGATTCTGTTGGCATACCACCCATACCACTTCTCAACAGTCTCCTTTCCTTAGCTAGCTGGCATGGTCTGGGGAGTGGTGTTGGAGTCCTTTTGCCCAGTAGTGCTGTGGGACTTTAACACCCATGCTTTAGCAGATGATTCTGTTTAAGCCTTGTTTGCTTCCGTAAGAAGGAAATGCCCAGGGAAGTGGATACAATCTCTCCTGGGCATCCTATCTTACAGAGTGGAGCCAAAATGGCCCTGGCAACTAGGGCAATGTTGGCTGAAAACTCATATTGAGTCCGACTGAGCCTATTTAAAGGTCTATTCAATAGCATTACAGGCAGGAAAAAGAAACTTTTTATTTGCCACAGTTAAGTTTGGAAAAAAAAAGGCCTTTCCTGGAATAGGATAAGTTATTCACAGTCATCCATGCACAGATATATTCTAGATTATACTACTAAAGTGCATTCAACCTAGGACTGGCCCTGAAGATAATCCAAAACTGTAGCTAGTGTTCCTTCATGGGGATACCACAGTATGGCTCAAGTAAGTGGCCTGTAGCACAGACATTCAGTGGGTTCTGGTTGGTGAGGCACTCAGAGCTCAATGAGGGGATGTCCCCACCCTGGCACAAGACTCCCAGGAACTCTTTGACACCCCATGTAACATGTACCAAAGGTGCCTAGGGGAGGGAATGGGGGGGCCACCTGCATACAGACATTTGACATCCCCCTTAGTAAAGCCACTGACATGGCTGTCTAAGTGGGAATAGTGCAACCATGACCCCATTACCCTATTGCACAGGTGACTGGGAGGACCTTCAAGACTGTGATGAGATCTGTATCAGTGAATAAACTGAAACCTTGGGGATGACATCCCAGTGGGGGGACGGGAACTCCTCTGTAGCCAGTTGCCCAAATGATGGGTCATCCCTGGCCTGGGCCAAAGCCAGGGCAAACAGGAAGCAAATGATGTTGTCTATGACCTTGTTTGCACTATGATTTAAAATGAATTGCTGATTGGGTTATACGTCTGTCATTCCCACATGAAACTGGTTCTCAACTAACTGCACTCAGTTTCAGTTGTGATGAAGCGAGGCAAATACAAAAGAACCACTCTTTCCTGACACTAGTTTTTTGGTAGTTCTTTTGAAAAGAAGAGATTAGCAAGCGTGTTCAGCAAGTGGGAATGAAGGATGTGAATTGCATCAAACTGAAGGGGAGGGATAACTGTGGCAGAGGGTTGGCAGATCCCTCACTAGTTTTTGGGGAAATCCACCATTTCCCCCCCTTTCCTTTCTCAAGACACATTCTAGATTCCAACCTTCCATCCAGGAGGAATTCCAAAATGCTCTCTTTTCTGAGCATGACTAGGAAGCAAGTCTGCAAGGCTGGGAGGGCAGTGCCACACCCAGGGGAGAGTCCTCTATATGACACTCATGGCTGAGGCATCCCATGGGAGAATCCTCCATATGACACCCATGGATGTATGCATCCCAAGGAAGAATTCTGTCCATGGCACCCATGACTCCCTCCTGTATTTTCTTGAATGTGTTGCCAGTTGCATCACTGATGATGCATAGATGATTGACAGGCATTTTGAAGAGGCACAAACTAGTGGGACTGACAATCATGCCAAAAAAGAAGCGAATAAAGAAAAGACCCACTTCCATAGTGGGAATGATGCATGGACTGGAATTGATTCACCAACCCGGAGTAAAAGCGAATCACAAACTGGGTTAATTGTAAGTAGGAGTGAGCCGTATGAGTTGCTTTGGAGTGCAGGAGTAGCCATGCAGGGTACACTCTTTCCCCCAAATAACTAGTGTACCAGTGTGCATGTATGCATTGATTCTTTGACTACCATACAATATTCACACTAGGCCTGCAGTAGGGCATGACATAGAATGTACTGAAGCATCCGCTCCAATCCCTTTGTTGTTAGCGCCTGTGCAACTCTGCAATGGAGGAATGCAAAGCAACAAGAAAACCCTCTGACACAGCATGCAGCAAAGGGCAGTCAGGGAAGGGGACAGGGGCATGGTCCCTTTGAGCATTTTCCAGCAGGCCACCTGGCAGTTATCAGTCACACCAGATTGGCCTGCCCTTACCTAGAGGACATGCAGCCAGTCAAAAAACAGGGGCCACCACCTCACTGGGGGCTCTTCTCCATGCACTTGCAGGGCATTATAGAACATACCCTTCAGTACCTTAAATTTGCTTTGGTACTGAAAGTATGTCCTAGTGATGCAGGGCACAAGCAACCTATATGAAGAACCCCCAGTTTGGATGATTGCAGCTATTCATAAATTGCTGAGAGTGTCATCATCCATCATCCATATCATTCAATAAGGATGAGCTCTTTGCGGTGAGCGGTGGCACTTAGGAGCCCGAGGACTTACTATCTTAGCCCGGAGTTTCCAGCTGTAACTTGGAACCAGCAGGACACCCTCAGTTGCCCCACGCCTGCAGTTATTGGCTGGAGCACCGGCGGCTTCAAAAACGCCGCCTGACACCATTCTCCCAGCTCTTTGCGGCAAGCGGTGGTGCTTAGGAGCCCGAGGACTTATCATCTTAGCCCGGAGTTTCTAGCTGTAACTTGGAACCAGCTGGGCACCCTCAGTTGCCCCACCCCCGCAGTTATTGGCTGGAGTACTGGCAGCTTCAAAAACGCCACCTGACACCATTCTCCCAGCTCTTTGCGACGAGCGGTGGCGCTTAGGAGCCCGAGGACTTACTATCGCAGACTCTTGGCTGCGAGTCCCAGCCACAACACCGGCTCCAACGCTGACGGACTCTGAGGCCCAGAAGTGGTTTGGGAGGAGGCAGAGGTGATGTCAGCTGAGCGGCTAGCGATTGTCTTAGCTGCTGGCCCGCTGCGAGGACTTGCAGTTATCTTAACTGCTCACTATATCTTTTCTGGCAGCTTATTGCACCTGTGGTACTCTGACCTTCTCCTGCAAATCCTATATTATATAAGGACTCGCAGCAATTGTCTAGCTTGTATATAACCCTGTGGGCTTAAAGATCTAACACCAGTATCTTACATGCTGATCAGAATTATTATTGGCTCTAACACCTGAGATTAGGATGATATTTGAGATTGCTTATCATCCTAATTATTGCAATTTGTTTTCTGATTTTAACATCTATGATTTTACCTGAGGCTGGGAGTGTGAAGGGGCAACCATTGGAGTTGTGCTGGGGAATGGGAGGTATGGTTGGACCAGGAGGAACACAAGTTACAAAAGAGCTTGCTTTACAGAGACCTGGCTGGGAGAGGATAGCGCTGCCATATGGGCGCAGGCCCTCCCAGCTCGGTACTCTGTTAGTGAGCAGGTGAGGGGAAGTGGGCGGGGACGGGCGGAGTGGCCTTAGTTTATAAAAACCACCTGACCTTGACCAGGATACCTGTCCGGAACACAGTCCACTTCGAGTGTATGTACCTCAGCTTGAAGGCCAGGGATAGCCTGGGGATTCTACTAGTCTACCGACCACCCCGTTGTCTAGCAGACTCCCTGACCGAGCTGACGCAGCTGGTCTCTGAGCTGCTGTTGGAGACTCCCAGACTTCTAGTCTTGGGGGACTTCAACATCCCGCTCAAGACCAGTTTAACAGGTGCGGCTCGGGATTTCATGGAGACCATGACAAACATGGGCCTATCCCAACTGGTCAAGGGGCCCACACATTGTGCAGGTCATACACTCGATGCAGTCTTTAGTACGGATCAGGAATATCCATGGGCGGAGGTTGTAAGTACCTCTGCATTGTCATGGACGGATCATTTCCTGGTCAAGATGCAACTTAAGGCCTACATCTGCCCCACCGGGGGTGGTGGACCTATTAAAATGGTCCGCCCTAGAAAGCTAATGGAGCCAATTGGATTCCAGAGAGCCTTAGAGGGTTTAAGGGTGGGGAATGCCGGTGATTCTGTCGATGCTCTGGTTAATACTTGGAACATCAATCTTACCAGAGCTATCGACATAATCGCTCCCAAGCATCCTTACCATCCCACTTCAAACCGAAAGCCTTGGTATACACCGGAACTTAGGAGAATGTAGCGGCTTGGTCAACGACTAGAGCACAGGTGGCGGAAGACTTGACTCTTATCAGACAGAACTCGCCATAGGAACTTTTTTCGTTCCTATTGGGAGGCAATACTTGCAGTGAAGAGAGCTTTCTTCTCTGCTCGTATTGCATCTGCAGAGTCTTGTCCGGCAGAGCTGTTTAAGGTGGTGAGGGAGACGGCGCAGATATCTTCTGCGCCGAATCCCTTACTAAACCCAACGACAGCCTGCTGTGACACATTTAATAACTACTTTGCAGATAAAATCTCTCAGATAAGAGCCAACTTGGATGCCACCTTTGAATCAGAGTCTATAGGCGAGGTGTCCAGTGACTCCATCGATGGAGTTATACTGGATCAGTTTCAATCTGTGAGTACCGAGGATGTGGACAA
>JAIPUX010001232.1:106309282-106323357 GCA_020142125.1 Phrynosoma platyrhinos | reverse complement strand
TTATTATTATTATTATTATTATTATTATTATTATTATTATTGTCAGCTCCACTGTCACTCAGCACACCTCCTTCCCAGGGTGGAGCAGCCTCATGATATGAGCCAAAGCAAAGGCTGGGCCTGTGCACTGCCGTTCAGTCCACTCTAGCTGCAAACTGGATGGAAGAAGCAGGAGAAAAGTCTTACCTTGCCATCCAGCTCCTCTGAGAGAAAGTTCAGTTACACAGATGGTGTAATTGTTAATGGGAGTTTCAGTCTCTGTCAGTTTTTGAGGGCAACCCTAAGACTTGTTATTGTTGCTGCAGTAACTGCCTGATACAAAACAGCAAAAGTCCCCATCCATCTCAAGTCAAGTGTATAGTAAGTACAGTTGTTCCTCCCAATTTGCATGGTTTCCATTCCTGTTCTGTCCTGCTCTGCCGAGCTCCTGCAAACTCTTATTCATGTCTCTTTAATAAAGTCCATCTGGCCTTCCTCTCTTTCAACTTCCCTCCACCTTTCCTAACATTATTGTCTTTTCCAATGATTCATGCCTTCTCATGATGTGTCCAAAGGATGCTGGCAGTCCCAAAAGGAATTAGCATTCCAAAGTTTTGGGCAGAAGAAAATGGCTTCATTTTATACACCTCCAAACAAAGAAATCCCATTCTTAGACCTCATTGGATATTTCAAACTTTAAACATATAGAATCTCAAGCAATAAGAGTAAAGATTTCAGAATACATTATAATCTACTTAACCACATTCCAATGTTCTCTTATCAGCAGAAAGATGGTACCATGGGGCCCCTTTGCACAGAGTGTCTATCAGTAATTAGTATGGCTGTCATAGCTCACTCTGGCGTCATAATTCACAGGACCTTCAAAAGATAATCTATCTATAAACATCCCTGCATTCCTGCTGTTATAACCTTCCAGCATTTCATTTCTTTTCAGAGGCCTCAACTCCTAGAATCCTCTACGTGTGGCCACTTGGCATCTATTTTTCTACGTTTCTAACATAGATTGGCTAAAATATATTGATTATTGAAACTTCTCCACCTCACTGTAACAGCCGGCTATTTATCAAAAGTCATACAATGCAACAAATCTGTGGATGGAGAATTGTAATTCATCAGGTTCATCTGCATCCTGTCTGATGCCTGATATTTCTTAGGAGTTCTCATCTCTTTTGTACTTTCTGCCAAATCTATTTTTGCTTAAACCTAAAACTATGTACAGCACCTGTTTTCTGGGGTTTTTCTCCAGATTAAATTATAGTTCTAACTTCCTCTTGTTCAGAAACATTCTATCCATTTTTTTCTATTTTCTATTCTATTTAGTCTAATCTATTTTTAATTATTATTTCATTCTTGTATTTCCCCCCTCTAATACTTGTTTTATTTAAGTGCACTTTTTATTCACACTATATTTATGGATTTAGTTATCGAAAAGCAAAAGAACCCATGATGGCATATCTGTTTTTTGAAACACTATGTGCTATCCAGTCTATGAGAAATATAACCTAGATTTTGGACTTAAAGTAGGAAGAGTATAATAGTCTCTCACTTGTTCAATTATCTTCTGTTTGTTATAGGTATAGTCTTGTTTTCTTCTGATAAAAACAAAAACACTGTTGTGCTAGCAGTGACAAAAGAATGACACCTTGAATACTGCAAGTTAAGAAGCATCTCTTCTTAACTCTGTCACAAAAGACACAAAAGAGGACCATTGACTACATTTATTCAAAAATGAGAAGCCATTTGTTGTGCTTGTTTATACCAAGCTTCCAGAACTGATAAGGTAGGGATGAGTTACTATTGTTAGACTGTTATTGTTAGACTGCAAGTCCATACTCTAAAACTGTCTCAATTTGACAAAAACAATCCCAATTAAACCTTTGTTGTCCCACTTTCTCAGCTGCTTTTAAATGTCCCAGTTACTATTTCATCCTCCCACTTTCCCCCTTTGCCTTCATTTTACTTCAACTGCAAAAAGAGTGCGAATTTAAAAAGTTGTTTGCTCTCAACTAGCAAGGAGAGAAAAGGGGGCAGTGTCTTCCTCTTCCCAATAGTCTTAGGACGTTTTCACACACACATTGTCCAAAGCCGGCTGGAGCCATTCCGGAATGGCTCCGGTGGCAGCAACCTTAATTCCTTTTTAAAAAAGGAATTACAACTCCGGGGCTTAAGCCGGAGGGCGTCCGGAGTTGGAGCAAAAAGGGGCGGGGCTTGCTGCGACGTCATGTGAACACGCGCAGCAAGCCCCGGAGTGACGCCGGCTAGCGCCGGGGATGGCGCTGGATGGGGCGGGACTTGCTGCGACGTCATCTGAAAAAATTGACAATTTGCCGGAGTGGGGCCGGAGGGAGGCCGGCTAGCGTCCTCCTAAAGCCCTGTGTGAAAACGCCCTTAGACTAAAGCAAATTGCTGCAAAATCTCTGAGCTTGCATATTCTTCCTCATATAACTTTTACCATTCTGACTACATTCTGTTATTGTTTAGCCACACATGTCCCATTTTGATTTGTGAAAAGTTAATATGCAATTGTATTATTAAGAAGAGGAGGTGGAGCAGTACACATACAGAGAGTCTTAATACCAGGGATTAATTCTGATTATTGTTTATTTTAAGTATGTTTATGGCTCTGACTGCAACCTTGTTCTCAGATTGACATATAACAATAACAGAAACAGGGAAGCAAACAAAATGTTTCCAAACATTGGAAAAGATACAGATTCCTCCCTCCAGGCCTATTAAGCTGTTCCTCTAATACATTTTCCCTTTGACTCTATATTTTTCTAATCTACTTTACCTTTATATTTTGTTGAATTATTTATGCATTTTGTTTGCTGACCTGTTTATCTGAACCTATTTTTAAAAAGTGAGAACTCCCTCTGAACAAATTTTGCCAAGAAACTTCCCTGATAGTTTTGCCTTAGGGTCACCATTAAGTTGGAAATGTCTTGAAGGCACACAACAACAATTTAAAAATTAAGACATATTATCATGGGCCTGAATTTACAGGATCTAAGCAGTGGAGTACAGGGGGGCTTGGAGATGTCTCATCCACAGGGTTGTCATGAGTCATGGTTGACTCGAGGGTAGTTAGCAACAACAAAAGATAAATCCAACATTCATTAAGGCTGTCATAGAACTGAAGAATTTTTAGCAAATTAATTATTCTAGTGAAAGTTCAATTGATCAGACGTTACCTCTGATTTTATTTCAGAAGTTTTCAGCTGGTATGGGAGGGGTTTGTGAGGGGTGTGTCTTGGAAGAGCATATTTGGGTGACTGTTGCTCCCAAATGGTGGAGGCAAGCTCGCATGCAGCCTGAAAACTATCAATTTTCCACCCTTGATTTAGATTTTTTTTAAAAAAAACTTCCTTTGCCTGTAGGTATTGTGGGAGTGTCCCACTGTTTGTATTGTCATTTTAGAAGTGGGATCTGCAATTTTTATACACATACAAATTAAAAAAAAAATCTGCCCACCTAATTCAATCAATTCATATCTGCCCACCTTTTCAATCAATCGAAATATTTTTACTCTGTTAATTGAACCAGTAATGAAACTGAATACTGAACCTCTATTATTTACCTTGGTGAGATGCAAATGACCTTGATCCCTGCAATAACTTGCATTCATGTTTTCATTTCTAACAAAATTCAAAACCATTTGAGTCTCTGGTTATATGCTCTTGTTGCAGGAATACTTGATATCTATATCAAGCAGAGTGCAGCAAAGCCAGTGCAATGTGAGCTTATCTTAGAAACAGGAGAAAATACTTAGGATGCTTTGTAAAGTAAAAAAAAAAAAAAAAAGAGAGAGAGAGAGCTTACATTTATTGTTTCAGAAAATCCATCTTGGGATAGAAAAATAAGACAAAAGATTATCTAAACTTCAATAGAAGAGCCCTTAAGGCTGGCTGTCATGTTTGGCTAGAGTCCATCCTGAGTTGGGAGTCACATGGATGCTGTCTTCCAAAAAAAGAGAGATATCAGACTGAGGGGTGTTGCAGACTGCCAGAAATAGTGCAAATTGAGTCCACTTTTAGGGTTAGGGTTAGTGCTAGGGAATCATAGGAATTGTTTTTTTTCTGAGACATTGAGCCTTCTCTGTCAGAGAGCTCTGGTGCCACAATAAACTACAGTTCCCATGATTCCCTAACCTTAACCCTAACCCTAAAAGTGGACACAATTTGCACTATTTCTGGCAGTCTGCAAAGGCCCTAACATTTGGGAGAAAGGGGAAAGGACCTTTGCAGGCAGGCAGGAAGCAAAATGGCTTGAGTACACAGATCAAAGAAAGAAATAAAGGTGAAAGGAAAGGACATGCATTACATACTTTTCAGCATATGAAGGTGCATGTATTTGAAACATACCAGACAATAGTTGTTTAATCTTAAGGTCCAGCAACTGTTTTTTGTGGAACATCTGGCAAAGTTTTACAATGTGAGAATCAACACACAACACACACAAGATAAACAAAATATCCAAGCAGAAGCAAGTGTCCATGCTAGATGTAGCTGAAAAGGAGTGAGCTGTCAAAAAGAAGGAAGGTACAAAATAGTTTGTAAAACTGACTTACAAATAATTTTCATTGATGGTTACATATGGACAATCTGCACTTCACAGTATGGCTTGCATGTCTGTGTAAAACTATCTTCTATTGATTGATACTTTTTGCTATTGTTCTGAAAAAGCTGGAATCCAGCATGGATATATTTCCCCTCCCAGTGGTATATCATTAAACCAAAACTGCCAAGAAAAAACAAAAAACAAAACAAAAACCAGCCAATGTAAAATCTCTCAGTAAAAGAGCCTTAGTTTTAATAACAAGATTTTTCACCAATGCACTGTACCATCAGAAAGAGCTATGTTAACAAATCCACAGAGGCAGATGGCAAATACAACAGCTCCTGAAAAGGGGCAGAACTAGGGAAAGAAATCTACCATCTATATCCAATTGTTAATTCTAGCTAGAGAAGACCTATTGAATCAACAGAAGCTACAGAAGTGTTAATGTACCAAATTTCCACTATTCAATGGGTATTTTCTGCAGGGGCATAATTAGGGGTGTGTAGACTGCACTGAGTGACATCTCAGAGGTGGATGAACACCCGGGGGGGTGGTGGTGGTAGCTCCCATCTGTCACAGACCCAACTGGCTATCCTGGTCTGCCAGCCAGGGCACATCTGCCATCCTTTGCCTGCAGCCTCTGTTATGGATGGCCTGGTAGCTCCTTTTGGGTCTGGTGGGGTTGCTGACTCAAGGGAAAAAGGCTGCCAGGAAACAGTAGTGGCCCACCTCACCAGCTGCTGCTGGTAGAAAGGGGTTGCCTCCTGCGTCTGGTAGGTCTTTAGGCCAGTTGGGAAAGCAAGTCACCTGCCTTTCCCACTGGGCCAACAGTTCTGCCAGACACAGAAAGGCTGCAGGGTGGCTGCAGCAGCCCACTTCCACCAGCAGCTGCTGGTGGGAAGGGGCTGCCTTCCAGGTCTGGCAGGTCAGCTGGCTGGGTGGGAAAGCAAGTCACATCTCTTTTCTGCCTGCCCAACAACTCTGCCAGACCTGGAAAATGCTGTTGAAGAGAAGAGAGAAGGTATTAAAAATGATCCACACTGAGTGTTAAATACACTAGGTATGCCAATGATTCTTTGGATGGGACTTACATTGGATTTAGGCCACATATAGCTGTGCCTAGTTCTTACTAGGAAAGGAAAGGGCTCCAATCAGAAATTTTAATATCTATGGGGATCATCAAGGTCTGTTTAGGGAGAGTGATCAAGCAGTCACCAGTAAAACAAAGCACTTTGCTTCTACAAACAACCTTGGGTGCTTTTCTGGTAGTCAGTGCAGTACTTTAGCCAATAACTGATTGTTCCCTTCCCTGCAGAACCCTGGGCTAACACTATGAAACTTTCTTTGTTCTTGTCCTTGTTCAATAAAGGGCTAGTGGTCAACTGATAGGTCAAATATTATCAATTAGGTCATCAACCTGGCCACCTAATAACTAACCATTATGAATGTTCTACTAAGTTAAATCTTGAAAAAAGATGGCTAGCTGCATACTAAGCATAAATGTCTTCATGACATTTATAATCTAATAGGTGTGCTCTTGTTTTATTCATGCTTCCATACTCTCTTTACATTTGTATAGCGGTCCTTGTGTTCCAGGATAAAAATTAATCTGCTAAACATTCATAGTGAAAAATATTACATTACATTGCTGGTGACGCAGTGGTTAAATGCCGGTACTGCAGCCACTGACTCACAGTCGCAAGGTTGTGAGTTTGATACCAGCCAGGGCTTAGGCTCAACTCAGCCTGCCATCCTTTTGAGGTCACTAAAATTAGTACTCAGCTTGTTGGGGGCAATTAGCTTACAGATTGTAAACCATTTAGGGAATGCTTAAGTGCACTGATAAGCGGTATAGAAATGTACTTGCTATTGCTATTGCTACATTACATCTTGAGCATCCCTAATGTGAAAATCCAAAATGCTCCAAAATCTTAAACATGATGCCACAAGGAGAAAATTCCACACCTGACCTCATATGACAGGTTGCAGGTGCTGAAGTCCTTATATATAAAATGGTGTATAGCAGCAGCAGAACCAATGGTAAGCCCTGGTCACTAAGCACACATGATTTGGATTCTCCTACCTCTGGGGAGCCTGCCAGCCACCCACTTTTGCTTTCAATGCAGCAGATGCAGTGGTTTTGCCCATTCATTGTCCTACATATTTTTTTTATTTGAATATTACTGCATTTTCAGCCTGTGGTTTTTTAAATCCAGTACTTAATATTGTTGAAAATGCAGTGTAAAGATATTGTTGGAAATGTCACATATATGCAAATATTCCAAAATCCAATAAATAAATAAATCTGCAATCCAAAACATTTCTGGTCCCAAGTATTTCAAATAATACTTAACCTGTATTTGGAAAATTAAATGTTATACAACAAGTTACCTAACTTAATTTATTAAAATCATAGTAAGGTTCAAACTTGATAGTATCTTATTTGTTGTTTGAGTAGCACAAATGCTTCAGAAATACTTGTGTCTGATCCAGACTTTCTGGCACTTAGGGCAGGCTTAATGGAATCAGTGGGATAGGTGAGATTCAATAGGATCATAGACTTGGAATGAACCATAAGAACTACCTAGTTTAACCCAACATCATGTAGGAATATACAACTAAAGCACCCCCAAAGTGACCTTCCAAAGAAGGAGAGTCCACTCTCAAAAGAAGGGGTTAGATTCTACTCCTCCTCTCCTTTTCACCATGCTGAGCTACTTTGCACTTGAAATTTAGTTTGAAGCAATTGAAATAAACTGATTACAAAGAAGGAAAGAGAGGGGAAGGGAATGAAATTGGGGCATTTTAAAACAGCTGGAAAAGTGGGATGACAAAGATTAATTGGGACTCTCACTGTCAAATGGAGACAGTTGGAAAATATGTAGTCATAATTAATATACAATCCAGTCATTTCAGTGAGTTTAGTCAAGTCAGGACTAAATTTACAATTATTTAGGTAGTCAACTGATCTAATATTTTACTGTTCTAATATAACACTGGACCACTTTATTCTATGCAGTGTGGTAAGCACATTAACAGACATTAATGCATTTTCAATTATTTAACCAGTCGATTGTCCCAGTCTTTTTTGTAAAAAGTTTAGTTTTAATATAACATGAAGCCCTTATATTGCATGTGGTATTGTAAGCATATAATAAATGTTAGTGTACAAAATATGGATGTACATTTTCATCTTGGAATGTATTTGTATTTTTCTTTTATTTTCATTTTCTTCAAATGATACTAAGCATTTTAAAGTCCATAGTGGGAAGAACTGCACACAGTAAAACACATAAATATATTGACACACACCAAGGTATTCATGATATTTATACTAATCTCAAATAACTTCTAACAAAAACCATAAACTCCACCAGAGAAAGGGATTCAAAGTATTATGTCTGGATCAAATTGGCATATTTAGGGTCAATTTACATAAATCATACAGAATGATACTTTGCTGAGAGAATGGAGATATAAGAGATATAAACACAGAGCTCTATATAGATTTAAGAAGGAATTATATGTCTTACACATTCTAGTAACTTACTGTTAGAAAAGTAAAGTTAACATGCTGACATCCTGGGGTGTACAATGAAGCTTCAACATACATAATATCTGCCAAATCACACATTTGGAGTTTACCTAAATAAATCATAGTATTGATATAGGCATGCCTCTTTTTTCACAGCACTCTTAACATGTTTTGCAGATTTGAATATTTTGTATCCTTATCCCACCCTCTCACAATTTGAATGTTCCTGCTGCTCTGTGTGATTTAT
Organism: Phrynosoma platyrhinos; assembly: GCA_020142125.1. Classification (NCBI taxonomy): domain Eukaryota; kingdom Metazoa; phylum Chordata; class Lepidosauria; order Squamata; family Phrynosomatidae; genus Phrynosoma; species Phrynosoma platyrhinos. The sequence goes on along the minus strand of JAIPUX010001232.1, from coordinate 106,315,018 downwards.
TATATTGTTATTTGTAATCAGTTTTTATTCTATATCTTTTTAACTAGATGTTTTAATAGTTCATTGGTTTAATACTTTTTTAAGGGGTGGATGGGTTTGGGGGTCTTTTTGGACTTATATTGTTTGTAATTTTAAATTGCTGTTAGCCACCCCAATTGTTCTCAGAGGGGTGAGATACAAATAAATGTTATATTATTGTTATTATTATTATTATTGTCCGGTTGTAACCCAGACAAACCACTTAAAATAAACTTGGCTTCTATTTAAGTGCTGCAGCTTTCCTTAGTGTGTGTGTTCTTCTTCTTTAATAACTTTTGCCATCTTGACCGCACATGTTCCAGTTTTCATCTGTGAAATGCTGGAGGCTATGGTTAGAATTTTTGTTTCATCTCAGTAGTGCAGCACATTGGCCAACAATGTTTTCCAAAGCTTCTGGGAGTAGATATTGGCCATTTTTCTATGACCAGGGGCTTTCTGCACCTTCACCTATTCCAGACACAGGGCAGCTTCAAAAAGGATGTAAGGAAAAAGCCCTGTCTGGGTCTAAGAAAGCTGAGAGTGCCCCCCAACTCCCTCCACTCAGTATAACAGAAGTACTAGTAATGCCATCAGAAGCATGGGTGGGTAATATTGGTCATTTTGAGATTAAAGCAAGCCAGTTTTGGAAAAAGCAGAATATGGATGATATAAAGGCCTGTGGGACTGCAGAAATGGCCATGAGGACACACACAATCCACAAGTTTCAGTTCCCCTCTTCCTTGACGTTAAAAAAAAATAAAGGCTTCCAGTGTCCAGCATGTTCATCACAAGGCTTCTTACAGTGAAATCAGTGTGGTTACCCTGGACATGCCCTATTGGTTTGCCTTTTATAAAGTGAGTGTTATCAATTTAAAGACAACCATTTGCAGTAGAAAAACAAGGGGAATGTCTCATCTTGGCAAAACTTTGTCAAGAAAGAAAAACTAAATGCCCCCCCTTGCTTTTGGGAAAATTATATTCTATATGCTGCATACGTATAAGCTCAATTTTCTCTGTGTAGTTCAGAATAAGATACAGAAGAGGTTCTACAAATGCAATAAAGCTTTCTGATTTTTCAATCAATTAAATAAGGTCCATATATATATATGGCTAATAAAACCAGTTTACCTGAGTCAGCTTAAATTTTTACCTGAGCCAGCCCAGGTCCACCCCACTTGCAGAGGTGCTCAGTGCACCTCTTTTCAAAGCTGAGAGTTTTCTGGCTTAAGGAAATGGCCACCAGGGAGCAGGGGTGGACCTGGGTGGGACCCAGGTGGCAATTTCAGCAGCTAAATCCTTCTGATAGCATCAGGATGCCACCCATTTAAAATTAACTTACTTGTTGCTCTAAACCATCTGGGATGAGATGGAGCCCTCCATTTCCATGTCACATTGGCTATTGCCATGAGTATCCCAGTGGGTCACCCTGTGCATCTGCTGTCATCACAGGTGTCTCACATCTGAGGTCATGCCCATGTTTAACATGTCTAACACCCAGTTTTGGGACATGCAGGATGAAAATGGGAAAATGGGAGTGGAGCCCTTCAAGCTCCACATGGAATCAAGCCTGGTAGTTGCCCATGCTATTTAGGCAATTGCAGCAGATACTTTAAAGAAGGTGATTTGAAGAATCAGTTCCAGTACTTTTCCTCCACTGCCCTGGCAAATCAAGTTGCCATTTTAAAGGGGGTAACTTGCTTCATCCATGTTGCCATATCTCTGAGATGGGAGTCTGTTCTTTATGTACCATGAATATGTTAACCTAGTCTCAGATTTTAAGTTTTATTCCAGTTGAATTTTTGAAGCACCCTGGGATTCTAACTACCTTAAAACACAGTTGTTTTCTGAAGGTGAAGATTCTTCTGGAAGGGATCCAAACCAGCAGATAATATTGGTAATCTCTGAATCACAATTTTACCATAGCATTTTGAAGCAAGAGAAAATACAAGATTTGATGACACTGGTAAGAGAACTACAAATTCCCCAGTAGTGGTGACCTTTAAAACTTTCACATGGGACATTTGGCTCCCCGACGTTGATGTCTATGAAATGCAGTATATCCATGAAGGAAAAGACTTCATATAAAACAGAATATATTAACTGTCATGTCACACATGGCTGCAATGGAAAAAAATCCTTTTGAAATCAACAGAATTACACATATTTGCCATATTGGTTAGCATTGTCATCATCATTTAAAAATATTTATAAACAAAAATGCTTTACAACAATCATAATAAAAATAAATTGAACAATGGTTTAGAAAACCAGTAGGTACACCACTTGAGGATACATGAACTTTTGGTTATTAGAAGGAAGTAAGATTTGATCTAATTTCAATATGAGTTAACAGTTTCTAGCATTTAATTGTAAAGTTAATAATTTACATAATTGACCCTACTACTTCTACATATAGAGAGCAGAATGGAATCACATTTTTCTATAGGGCTGGTGCAATTCTACCCTACCCTGTTACACAGATTCTCATAAACAAGACAAACAGCTTATTTAAGAGAAGACTGGGAAAGTTCAGGTAGCTGAATGCTTGAAGAGAGAGGCACAGGAAGCCATTAATATCACAAATGATCCAGAACACATGATCTATGGTATGCTACACTGATCATTCCAAACATGGCAGGGATTGAGAGAATGTGGTAGGAGCTGGTATCCTAGCCAAGCTTCTTCACATCTTAGGCCTCATTCGCACTATGATTTAAAAGGAATTGCTGATTGGATTATACGTCTGTCGTTCCCACCTGAAAGCAGTTCTGAGCTGACTGCACTCGGTTTCAATCATGATGAAGCGAGGCAAACACAAAAGAACTGCTCTTTCCTGACACTATTTTTTTGGGTGGTTCTTTTGAAAAGAAGCGATTAGCAAGCGTGTTCAGCAAGTCACAACGATAGACCTGAATTGCACCAAACTGGAGGGTAGGGATTACTGTGACAGTGGGTTGGTATAGGGGTACCATCCCTCACTAGTCTTTTGAGAAATCCACCATTTCCCCCCTTTTCTTTTCCAGGAATCATCCTACATTCCAACCTTCTGTCCAGGAAGAATTTCAAAAGTCCCTTCATTCTGAGCTTGACTAGGAAGCATGTCCTCCAAGTTTTGCAAGGCAGGGAGAACGTCATCTCAACTCCCCATGTCCTCCAAGTCCTGCAAACCTTGGAGGTCACCATTTCAACTCCCTATGTCCTCCAAGTCCTACAAGGCTGGGAGGTCACCACCTCAACTCCACATGTCCTCCATGTTCTGCAAAGCTGGGAGGGGACCACCTCAACTCCTCATGTCCTTCAAGTCCTGCAAGGCTGGAAGGTCACCATCTCAACTCCCCATGTTCTCCAAGTCTTGCAAGGCTAGGGGGGCATTCCCTCAACTCCCCATGTCCTCCAAGTACTGCAAGGCTGGGAGGCCAGCACCTCACCCAGGGGAGAGTCCTCCATATGACACCCATGGCTGCATGCATCCCAGGGGAGAGTCCTCCATATAACACCCATGGCTGCATGCATCCCAGCAGAGAGTCCTTCATATGACACCCAAGGCTGCATGCATCCCAGGGGAGAGTCCTCCATATGATACCCAACGCTGCATGCATCCCAGGGGAGAGTCCTCCATATGATACCCAAGGCTGCATGCATCCCAGGGGAGAGTCCTCCATATGACACCCATGGATGCATGCATTCCAGGGGAGAATTCTGGCCATGGCACCCATGACTCCCTCCTGTGTTTTCTTGAATGTGTTGCCAGTTGTGTCACTGATGATGCATAGATGATTGACAGGCATTTTGAAGGGGCACAAACTAGTGGGAATTACAATTGTGCCAAAAAAGAAGTGAATAAAGAAAAGACCCACTTCCATAGTGGGAACAACACATCGAATGGAATTGATTCACTAACCTGGAGTGAAATCAAATTGCAAACTGGGTTAAATGTACATGGGAATTTGCACACAGAAGGAACAGAAACAAAATCTTTGAAAATATTTTAAAAAGAACAAAAGGACAATATTCATGCAGTTATTCAGATGATTATAACAACAGGATTTCCAAATAATGTGAGGTTTGGAAAGTTTATTTTTCTCATTTACTAACTTTAATGGAGATTATATTCTAAATACATGGCTATCATTATAGATCTTCAGCAATTCTAAGTTAAGAACAGACTAAATAGTGTCTTGTTAATATGGCTAGCTAGATCCCTTGAGTACCCACTTTCTGATTCCATGTGCTGATTTTGAATTATAGACAACATACCACATCAAGGTGCCCACATTTAATTCCCAATCCAACTCCTATAATTGGTGAATAGGTTGTTCATGAAAAAAGGAGAGTTCCACTAAAATATCATTTTAGAAATGCCAATTTTTGTTTCAGAAGCTTTACTGTGAAAAACAGTTTGCAGTATTAAAGACAAAATCTGGTTTAGTTTTCATTATTTGAAATACCTGCACTGGTAGCCATATCAGACACTGTTATAAAGGGAAAAGTGTGAATGTTTATTTAAAGAAACACCAGTATCTCCCTTGTGGGGTGAATTCATAATAAATGGGACAGTTAAGTGGTAATGGTACTATTGCTATATTTGTTTTTAATAATAATAATAATAATAATAATAATAATAATAATAATAATAATAAATATTTATCCTGTCCCTCTGCAGATGCAACCAAGGCAGCTTACAACATTAAAAGTACAATACAAATGCAATACAAATCCCACAAACCCACCCACCCCTTAAAATAGAATTAAATGATAAAAGAATTTAAAACAACTTCAAAATAAGTCAAAGAACACCAAGCAACAATAACAATAACTGTGGTAGAATTTGGGAGAGAAAGATAAATTAATTCTTGGGGCCTGGATGCCTATTCAGGAAAGGCCTGCCAGAAGAGATCTGTCTTAACAGCCTTTTTAAAACTGGTTAAGGTGGTAATAAGACGGATCTCATCTGGCAGGCCATTCCATAGTCTGGGAACAGTTGCTGAAAAGGCCCTCTGGGCAGTTGCCGACAGCCTAGTTTTTATAGGTTGCAGCAGATTCCTCCCAGAGAATCTGAGTGTGCGGGGTGGATTGTATGGAAGGAGCCGGTCCTGAAGATAGGTTGGACCTATCATTAAAGGTAATAACTAACACCTTTTACTGTGTTCAGAAACTAATGGGCAGCCAGTGAAGTGATTTTAAAATGGGCATAATATGGTCTCTTCTTGTTGTTCCCGAGACCAACCTGGCTGCCACATTCTGTATTAATTGGAGTTTCCAGACCAAGCGCGAGGGTAGCCCCATGTATAATGCATTAGAGAAATCAAGACGGGAGGTTACTGGCACGTGCACCACAGTTTCAAGGTCCCTGGTTTCTAGGAAGGGCACAGCTGGCGTATCAGCCGAAGCTGATAACAGGCACTCCTAACCATCGCATTTGCCTGATTTGTCATCTGAAGCAATGGATCCAGGAGCACTCCTTAGAGGAGACAGTGACTCTATCCAGGACTGGAGGTTATATCTCAATTCCTGGGTTTTGGGACCGCTACCTCCATTTTATCTGGATTCAGTCTCAATCTGTTTTTTCCTCTTCCAGTCCATTACTGCCTTAAGACAGTCATTGGGAGGAGAGACGCCAGTCAAAGCTGAGGACCGAGACATGGAGCAGCTTCATTTATATACCACTTAATATCGCGCATGGGATGTCTAAGCAGTTTACAACTGTGAGCTGATTGC
>JAIPUX010001232.1:106273774-106283871 GCA_020142125.1 Phrynosoma platyrhinos | reverse complement strand
CATGTGTGTTCAGAGGCTTGTGCCTTATATAGCCTGTGCGTCACATGGATTTCTGGCCCTGCCTCTGTCACTCACCTGAGTGTCACTGTCACTCACCTGAGTGACACTGCAGTTTTATAGCACTTTTACAGCAGTTTCTGTGCTTTCCAGCACCAGGTGACTACCTCCATGATGTCAGGTCCTGCTGTATCTGCATGAAGCTGCATGACTCAGCTGTGGCCAAATGCTGTGTCATCATGGCTGCTGCAATTTCTCACAATGTACATTTTCCCTTGGGACTCAATCCTAACAGAGTAGCCTAGTGTGGGAGCAGTTGCAGCAGGTGGTCCTTATCATAGACTTCCTTTGCAGCTTCCTCAGGGTGATGACCCGAGTCCCAAGGATAACCCAGACCTCGGGTTAATCCTTAGCTGGCCCGCATCAGGAAAGCAAACCTGAAAGTCCCTCCCCCAAGCCCCGAGACTTAAAGAGAGGGTTTATCCTTTAGGCCAGCCTCAAAGGAAGCCCTTTTCACTGCCTCCCTAGTCAATAGACCAAAAGAGGTGTTTTAAGTGATTTCCCTTCCACCAAAATGGTGACCTAGGTGCTTACCATAGTCCAAATCTCCCTCCAATATCTGTCATGGATAAGGGACAAGTGTCTGCTTAGCCCCTATGCCCCACCAGGCCAAAAGTAACTTCCCTAATACCTCTTTGCAGATCTCCCAAGAAAAGGTCATTTCCAAAATCAGATTGATGGATGCCAGCCACTCTGTAGAGCTTGGGCCTCCCAAAAACAATGTTGGGGTGAGGTAAGTAGTGGCCCAAACCCTTCAGGAGAACATTGCAAATATCTCTATTAACTCTCTTTCTAGCTCTGTTGAGCAAGCAGGGGTCCCTTTTGCCTCTCCAAACTTGTCTGGAAAGCATAGCTGACTAGACAATTTCAACCAAAGGCCAACAGGCTTTGATAACCTTCATATCATGAATAGCTTGAAGAATCAACCCCTTGACCTTGAGCAAGTCTAAATCATTTCCACCTAAATGTAGAACAAGAACATGCAGAGGAGGCCTAATGTGCTCCTCAAATAAAAATAGCAACAAGCCATGTCAATGGAGGCCTCTCCTTTCACACCACTTGAAGACAGCACTTTCTCTCAATCTGACATGTGTTCTGAAGTGGCCCATGAGTGCCTGACAGACCACTGAATAATGCTATGGCCACAGATCGTCACACAATGCCTTGCTTGTCACAACCTAGTATCTGTAAAACAAAAGGAACAAGTTAATGAATCAACTGTCAGACATAATGCTGGTAAGCAGATGACATCCAATGCCCAATCTGTTTAATAGCAGCCACATCAAAAACCACCACCACCAGCAGCAGTGGATGAGGCACTAATATAAAAGGAATAAGTAGCAAATTTAACATTGCCCAGGTCCAGGGCAGAGGCAGCCTTTGATGTGACAGCCCAAAATTGATGTTTCGTAAGTGGGGAAAAAATCAGAATGAACAAACAAGGGGCCAGGCCTCACACCTCTGGATTCCCTGATGGACTCAGATTCCCAGTGAGACTAACAATTTAGAGCAGACAATTTACACCTGATGGACTGTGGTAACAAACCTGTGCTATGAAGAGAGACACAATACTTTAATAGCAATGGGACAGAGGTAGGCACAGAGGCAGGAAGCTTATTGTGTGAACAAAAAAACTTAAATTCCTTAGTTGTCTTATGATATCCCCATCACGTATTTGGAGCTATAGAAATACTAAGAGCTCTAACTACCTCATGCTGCCAAGACTCCATAAGCCTACTGGCATTGGGTCTGGTGTTGGAGCATGTCTGGTGCAAATTTCCTGAAGCTGTTCATCTGCATATGGGAGAGAGCATCAGCAACAGAATTGTCTAGACCAGCCACATGGAAAGCAGTGAATTATATATTAAATTTCAAATACTGGAGAGTAAAGGCACAAAGTCGTCTCATAATCTGGGGAGATTTAAATGTCATGGAATTAATGACATGTACCCTGGACATATTGTCACATGAAAAATGGATGGAAGAATTAGCAAGCTCCTTCACCCATATAGTTACTGCCATCAAAATAATCCAAAGAGGCAGAGCCAAGGGTGGCAACACAGCCAAATACCTTGGCTCCGCTCCTGACTTTGCTAACAGCATCTCAGGGACACTGATTACTTTTAAACTCTGGTCTCATAGTCACTGGAGGCCAGTAAACCATGCCTCCATCCATTTAAATACAGGGATCCATATTTAAAAACAATTTATTTCTTGCTCATGCCCCTTTGTGACACATTTAATCCTTGTTCTTAGGTGTGGTCTCAATTCAATCCACTGGATTGCACTGGATTGTCCCCTTTTAATCCATCAAATAATGGATTGTATGCTTATATTTTAAGGCTCCCCCACCCACCCCCGGTCAGCCATAACCACTAAATTCAGGAGTGGAAACTTCATTGCAAAATGTGGGCATGACTTTTCAAAATTCAGTAAATAAAACCTAATACGCTATAAACAAATATTGTGTAACTATTTTATCAGTTTTTCCCCATAAGGGCAGACAGCAAATTTTAAAGATATAATATATTAAAAACCTAGCCAAGATAATCAAGAATCATTATTTAATAATGAAAAGGCTGGATTTCATAGGAAACATCTCTTTTTTAAAAAAATAGTAAAAAATTTAAGCTAACATTAACAGGAAAGAGATAATGTTTATTTTCACCACAGACATGGTGAACACATCTATGAGAGAGCTAAATTTGTGATTAACATCAATATACATTAAGCATTTTTTTTTAAAATCTGATAAATATTTAGGATGGGATATTCCCAATGTACATGAAGTAAGCACAGCAGTAGTGGATAATCCCATCACAGCAATATGCTTTGTGGTTGTTATCACACCAAGCAAACAATCTTCCACTACATACAAACAAATTTAGGAGAACAAGATGGTGGCATTGTGATTAAAATGCACCCCAGCACTTTTAATCAGATTTCATTAAAGACTTGACCTGATGATCCACATATACTCAAAATTTAAATTTAAAAAGGAATGTCAGTTCAGGGACAATATTTGATGTCCTTCCCACTTCTTCTTATTGAACTGAAGTAAAATGTATTACAACAAGGTGCTTTCTTTCTCACTGTTATTGTTAATACAAATTCAGACATTCAGTATTATGTCAAAAGGGCTATAATGAAATGGGAAAGTACTTAATTTTCATGGTGAATTTATCATTTTTCAGAAATGCATATCTACTACAGGCAGGAGGCTTCTAGATAATCAGCATGTTTGTGTTTTAAACTAAGCTATATTATAGCAAAGCTTATTCAAGATCCTTCCTTGAACTACTTTCCACAGTACAGAAACCAGCAAAGTACAGTATATACAGATTTCCTGTGAAGTCTCTTCATGAGGCAAAGATCGCATAGTAATTTCATAAAATTAGATTTAGCAATCCCATAATTGGTTTAGCACTTTCACAAGCACATTTCTTATCTTGAATGCTTGAAAAAATGAACTGTACCAGTTAGGGTTATTAGAGTGAAAACTAGAGAGGGTTCCTGTATCGTGAATTGTTGTGTAGAAGAGGAATTTTCAGTAGTACTTGTAACCTGGTTGTGTGACAAGCAACCTGCAAACCTGAAATTTTGTCTTCCTCCTAACCATTAAAGGTAGAGGAGCCTACTCCAGGGGTAAAACAAAGCAGCTTCAAACCAATTTGAGGCCTACGTGTCCAGATGATGTATGATGTGAATCTGGGTGGAAACTGACATGAAGTCATACTCCAGGGCTAAAAACCAGAGCAAAAAGGAGCTCTGATACTCCATCTCAACATTGAAAATGTATTTAATCACACACACATATAAACAGCACACCATGAGTGTGGGTAAGCCAAGTCAGTGTACAAAAGGGTCTGGAGCATGTGCCCTGGGACAGGTTAGACACAGCTGCCAGTGCCATTGCTTGCCATACTTTTTGTAATCTGAGCATATAGGCACACAAGCGGTCAGCTGCACCATTGACAAATTGCACCATTGACCTGTCACACATCCCTTGATGCAAAAGTTCAACAAACACAGCAAATTGCCAATAATGCAATGGATGTAATTAAAACATTAGCCTGGAAAGAAGAAGGGACTTCCCTCCATCCACCATCATTGAGGGAGAGAAGGCAGACCATCTCCATCGAGCCTAGCCTGAACAAGAAGAAGGCCCTCCATCCACCATCATAGAGGGAGAGAAGGTAGGCCAGCTCCATCAAGCCTAGCCTGGAAAGAAGAAGGGCCCTCCCTCCATCCACCATCCTCAAGGGAGAGAAGGCAGGCCAGATCTATCAGGCCTAGCCTGAACAAGAAGAAGGCCCTCCCTTCATCCACCATCATCAAGGGAGAGAAGGCAGGCCAGATCCATTGGGCCTAAGCTGGAAAGAAGAAGGGCCCCCTCCCTCTTTTAAGGGGGGGATTAATTGTTATCGTTGTTATTGCTGTTTAATATGCTTTTAAACTGTATCTCATAATATGTTTTTAAACTGTATCTTATATTATGTAAGTTGCCTTGATTGCCTTGGCAAAAGGTGGAGTATAAGAATTATTATTATTATTATTAATTAAAACATACACAAACCTGGCAGTCCAACAAGAGAAGATGGGGTGAAGGGGGAAAGGGGCATGTATGGAGGGCCCTCCATGATTGTATTTGGTGCATAAGACAAGAAAGCTGTCTGCTGCCAAAGTTTGTATAAATTGTTAAGAAATCATCCTGGACAGGTAGGGTGGATGGCACCTGGACCCTTTGTCCATCTTGAAAAAAGCCAAGCCTTCTTCTAATGTTTCCCTGCTGTATACCAGCTGCTGTATCATTTAGCAGCAATAAAATTTATCTTATAGCAAACTCCTGGTGAGACCTGGGACTACACCCAGTTCCAGAACAGAACGTCTCCCATTCACCAGTTTGAGGCCCAGTGAATTCACACATTAGAGACCCAAACATGAAAGTGATTATTTTCCCTAAATCTAGTACATTTCAGCCTTAAAAGTGTGAATGAAAATGTAAGCGAAACTAAAACCAAACCAGCTTCCAAAAGAATAAAGACAGAATAAATGTGTTTGTGTGTGTTTGTGCAAGCAACAGCTGAGGTTGGAAATATTGTACACAATCTTCCATTAAGTGGTAGAATTCAAAGACATAGCTGTGCTAGGACTGTGCTGCCCCTAGGAGCGCCAGATTGGGGCTGCGGCAACCACATACCACGGCCCGATCCAGCTTTTTGCTGCTCCTAAAAGAGCTGGCAAATGCCGCCCTTTTTGGGGGTGGCAAAAAGCTGCCCTTAGAGCTGCCACCATGGCTTTTTGTGCCCCTTTGGAGCAGCCTGTGTGCACGCTGTGCTAACAGGGTGCCCTGACAGTGCATGCTGTGTGGTCGAGTGCACAGTGTGATGGCAGCACTGGGGCAGAGTTGGGGCAGCCGAAGTGCAGTCACCCCGCCCCAACTCCACCCCTAGGCCAGCCCTTTAGGATGGTCTGCATCAGCCCTTAGTCTGGAAAAACAGTATGCAGAGGATCTTGTAGCACCTTTGAGACTAACTGAGAGAAAGAAAGAAGTTGGTCACATATGCCTTCATCGACCTGAGTCTACTTCCTCATATGTATCTGAAGATAGAAGTGATAGAAGATCCTTTTGCAATCTTCTACCAAAGCACTTTTTTAAGTAGTAGGTGTGAAAGATTTTCATGAAGGGGAGTTATGTACCAGTTAGATTGCATGGTAGACACTATATTATTTCAAGCACACACAACAGCATATATGCTGGACAACATTTGAGATTTCTTCTTACTGCATGCTCCCCAAACTTTGTGGCATGCACAGCCAGAAACCTGGAAGAAAAAGTATTGTAGGGTACATTTAACATGCAGTATGATGCCAGCACAAGAGACTAATAATGGAAAATGTTACTGGGTAGAAAACTGCACATACTATTTGATAGCAGTTGGAGAGATGCCCATTCTTATTATTTTATCACAAGCTATGCAATAACCTGTGTTTTGTTAAAACCTGAGGGATTCTGTCAATGTGTGAAAACCTCCTATTTCATTTCTGAAGGCATCTTTCTTGGATACAGAAAAAGCCAAGGTATGTTTCTCCCTCTGGAGGGGAAGCCTAAAAGCTTAAAAGGCCAAAAGAAAATAGGGAATACAATATAATTTAACGTCCCACAGCTTGTAGTTATACAGTGCCTTGCAAAACTATTCATATACTGACAATTCTTAGACTTTATCACATTTTGTTGTGTCACAAACTGGAATAGACATGGATTCAATTGGCATTGGTACCACTTGATCTTCACAACACATTCAGCCCTGTGAAAGTGCAAGGAATTTTTGATTGTGGCACAATATTAAATGAATGGTAACAAAGTGGTGCATGTTGGTTATATAAATATTTGCCCCCTTTGCTGTGACATACCTGGATAAGGTCTGGTGCAATGTCTCCAGAAGCCACATAGGTAGTTGTCCATGTCACTGCAATTCCAGTGTCATGTGATCACAGATTAAAGATACCTGTTTCTGTATGGATCCAAGTTCATTGAAGAGCATATTGAAGCTGCTTGATGTGAGTCTGTAATTATATGAAGACAAAAGAGCTTCATAATAAATCCAGGGTAAAGCTCTGCTGTTGCCCTTCAGAGTTCAGCTATATAAAATACCTGAAACTAGGAGCATTTCCCAGAGCTTAAATTAATTGTTATAAAATGGAAATAATATGGCTCAGCTGCAACTCTGCCTAGAGAAAGTTGTTGACCAAAACTTAGATAATGAGTAGGGAGATCATTAGTAGAGATGCAAGCAAGAAGTCAAAGGTAACTCTGAATGAGCTGGAAAGATTTGCAGATGGGATCCATATCAAATGTCCATTCAGAGTTTGGCAGAAAGCATATAGGAGATGTGGAAAAACTGTGATATCTTTGAGCCTTTTTGGCCCGCAATACATATTTTGGGTGATAAGGCCTGATGGGACATGCAATCTAGCAGCCCCTGGAGGGCCACACCCCTACTTTACCTTACTTTAGAGCCAGAAATAACATCAGATACTGTCTAATATTTGGCCACTCATACTGAAGATCTATAGAACAACTATGGAACTATATAGAACAACTATAGAACCATAGCACTAATTTCTCATTCAAGTAAAATTATGCTCAAAATTCTGTAACATAGGCTCCATGGAGAGAGAAATCCCAGAGGTCCAAGCAGGATTCAGGAAAGGAAAGGGTACTAGGGACCACATTGCAAATATACGATGGCTAATGGAGCTTAGCAGTGAGTTCCAAAAGAAAATCAACATGTGCTTTATAGACTACAGCAAAGCCTTTGACTGCATAGATCATGAAAGGCTATGGAACGCCCTTAAAGACATAGGAGTGCCAACACATCTGATAGTCCTAATGAGGAATCTGTACTCAGGATAGCAGAAAACCTCACAGACCTGGAACACCTACTAAGGAAGATCAAAGAAGAAAGTGCAAAGGCAGGTTTACTGTTGAACATAAAGAAAACAAAAATAATGACCACAAAGAACTTACACACATTCAAACTAGACAATGAGAAAATAGAAATAGTAAAAGAGTTTTCTTATCTGGGAACATTGATCAGAAGGGACTGCAGCTAGGAAATCAGAAGAAGATTAAGAATGGGAGGGCAGATATGAAAGAACTTGAAAAGATCCTAAAATGCAAAGATATACAACTCAGTCAGAATCATACAAGCCATCGTATTCCCTATTACCATGTATGGATGTGAGAGCTGGACAGTCAAGAAAGAAGATAGGAGGATAATCAACACATTTGAGATGTGGTGCTGGAGAAGAGTATTGAGGATTTCATGGACAGCCAAAAGGACAAACAAATGGGTCCTATCAATTTGGTAAATATCAATTATTTTCAGGAAAAGGTTAAATTAAAGTATATTCAAAGATCAACTGTTTCAGGAACAGTTCAGTATGAATTCTCAATATGGTTTCATATATCAACTATGGGCCTCTGCAGACCAGGGCGTCCAGGATGCCCTGGTCCGGAGAGCCGCGGGGCCATGGCAGCCGCACCGCGACGCTTGCGTGGTGACCCTAAAAGGAGCGCCAAAAGGAGCGCCAAAGTGAGGACGCTGCGGCGGGAGGTTGCCCCGGAAGCGCCGGCTGTGCGGACGGCTGGCAGCTCCGAGGGCAACCTCAGGAAGAGAAGGAGCGCCGCGTGTGCGGCTGCTCCTTCTCTTCCTGGCCTCGGAGACGGCTCAATTAGCCGTCTGCCGAGGCCCTATACCAGGGGTAGGCAAACTGTCCCCTTTAAGGGCTGAGGGACTTCAGGTCCCAGAAGCCTCAGCCATGTTGGTCAATAGTCTGGGATTCTGGGAGCTGAAGTCCCTCGGCCCTTAAAGGGGACAGTTTGCCTACCCCTGAACTATATGATAGAATAGTTGGAAGGGACCAGATTGTTCTTATATTGTCTCGAGACAAAAACAAAATCTAAGGAGATTATTGTATTAAAGATTATAGAGATGATAGCATCTAATAGATGCAGGATGTAACTTTAAGAAGGTGGATCTTATTGCATTCACCCATCGCAAGGCAGCCAGCAGCCCATTTTGATGCTGAAGTTCTCTGGGCTTCTCTTGCATCTTTTCATGAACAGGGTTTTCCTGTTCTTGAAAAGCTGCAGCAGAAGCCTGGCTTGTATACAGGCTACCTGCTGCTTGGCAATGGGTGATTGCGATAAGATTTGTCTTCTTAAAGTTACATCCCACATCTATGTTGGGAGCAAAGATAACACAATAATCTTCAATGAGATAAAATGCAGGGAACAGAAATGGTATACATATGCCTACAGGGCTTGAAAATATGTATGTTTACGGTGATACATCCATGTTTAAGTATGGTTCCTGATAATTGTACTTACATTTAGATGTAACTGTGATTCCAAAAGATAAAGCAAATAGAGCCTAAATGCTAAAATGTTTTCTCCAGATCACTGGAACAGGTAAAGATGGTTCTGACTTTGTAATGAGAGATGCTAGAAAGAATGTGCTTTGAAATATTAAGGCATGCTACAGAAAAATGACGAAAATCCACAGATTATTTTGTTTGTAGACCTGCTGAAAGACAGAGAATATTGTTATCTAATAGTATCTTTTAAAATATACATCTATAATTGATGTTCCAAAAGGAAAAAAGGATTATTACTCAAACCTTTTCAATCCCCAATGTTTAAACTATGCAATATTCACTACATCCAAAAAGTAGTAATGCTCCAATTCTTGAGAAGAAATAACATTTACAACCACAGTTCAGTTCAAGGGACAGAGAAAGATTAAAAGGCAATCTATCTCAAATCAAAGTGCAAAGTAAGGCAATCAATCTAAAATCATAGTACTGTATGTTAGATAATTGGGACCTGTAAAAAAAGAATTTATAATTGAAGTGTAATTTTGCTATATTAGCATCAGTATTCATTGTAATGGCAATAAAATGTGTTTCGTTGAAAAAGGCAGCTGCCCGACTCACCAGGGTGGCCGGATTGGAGGGAGGGAGCTGGCAGCACCGTGGTATCTCCCTGGCACAATCGGGAGGCCGGCCTGCTCCCAGTGTGTGCTGGTTTGGCTTGGCGGCCCTGCATTAGCCAAGTGGACCGGGGCGGGGCAGGACTTCCGGCACAGTACAGGTGTTGGAAAATGTAACTTGTGTGAAAATGTACAGATATGGGGAAAATGACAATATGGGAAGTACAGGTTACTTCTACAGCTAGCTGGGAAAATTGCCTGGAGCTGGAATACAAAATAACAAAGCAGGAGGTAGTCAAGGTCATAGTGTGTCTGGGAACATGAAGGCAAGATATAAACATATTAGATCATCAGGTTTGGTGGGAACTACTGTTCATGTAATGTGGGATGCAGGAAGGAATCAAAGGAAGGGGCTGGGTTTTGAGGCCGTATGGAAATTATCTATAAATAACCTGAGCACACAGTATGTGTCTCTTCTTCTTCTGCTGTCTCTTCTTGTTCTTTGTTTCTGTGTTTCACATCTACATGAGAGTGTAAATAGTT